>SEMN01000506.1:0-382443 GCA_005408345.1 Macquaria australasica | reverse complement strand
GGAAAAGGAGGAGAGAGGGCACGAGGTGAGGAGAAGTGGAGAAATGATGACACAAGAGAGGAGAAAAAGAGGGTGGAGAGGAAAGGAAAAGAGAGGGGAAGTGGGACGAGAAGTGGAGAGCCTCTTTATGTGTGACGCATTAGGTCATAATACATAAAACCCTTCCAATGCACCATTATACTCCACAATACTCCACATTCTGTGTGTGAGAGTGTGTGTCGGTGTGTGTGAGTGTATTTTTCGGTGTGTGTGTGCACACTGAAGGGGGCTGTTTGCAGTTCACGTTCATGTTCGTGCAGTAATTTTGTATTTGGCTTTTTTGTCCCTGTGGTTGTGCGTCACTGATAACCTCTATTAACTAATCATTGTTTATTTGCATTAAATAGGACATCCATCAGGTTTTCGCTTTGAGGTGAAGCTATCATAGCCTCCATGCGTGAGGTTGACAGAGTTGTTGATCCATACAACTGACTCAGTAGCCCCTTTTATACAGCCTGTTCAAGGCGGGAATGTTGCGCCCTTATTCCGCCTTGCCGTCTGTATAAAACGTATGAACACAGCATGGGGGGGGGGGCATTGTTGTTCAGCTGTTAAGCCGGCAGCGGAGGTAGTAACAGAGCCAAATTGACGTCTGTGTAAAATGGGGGAGCCAGCAGGATGAGAGCATGGATGTATTATAAGAAGTGGATATTGGACCCAAAGATGGTGCCTGTTCAGTCCAATAAGAATTGCTCGCCTGCATAAGTCAAAAAAGTTTCTAGCTTCCGGGTTTACTTCTGGGGTATGCGGCTCACTGAATATGCGCAGTAGTGTTTCTCCATGAGTTTACGCTTGGCCCATAGACTTTACATTGTGATGACATCACATATTTAGGGCCCGAGCACCACAGTGCGTAGGACCCTATTGTTTTTCGTCGGATTATTATTATTAGGGCCCGAGCACTGACCAGTGCGTAGGACCCTATTGTATTTCTAAGGATTATTATTATTATTCTTTGCACAATTCAATCGCACTTCTCAGGCCCTAAACATGCTCAAAAACTCATGAAATTTTGCACATGCGTTCCACTTGGCAAAATATTTTATATTTTATAGGTCTCGCACATGGGGGTGGCAAAATGTCTCAGTAGCCCCCCCTCAAAATCTCTAAAAAAATAGCCCCCGCGCCATGTTTCACCTACATGCACCAAATTTGGTATACATGTATATCATGCCCTCACATACAAAAAAACTCTGTAGGACCCCCCCCCCCCCTCCAAAACCCAACAGGAAGTCACTTATTCTCAATACAATCTCCATTTTTTCATCATTTTATGCCTTTTGGACCCTCCATACTTTTGCGAACTCGTCCTACAGATTTTATCAGATCGCCTACAAACTTGGACCATGCCTTCTTAACAAGATGGCCATCAAAGGTTGCTCAAAGCTTGAGTTTTTGTGCAACGGTCTGAAGTTAGGTCTTTCGCCGCCAAACAGAAAGTGGTTTATAACTTCACTGTACATTGTCCTACAGGCCCCAAACTTACCACGTGTCATGACCCCCCCGCACTAAAGGCGTCTATATGCAAATTTTCAGCCACAGTCATAGCGCCACCTAGTGAACGCAGGAAATGTCACATTTTACAGTCTGACATCCAACTCCCAGTGGGTTCAGCAGAACTACCTCAAAATTGGCCACTAAAGCCTAAACATGTTGATGATGCTGTACAGTGAATAATATTGAGTTTTCATCAGAGGGCGTGGTCACGGCGGCGCGGCGAATTTCAATGTTCCATCATGAACAATCAAACTGTTGTAACTCGGCTGAAATTGATCAGATCTTTTCCATATTCCTCACGTTTCATGAACACACGTAGGGGTCAATACTGAATCAAAGTCATAGCGCCACCTATTGACAACAGGATGTTGCACTCCCAATACGTTTCATCAGTACACCTAGCACGTTCACCACATCCACATCAAATTTGGTGAGGATACACTTAAGACCGTCATGATGCTTCACTGTGAAGATTGTGACTTTTCATCAAACGGCGTTTCCATGACAACGCCTTCTTCGCCATAAACAGGAAGTGGCTTATAACTGGACTGTACATTGTCCAAAATGCCCCAAACTTGCCACGTTTCATGACCCCCCCCACCCTAAAGGCGTCTACATGTAAATTTTCGGCCACAGTCATAGCGCCACCTACTGACGGCAGGAAATGACACGTTTTATAGTCTAACATGCAGCAACTTCTCTTTGCTCTCCTCTACGTGTGTGTGACTGTTGTACCTCACATCTTGTGTTCCCACACATGCACACACGCACATACAGACACTCACACTGTCCTGTGTTTTCCTTCGCCGCCAAACAGGAAGTGGTTTATAACTTCACTGTACATTGTCCTAGAGGCCCAGTCATAGCGCCACCTACTGACGGCAGGAAATGACACGTTTTATAGTCTGACGTGTCGTGAAGCGGCGAACGCTGCAGTCCCCGATGTGCGCTGCAGTCCCCGACGTGCGCTACACTCCCCGACACGCGCAGGTGTGCGAGGGCCCGTTCATCGCTGCTTGCAGCTTTAATTTTAAATTGCTTTTCTCAGCTCGAGGAAAGTTTTACAATATAAAACCTCCATGGATCAAAATTTCAAAATAGAAAAAGTCATAATTTACCTTGTTTGATGTTCGAGATGTCCTGTCAACAGTTTTACAGACGTCTCTTTTACAATGGTTTTCGCTGCAATACCGCAAGTGTCCACTGGGAAAAATTGGAAACAAGGCTGAACGGCGGTGGCCTATCCAGTTCTTATTATACATCCACGGACAAGACAGGGGTGTGACGTTTTGAAGAGGTGTTATGTGTGTGACCCACCAGCGGAGAAAGTAAAAAGCTGCTAGCAGCTAACTCAAAGAAGAAGAAGAAGAAGAAGAAGTTAGCAGCTAATGCAACGAGGTCCGCCGACTCTGTTGTGTTACACGCCATGTCTCTTTTCCTTCCAGAAAGCCGGCATGCTATCTAAAATCACACACTGGAGCAGCATTATATTGTTTGACTCAGTGTAAATTAGCAAAGCTGGCGTGATGACAGGTCTTCTTTACGGCAGTATTGCGGGATCTCTGTTGAAAAAGGGCTAGTGATTAGACATTCAAATTGTTGGTTTAATACAGTCTTATGCAGAGCACACTCACTGTTCAAGATACCACCAGCTGATTCCTCCCTCACTATACTCAGTCATACCCCGCTTCAAGAACATTCACCCTGCACACTGCTGTCTTCTTATGGAACTGCCCTCCACACATTGATATTGGTGCAATCACAGATAGCAGTCTTCACTTGAATGCATGAACACCCACCTTACCACAGACATGTGCAGTAGTGTGTATGTTGTTGCACTATGTTGTGAATATTACATTATTATTATGAATATAAAAGGATACATATAAAACTATATAACTATAAATAAAGACTGTAGATAGACAAAGGTCTTCGCCTGGTGACAGCATAGACAGAGACAGTGAAGGAAGGAGAAGCATTTTAATGTCAGGGCAGAATCAATATGGGTAAAATAATGGGTCACAAGGAACAACAGCCTTGAATGTTGCCCATATGTATGGCTTTAGTGACGGAGGATCAATGCAGCTAAAGAGGAACTGTTCCCAGATCTGTTTCCTAACATTTCAGAGGGATTCTTTTCCCTGGTGCAGGTCCATCAGTCAAGAGGCAATTTTGTGTCACTGTGTGTGCTGCCCAGTATGACTGACATGTTAAGGTGCCTTCAGACAGTGGGCGGATGCTGCTGTGGCTCCTAGTTTTAATACTTAATACTCCTTGTGTGTATATATATATATATATATATATATATATATATATATACAAACACACACACATATATATAGTTTTATATACGTTTTAATTTTCATCATGCAACATGTAATAAATTGATTCATCTTTGAAGCAGGAACATTGTCTGGAAGCAGTCTAAAAACAAACCCCTTTGCTAAGGCAGCATGTAGCTCCTCTGCTGCTAGCTGCTGAAACAGCCTCCAAAAGCAGCTTCATTTTATTTTTTAATTAATTGATTCTTCTTCAGGTTTTTTTTTTTTTTAGCTCTGTTTGTGATTCATACTTCTATTGATTTTATATTAAATTTCTTTTAAATAATTGAACATTTTATTTGTGTTTAATTTTATTTATTTTTTTATTTGGGTTCTTATTTTAGAGTTTTTGAAAGCTGCTATGTAATTAGAGTATACATGTTATTGGACATGCCATTTGGACCTGTGTGTCAAATTAAATGGTTAGCTAATGGTAACATACAGACAAGTAAAAGAACTTCTTGTCTTAATTTGGGAATTAGACCTCAGTTGTCAGTAATGAAATTAATTTTAACTATGCTCTCTTCACAAAACTACGTCTCATTAAAAGGTAAGTCTGGTAATGTCGATGAGGAAAGAGGAAAACCCCGAGCTCGAACCAGATGCTGCTTAATGGGTTAGCTGAATGTCAGACACACACTCATAGCTGGAGCTAAAGAATATACAGAGGGGATTTCCTTTCCCACCCACCACTCTGTCTGTGTGTGTGTGTGTGTGTGGTTGCAGAGGTGCACGATAAGCATGCACGCATTTCTGTGTCTTGAAATTGACATTTAGTTTGGTGTAGGCCACCAGTAATATGAGTGAGTGAATTAAATGTAAACTGTGGGTGGAGAATAAATATGCATGTTATCATCTCTATACTTACTGCTATGTTTACAAGCTAAATATATGTTGGTTAACACAAGACTGCTACAGAACACCTGCTGATCTGAAACACATGCAACAGAAGATGACTTGCAAACAGTTCGTAATATATAAAAAATGCTATTCAAACATTAAACCTGGTCCATCTATAAGGACAAAATCCTAAAATGTAAATCCTAACAGTTGCCCATATTACACTCAAAGTGAAAGGGAACTTTGACTCTGACTGTGGGTGATTGAACTACAGCCAAACAAACAAATAGTTGTTCCTGAATAAAGAATGATTAGTTATGAAAGAGCAGACTGGGAAACACTATATTAATGAATCATTAGGTAATAATTAGTGTGTGACATCTCTACGTGGAACTTGCATTGTACTACCGTACGTTCTCTTTCCTCCTGAATTTGTACTGAGGAATTGGAACAGAAATGAGGAACCATCCAATAAGACAGGATGCTAACCAGCTGACTCATGAGCATATTATTGTTAGTTATTCATGATTATTTATGGTTAAGAGAATTCAAAAAAGCATTCTTTACCATCCTATTCTTCACTGGTGATGTGTGTCCTTTGGTATTTGTATACATATATTTTTAATTATTGACCAAAGTATATTTAAATTTGACCACTTTCAAGGCAACAAGTAATTAAGGGATTCAGTATTGACAATCTTGACAATGTTGAGAAGGCTTTGAAACAGCCTTTAGACCTTCATGTTGGGAAATATAACAAACATTTTAGAGGCTTTATTGCTGTATTCGGTCCAATTTATTTCTGAGGGGGGTTGTTACATTGGGGGGGACTTGGACTCATCACCTCAGTATTTCTAAAATCCTGGCTATGGTACTGGTTGTAGCTCGGGGATTGTTTTACAAATATCAAACCTCCATGGTCCAACAATTCATCATACAAAGAGTAAAAATGTACCTTTTTGCAGTCAACAGCTTTGTGTGCGCACTGTTCGCAAAGTACATTCATGGTACAATGTCATCATAACTGACAGAAATGATGGCCAAACCTCTTTATGCCACTGCTACACAGTTTCTCATTTGGCAGTGAATGGTACTTTGTGATTTCATTAAAAATATTGGTACATGTTTGTATATACTTAAATTCACAAACTCAGTGTTTCCATTTTAACAAGCTAGATTTATTCTGGTGTTTTTGTGTGGTTTCATGCATTAGATCATTCTTAATGAAACCTTATGAATTTATTCAGCTATCTTCATACTATAGCAGTGTCATGTAGATTCTGTTTTAGGGTGGGTTAGTGCTTTCAGTTGGAGCAGTGTCCTATACAGCAGATTGTATGTGATGACTGAATATCTGAATATAAAGTCATATTTAAACACAAAATAACCCTCCACCATCTGTTTTCATGACAGATGTCTTATCAGTCTCTTTACATTCATATTTCTACACATTCATCCTCATAGAGTCGACCCCCCCCCCCCCCCCCCACGTGCTGTCTCCGTCTGTCTTTTCAATTCTTACACAAATATGATTTATACCTTCAATTAGCATACAATCAGCCTTCATAACATTATTGTTATTTCTTTCATTCATATCATTTAACTGCACAATGAGCTCTGTGACTCTGATTTGTCATTTTATCAAGTGGGACTAATCGATTTATGTTGAACCATGCAGCTTCCCCAAAGAAGAAAGTGGAAGAAAAGGCAGCCATGTTGTGATGCTGATGGATGGTTCATTTGGGGGTCTGAACAGTATGCATTCGCTGAGGCTCTTAGGAACTTTAACACAGCGTTTGGTTGGAGTTCAAGCCAGTTTTGACAAACAAGGGTCAGGGTTTTGGTTCTGGGGTTGACAAAGGTCAGAGTTTGTTCATCTTTGACCTCCAAGTTCAGCCAATCATTAACTTAACTAGCTTGTTAACAGCTTCAAACACAACAAATAATGTGTCTTTTCTATCAAGCAGAGGCTCACAGGCTGCCACGTGGTCTACATCCACAATCAAACAGAATATATGATTCATTGCTGAATTGACAAAGTTCAAGAATCAGATTCAAACCCAAAACATTGTGATAATCTAATATGTGCCTCTGGCATAGGCCAAGAAAGTTCCAGCTCTTTTACATAGCTTTTCATATTAGGCTAAAGGTACAGTCTCATAAACCTTCTATCTAACTAAATTTGCTTTGCTACTTATAGGGCACACTACTTCCTGCAGTGGCACTAAATGCTGGCATTGGATGTAAATCATGAGGTGCAGAATTATCCAATATTAATGTAATTCCTGTAATCTAGTAGTGATACTGTACAAAACAGGATGGTGGCACACAGCTGGAACAATGACTTCTCCATTTCCAAACATGGATCAATGTTTCTATTGGTCAACACATTCACAGGTCAGAGCCCAAGATCACCCCGAGACCAGAAAAGCAACTTGGAATTCATCAGTTGTACAGCCCCCATTAAAGTAAACGGGAAAAGGACTGAATGTTCGATTGGCGCTAGAGTGACTGCAGCTTAAAGGGGAACTCCACTGCTTTTACATCATCAAAGTGTATCTCCAGGTGTTGGGGAGTAGTAAAAAAAAAAATGTATATAGTATATAGTGTCTCCAGAGGGAGCTGTGTGAAGTCTGATAAATGTCCTCAAGTGATGTCACTTGAGTCAGCGTCAGTCGGGTTTTGAAACTGAAAACAGTCCGTTGGTGTGGAGTCGGAAAGAAGTGAGCTCACCAGACCTCTGTAGCCCGCTGCTCATCTCTACTGTAGGTTACAGGCGCCAGGCTACATTGGCTGCTACTAGCATAACACACCTGAATCTCTGTCTGTGGTCAAGCTGCATTGTGTGCAATGTAGGCACCAGGTTTGACAAGTAAGAAAAATTCATGGAATATAAAAGACAAAAGCTCTGGCTCTGCTGCATCAATATTGAAAAAAAAAAAACTGTCATCGTCAGTGTTTAAGATGGGTATATAGACAGTCAGTTAAATGAGATATATGTATGTATGTGTATGTTTGTATATTAGCATTAGAGCAGTGGTAACCTTAGCCTAAATTAAAACAAAACATGATCCACCAGGTCCCAAACCAAACGTGCCAATTAACCAATTAAGTCCCCTCATTACCTCACCTAGCTGTGTAAATGGACTTGTTGAGCAGAGAGAGAGTCAAAGCAATAACATGTTGATAGGATTACACTCAATATCAGGAAGACAGGTGGTGGTGGTGGGGGGAGGGGGACTGGATTTGAATGAATGTGCCGACCAAATTGAGGAGAGTGATCACACTAATAATCTGTTGAGTGTGTGTGCGTGTGTGTGACACAACACATGACTGAATTTAGAAGAGAAGACAATTCGCCATTGCCAGAGTACATTGTGTGTCTATGGGAAAAACTTAAAGGAACACTTCAACGTTTTGTTAGCCTGTTTCCAGATCTCTGACCCACACCACCAATTTTTTGTTGTACTCATTGATGACTGTTTCCTTGGCCAATCGGAGCTTTGTAGGTGGGATTAAGAATGAAAATGTCATACATAGGTGGCTACAGGGTACAAAATGAAATTTTTGGTCTATCTGCCAATGGCTGGTAAACTGAAAAAATGTATGGGCCAAAGTATTTTTCAACCGGCCATAAAACTGCATACGATACAATCTCTCCTCACCCTCTTATCTTTTGAGCACCACTTTTCTTTTAACCGTACTTCCAGCGTGCTCTTCATTTTTCCTTTTAGGTTGATCTACTCTGGCAATCTGCTGTCACACACTTGCAGACTCTTAGCGTGAAATTGTGGTACTGGTAATCAAGCCGGGTAGCTAGCGTAAGTAAGCGTAACCATAGTGACAGTGGATAGCAAAGGTCAATCAAAGAATTGCAATTATCGACGGTCATACATTGCATGTCACCACCAGTGTGCAGAGGCGATGCAAAACAAAACATGATCAATCAACTTATGTGTTGTAGTGATCAGAGTTTGTATGAAGTAGGCCTATTTCAGCAACCTGCCAATGGTGGCTGACCTCATTTTTTTATTTGCCAATGTAGATTTTTACTCACATTTGGCATGTGGCGGGTGCTAATTTTGGACCATGGATGGCTAGCTAGCTACCTAGCTACATCATAAGTTACAAGATTTTGCCCATTCATTTAAATCTAAATTCCTCGCTGAGCGCATCAAGACAAAAAAGCGTTCAAGCTTCCAGGTTTGCTTCCGTGTTGTGTGAGGCTTTACATTAGAATGAAGTGACGTACATAAAAAATAGTAATAATAATTCACAAGACTAATAACTGACCTTGTGCAGTTGGAGGTGTCAACAGTTTCACAGACGTCTCTTTTATAATGGTGGTCTATGTGTAAAATGTCCTTTGGGCTTCCTGAGATTTTTGTTGTTGTAGTACTGCGAGTGACCACTGGGAAGAATTGGCAGCAAGGCTGCCAGCTCTCTTGATACATCCATGAGCTAGATCCTTGAAGAATAGCGACAGAAAAATGGCCACAAAAAGGCATCAAGTATGGTTGAGACTGATGCAGCTGATGCATTTAGTTTTGCTTTATTCTTTCAGCCTTACATTGTGTTCATGGTAGCTGATGTTTGATCGGTAGGGGGTGTTATTTTGTTTTGTTTTGCCCTTAATAATCTGTAGCAACTGACATTTGTCCAGCCAAAGTTATTTTCAGTCAACACGGAAGCTGTGTTGCAATCGTTAGAAGCAGTTACATTAATGTTTTACACTAGGATCAAAGAAATGTGCTAATTTAATAGTTGTTCTCTAAATTGACTTACAGCAGCTTTTACATCTCATCCACGCTTGTCTATAATTTTGTGGCCAATTTCCTGCTGCTGCGTAGCTAGGTAGCTATGTAGATATGAGAATCCATAAAGTTTTAGTTCTAGGAACAATCAGTGTACGTTGGAGCTTGTCTGGAAACTCACTGTGGCGTTGTAAAGATATAAAGAAGCATGATTCTGCTCTTGCGTGGTCTTGTACAGTGACCTGCATAATTGATATTGAAACGGAAATGGAAAAAAATAGCTTTAAACCTTTTATAACCAAATTTACAAAACTCTATTGACATTGTTTCTTAATTCTTTCATTTATGTTTTATTGCATATTTTCCTCTCTGTTTTGTTTAATGTCAAAATTTTCCACATCTGCTAAAAACATGTCACCTCAGTCAATTTTCATATTGCTCTGTTTGTGTTACACAGTTTCTGTACATGAACCAACATTTAATTCCATCTGAGGAACTCCTTTCCTTCCAGTTTTATTTCAAATGTCACACACACACACACACACACACACACACACACACACACACACACACACACACACACACACACACACACACACAGCAGGCTTGAGCAGGGTTAGCAGGATGTTGTATTTCAAATTAAGGAGCACATTTTTCTCATTTCAACAAAGCATGAAATTGTGAAAGTTAAAGTTAATGAAGATGATCAGATATCATAACAGTATCAATGAAGTCATCAAAGCAATGGTGGAGATACACATGTTTAATAATGCCTGAATGCCAGTCTCCCATTTACCAGCCTGTAAATTTTTATGACTCTAGTTCAGTGGACAAGAATGTATATATACAGTAAGTGTGTGTGTGTGTGTGTGTGTGTGTTTGCATTAATGTTATATAGGTCACTTGACTATCAGAGAAGGGCCAAGTTTCATAGGGCTCCAGTGGTTTGATGTATTACTGTACAATTTTATGGTTCTGATAAACCACTCATTAAAGAATTTGCTCTGAAATATTGAGTGAATAAGACATTATAACAATACAGAATGGAACAAACATTAAGAAGTAATCCTATAGTGTATTTGAAGACATGTTAGATCAAAATTGTGCAAGGAAGGGACCAATAAGATGTCAGATATGTGTCTGTTAAAATAATAAGGTGCTTAAGTTACACTTGTATCCTCCTGATCTCAATGTGAGAGTAAAAACGTATAGGTTTTTTTCCCATCATGCCATGAACAGCCACGATCTGAGTCCATGCTGCACATAGTGTGAGTGGTTTTCTACATAGCGGCAGGACACGGTAACAGGAGTTGGTGGCCTTGCTGAGGAGTTGGTCTGCAGCTCACTGTCGCTGCTGCTAACTTATTTCAAACTGATGTGCTGACAAGAATGCTGAAACTGACTGTAGTGTAGTTCTGTAAACACATTTTTGATGAATGATCACTAACAGTGGCTACAAACACATTCTGTTTCTTGTGGCTACTCATGGTACTTATGTTTGCTTTGACTTGTTGTTGATAGTGTTTCTGTTGTTGTCCTATGTACAGCACATTCTCCTATGGTTTTTATGCTGCACCAGAATTGCCCTCTGGGGACAATAAAGATTTAGTGAATTGAATTGAATTGAATATTCAACCAGTGTGTGCTAGACTTTAAAAACCTAATTTTGATTGAAACCTTGTGCTGTTGGGGATCATTATTAGTTGCAAAAGAACAACAAAAACACAGAATACATTAATTACTCCTACTATAGCAGTTAATTATTTTGATGGACAGCAGCTTATTACTGAGAGAACCTCCACGTATGATTAATGCACTCATCCACTAATGGGTAAACCATGTTTGTACAGCCTAACACAATACACACACACACACACACACACACACACACACACACACACACACACACACACACACACACACACACACACACACACACACAGAGGAGATGGTTAGCTGGACTCTACCTAGCCCTCATGTCTCAATGTGACTGCTGGTAGTAAATTAAATTGCGATTAGTTGAGGCCATTTGTTAGCCTGTCTGACACCAGACCAGCTCCTGGGAGGTGCTGGAAGATGAATGGAGCGCTCCACAAGTATGAAGTCAACAGGTGAAGATTAACTGGCTTTAATGATGCCATTTGCTTAATGTCTTTGCCATTTTCTTTCTATCTGTCTGTCTTCTCTCTTTCCTCTAGAAACAAAGTAAACTGTGGCGAAATGTTCAAGCATTCAGAGAGCTGCTTGTTTCAATGCACAATTTAATATATGAAGTCAGTAGCTGCACCCATTCACACCATAGTCACACCTCAATACAAGCTTGCGTTTGAACTTCAGTTGAATGAAAATCATTTCTATTTTATTTCTTAAAATGTCTTTTGTAGTGGATTTGATATGGGTTAATGAACAACGAATTGATGCTGATATTTATGGACTGAAGTGGACCTTTATATTTGTGCTAATGTTTAACATGTTTAAAATGATTAATTGTCATGATAAAAATGTATACATATATATTGAAGCTGTTTTCTGTTAATCATTCTTGGCACAGTGTTAAAAGTGTGGATCTTTAAATAATTAGTTTGAATTGCAAAATGCAGCATTAAGTCACATTATTTGAAATTCCAGCCAAATGTACATGGGTCTGTGGTACAGGATTAGATCCTGATGTCATTGGGTACCATTCATTTTAGTGCTTGACATGAACTTGCAGAGGCTTGTAACATGCTTGAGATGAGAAGTCCATCTCAGTGAACAATTTGTCACTTTTGTTTTATCAAAGTAACTTTGTCATGTGATATAATGCAGTTGCAGCTGGGTCCATTTTGAAATTTCTTATACAGTAGGTAATGCATTCAAGGATGCTCCATCCAGTATGAGAGTAAACTGCATAAGAGAATAGCATTTATTAGGTATGACGTCAGTGAGTCAAAACCTAAAGACAAAAACAAGGAAAGATGATTGATAAGCCTAAATAGAATACAAATAATAATTCACAGTCAAAACATTTCTGAGTTGTTTCCACTGAGGTAACTGAGCATGAAGTAAAGTTCAGCTGAATGGTTGTATGGCCCTGCAATGTACTGTTATAAATAACTGTGGAGCACATCTATACACTTGGTTTTATACTCCAGCTTTCTCTCAAACATTTGTAGAATTTTTCTTTAAATGTTTTCACAAAACACAAACCAACTAAAGGTGAACAAAAAACCTTAAAATAACCAGGATATTGACAACACTGCCTCAAATCCCAAATGAAATTACCATAAATATATGTAAATATTCAGTATATTGCTGGGCCCCAGGTGGTATGGTGTAAGATTTGAAATGAATGTGGTGAAACATGCAAAAACTACAGGATGGACCTTAAAGAAAACTTCTCAAAGGACCACCTTAAAATAATTTAATTAATCGGATGTTCATTGGAGAACATTGTGTTCCAGTCTGTTTTACGGGCACTTGCAATCTGAATTTAAACAGTGGTGGAAGAAGCATTCAGATATTTTACTTAAGTATACCACAATGTAAAAATACTCCATTACAGAAGGTAAAAGTAAAAGTCCTGCATTCAAAATCTTACTTAAGTAGAAGTACGGAAGTATTATCAGAAAAATGCACTTTCAAATAAAATAATACATATCAAAAGTGAAATGACTCATTATGGGGGAAATGGCACCTGTGAGTGTTATGTTGTGGTTGCATTAATGTCTGAGCAGCATTTTAATGTTGAGGCTGATGCAGGTGGAATTCATTTTAACTACTTTATAATATTGGTGGGTAATTCAATTTGTAACAATGCATCATATTTTATCAACAGATATATTTAGTGTGTACAATCTTTCCCTCTGAAATGTAGTGGAGTAGATGTATAAAGTAGCATGATTAAGTACAGAACTGCTGGGTTTAATTTTTTTTAAATAAATAAAATTCCCTTAAATAAAATGATCACATTATTACGTTCTCTTGGCAGATTTTATCATAGAAACACTGTCAGTATCAACCTGCAGTAAATCAAATTATTTAATTTAATGGAATTGAATCTTCGAGAAAAGCATCAACTAGCATAGATTGGTTGGTTAACATAATCATGCTGTGTTCCGGATATGAATGGATTTCTGTGTCACTTTCCAAATTCAAACAGCCACCAATGTGTGTAAGGTGTAACACATGTCTCTACCCCTGTCTGCTTGTCTTTTTGCATGTCTCTTTTCCCCCTCCCTCTCATTCCGTTGAAGATGGTGTGAAGTGAAGATGACACATAACATGACTGTGAAATGGTAGTGAACTCTTTGACCTGTAAGACTCTGTTTCCCTGCAGTTGGAGGCATCCATTAGTTCACAGCAGCCCCATTATTTCCATTCACAGCTCTCACTCTCAAACTCACAGAAGATGGGTATTGATGGGGCTGTCAGAATAATGACACACAAACTCACACACACACACACACACACACACAATATGATAATGCACTTATCTACATTCATACGTATGTGTACTACAGAACACTATAAGCTCTTTCTCCATCGTTCTCTAATGACGCTGATATGAGGGAGTGTTTTTTTTTAACTGTTTATTGCTGTTACAGGACATTAGCATTAATGTTTTCTGATGATGGCACAGAAGTCAAATGTCAATGGTGGAGCCCGGCTCAGTCTAATGACTGAGGCAGGGGATCGCTTTAATGAGTTGAAACCAATTAACTCTGACCTGCTGATCTTTGGCTGCTCCCATGTGATCCTCCAGACATGCTGCGGATGATAAATGGGAGCTACGAGTTTCATTCCAAAATTATGGAGCCATTGCTTAAAAAATGTGATTATGATCCCTGAAGAATCATACTTGGTCCTGGGTTTAGAGTCTTCAAATGACAGCCATCCTGAAATAAGATAAGAAAAGATAAGATACGCCTTTATTGTCCCACAGCGGGAAAATTATTAAATTAATAAATCAGTTTTACTATTTTTGTTTTCCATAAACATCGTAACTGGGCAACATGTCAAATCGTATCTGTTCTTGTCATATGGTCTTGGTTATAGCCTATTAAAGACACAGTGAAATGAAAAATGCATTTTCAAGGTTATAATCCCATGTTTTTGTGTCAGTTATGCATTTATCTCTTGTCACAAGCTGTGTCAAAAAATCTCTTTTGAGTATTTTTATATAAAAATCCATTTCTTTTCCTGTAAAAATTTAAAATACTTCTGATGACTCATCTTGAACTTGGGGGGTGGTTACATTAATTTATCCAGTCAAATGTGATTTAGGATGACTAGGTAACCCCGCACAGGGTGGGGTAGCTAGTAATAGCTAAGAAGTGTGTGTTTGTATTTCAGCAGGCAAAAACTTTTACATTTCCAAAGAATGTAGTTGTGGTCTAATTTACTCATTGTCAGGCAGTTATAGAGTAAGAATATACCAAAGTGAAATTAAAAAAAATTATTGACCCTTGAAATGTATTGAATACATGAACACACATCTCTTTGAAGTCTAAAGGCCCGGTCAGTCCAGAAAGTTCACCTACACGTCCTCTCTAAATAGGGGGTGCTGGAAGCTTGGCGATGAAGCGACTATCTGTGATAGTTGGTGAACTGTTGTGGCTGGCAAGTTAACCGCTAACACGCTAGATAGCCAGTCACAATAGCTCTCCAAGCTAGCTGGCTTGAACTAGCTAACCAGACAATAAAGTAAGTTCATACACTTTATTCGAGACATTGCAACAGTGTTAATAAGCTACGCTAGCTTACTTGGTTTTGGACTTTCTCTTCTTTCAAATGTCAGCACTGTCAAAGCATTTTGCTATTGGTTAATGGCACAAATTCGGGGGATGGAGCAGAAAGAAATTAAATAGATCAAACAGAATATATCATGTCCTCATTTCAATTTCTACCATATTCACCAGCCTATGCTTAATGCAGCCATCGACCATATGAGAAAGAACAAAGCACCTCGCTGTTGGCCATATTTCTTAAATGTTTGGTAAAATCCTTTTCACAAATGCGTTTCATAAAAATATAATTATACTGTCAGGGTTGCCAACTTTGGGTACCTGGCTGGAGTGAGATTTTGATGCCATGGCCCATGGGCTTAATCATGCATACGCGCATGCGCACTTTATCACGTGCACATATGGA
The DNA here is from genome assembly GCA_005408345.1 of Macquaria australasica. Lineage (NCBI taxonomy): Eukaryota > Metazoa > Chordata > Actinopteri > Centrarchiformes > Percichthyidae > Macquaria > Macquaria australasica. The sequence goes on along the minus strand of SEMN01000506.1, from coordinate 366,860 downwards.
CTCAATTCACCATCAGGGTTTAAAAAAGTATGCACCTTATACATGTGGTGAGAGTGGGACCTTATATTGTAAGATTTAAGCATATAACCTGACTACACCACCCTGGGAAATACTCACAATTTTACAATATTAGACAAACACTAACCCTAAAACGGGCACAGTTTCATTCACTAATGGAAGTCAAAGACGTGTTGTTTCCACTATCAAAACTACACCGTTTTATTGAATGTTGACAAGTAGCAAGAACCAGAAATAAACAAAAAGAAACAAAAGAACACAAGAACCTATCCTACTCCAGACACATAGCCAATACATGAACACACACACACACACACACACACACACACACAAATGTACACATGAACACACACCCTTTCACTCACTCAGTCAAATATGACCACACACTCACTCACTCACTCACTAGTTTGCTTGAATGCCTTATGTGCTCCAGCCCAGGGTTTTCTGCCAGAACAGCTGTCAACAAGGCGATAAGCATCGTGCACATATCGCGGACCAAACAGAGTAATTTAAGAGCCCATACTCATAGAATGGAGGTTACAGTAGGTAACCAACAGTATGTACGCTTGCCTGTTCATCTCTGTTGCTGTCGCAGTGTTTTGGCCTGAGAATTGTTTGGGCAGCGTGAGAGCGTGAGACTGAAGATGGAAGCGTTTGGTCTCAGTACAACACTGATACTGTTATTTGTCAATAAAGTACAAAATCCCTGATCCTAGCCATAGCTCTGCAGTCCATCAGCATTTCTTTCAATTTTTTCTGCTGTTCGGTCTGAGCTGCTTGAATGAAACACCCATTTGTACATGGAAAATCAAAATGAGAAAATAAGAGAAATGCATGCATATGAACTTGATTCACCATAACAAATTTCCCAGTGGAATTACAGTAAACTACTGGCATCTGTGGTCACCAGCATTATACTGTAATTTCTACAGTCTCACTACTGTAACTTACATTAACAGTTTGTTACTGTAAAATGGATTACAGTATTCTATAGTAGAATGTGAGGTTTACAGTGTAATATTATTTGGCTTTTACATCAATTTATTACAATGTAGACATGTACTGTACAACCAGAATCCAAAGGAGATTTGAATATGTTAGACGTGAATGAGGTGAATGGAGGCAGAACTTGAGGATTTTAAATGCTCATATTTATCTGTCCCACACTGTATGAGAAGCTTTGTCAGTTAGTCAGTTAGAAAAGGATGCTATTTTTCTCTAAAATGTGATTGGGATAATTCAGTGTCTTAAAAGCATACTCTCTTAAAACACTTTGACACACTTTAATTCTTTGACACCTTTTGATACTGTTAGACAACAATCAAAATAAAAATGAAACTGGATGAACAGTTACATCATTATTCATCATGTGTACTGCATTTATTCCTATATTGAGGATACAGTTGAAAATGTGTGTATGCACTCTGTTGATTGCAATAACAAAGATAATACAACACAATGGGACCTTTGTCTGCATTGCTGTCTTGATGCACAGCATGCCATCGCCCACTCAGAGCATGTGTGTTGAAAGTGCAGACACACACACACACACACACACACACATAAACATTGATATCACTGTCAAGGCATCATTAAAACTTTATATTACACTTTCTTTGTTTCAGACCTACTTTGCCAATATTTGTTGCAGCTCCCATCACTCCCCTGGAAGAAAACACATACGCTTACACACACACACACACACACACACACACACACACACACACACACACACACACACACTCCTGCATCCCACACACCACTCTCTTCTCATGTAACAAATTCCCTGCTCTCCTTAGGAAGCCTCAGATGATCCTTTTCCACACACACAAACACAGAGTTTAGATGTGGATGAGTAGAACTGTCCTCAGCTTCAGCTCAGAAACAGTCAGAAAATAAAACAGACAGGAATACAGTTAGAAAAGACACCAACCATTAAAGTGACCCAGGCAGACACAACGTAAGGTGTTCCTGGAAAAAAAGAGCTTTAGAAGTGGATGTTGCAGTGGGATCAGGCAGGAAATGCAGTAAACCAGCCTGGCATGCAGAGCTAGCAACCGGGCAGCAAGGTCAGTGGAAGAGCAGGCTGGCTGTGCTTTGTCCATGAGAGGTCAAAAAGCAGGGAAGTAGACGCCTCCAGCAGCCACCCAGCGTCAGACAGTGAGTAGCTACAGTAACAGTGTGCACACACTTCCACTGCTTTGTCTAGAAGGAAATCGCAAAAACTTGTGATTTTAATCACAGAACTACATTTAGTTCTTAATTAATTTACATACTGTCTTTCTGCATTAATATGAAAGATAGACCAACTCCGGTGATGTGTTTTTTTACTGCAAAGTAGGGTTTTTTTTTTTTTTGCCTTTTTGCCCATTTTACACCAAAACGTCTCCCTCTGCTGCAGGTTTCATGCAGTTAGTTGGTATTAACATACTGTATGTTGTCTGTGAGCAGATTTCCAAACAGATGGAGATGCTCTCCTTTGAAACAGTGAGTGGATCATTTCATGGAGTGGAATGTAGAGGGAGCAGAAAGGGGGGAATTTTTCTCTTTCCTAAATAATATTCAAACATATTTCCGTATGTGGGTTTCGAGTTTTGCTGCATTTGAATATTATATTTTAGGGAACATATTTCAAAGTAAGAGTAATCAGATTAATATAATGTGACTGCATAAACAAACTGTAGTGGCACTAATTCCATTGCTTTTCATCTACTCCTGCCACAAATATTCAATTGTCTTTTGGATTTTTTTTTTTTTTTTTGGTAAATGTGTTATAACAATTGCACAATGAATGATAATTAGGAATTGAGAGTAACAAAGATTTTGTTGAACTGAGAACAATTGTAAAAAATATAAAACGCAAAGCTTACCATCCAAAATACTTTTCAATTCAGTTCAGTTTTATTTATATAGCGCCATATCATAACAAAGTTATCTCAGGGCACTTTTTCGAGTAGAGCAGGTCTAGACCGACTCTTTATATTTATATTTATATTTACAGAGACCCAACAGTTCCCACCATGAGCAAGCACTATGCGACAGTGGCAAGGAAAACTCCCTTTTAACAGGTAGAAACCTCGAGCAGATCCAGGCTCAAGGTGGGCGGTCATCTGCCTCGACCGGTTGGGTTGATGGGGGAGGGGGGGGAGCGGGAGAGAGAGCAGGAGGAAAGAGAACATACAGCAACACAATACAGTTCCACATAGGGATGTAAAGCAATAGTTGTGGTAATGGTATTGATGATAACACCAACAGAAATAATACTAAGAGCAATATTATAATAGTAATACTAATAATAAGAGCAATAACAGTAATAGCAGCAGCGGGTGCAGAGCAGGAGCACAGGGGCAGCAGGTGGCTGCAACCACAGATCCAGACTCTACAGCTCCGGAGGCAGAAACACCTGCAGAAAGCAACAGAAGGAGAGAGAGAGAGAGAGAGGAGAGAAAGCACACAACTACGGGAAGACGTTGAATTAGTAACAAGCATTGATGGGATATGAGGGCGTACAGATGGAGAGGAAGAGGAGGAGAGAGAGGAGCTCAGTGCATCATAGGAAGTCTCCCAGCAGTCTAGGCCTATAGCAGCATAACTAAGGGGTGGCTCAGGGGTCACCTGAGTCAGCCCTACTATAAGCTTTATCAAAGAGGAAAGTCTTAAGCCTACTCTTAAATGTGAGGAGGTTGTCTGCCTCCCGTACACAAACTGGGATCTGGTTCCACAGGAGAGGAGCTTGAAAGCTGAAGGCTCTGGCTCCCATTCTACTTTTAGAGACTCTAGGAACCACAAGGAACCCTGCATTCTGGGAGCGCAGTGCTCTAGTGGGGTAATAGGGTACTATGAGCTCTTTAAGATATGATGGTGCCTGACCATTTAGGGCTTTGAAGGTGAGGAGAAGGATTTTAAATTCTATTCTGGATTTTACAGGGAGCCAGTGTAGAGAAGCTAATATTGGAGAAATATGATTCTCTTTTTCTGGTTCTTGTCAGTAAACGTGCCGCAGCATTCTGGATCAGCTGGAGAGTCTTAAGGGACTTATTGGGGCAGCCTGATAGTAGAGAGTTGCAATAATCCAGCCTAGATGTAACAAATGCATGGACTAGTTTTTCTGCATCTTTTTGAGACAGGATGTGCCTGATTTTTGCAGTGTTACGTAAATGATAAAAGGCAGTTCTTGAAGTTTGTTTTATGTGGGAGTTAAAGGACATATCCTGATCAAAGATAACTCCGATCCCATCTAGAGAAACTATATCTTTAGATAATGTGTTTTGAAGGTGTTCGGGGCCAAGTACAATAACTTCGGTTTTGTCTGAGTTTAACATCAGAAAATTGCAGGTCATCCAGATTTTTATGTCCTTAAGGCATGCTTGAAGTTTAGCTAATTGATTGGTTTCATCTGGCTTGATTGATAAATATAATTGGGTATCATCTGCATAACAATGAAAATTTATGGAGTGCTTCCTAATAATATTGCCTAAAGGAAGCATATATAAGGTAAATAGAATTGGTCTAAGCACAGAACCTTGTGGAACTCCGTGACTAACTTTGGCGTGCATAGAGGATTCATTGTTAACATGTACAAACTGATATCGATCTGATAAATAGGATTTAAACCAGCTTAGTGCGGTGCCTTTAATGCCAATTAAATTTTCTAGTCTCTGTAATAGAATGTGATGGTCAATGGTATCGAATGCGGCACTAAGATCTAGTAAGACAAGTACAGAGACAAGTCCTTTGTCGGATGCAATTAGAAGGTCATTTGTAACTTTCACCAGTGCTGTCTCTGTGCTATGATGCAATCTAAATCCTGACTGAAAATCCTCAAACAGCTTGTTGTTGTGTGGAAAGACACACAACTGATTGGCGACTGCTTTCTCAAGGATCTTAGAGAGAAAAGGAGGTTTAGATATAGGTCTATAATTTGACAAAATCCCTGGATCAAGAGTGGGCTTTTTAAGAAGAGGTTTAATTACAGCTACTTTAAAGGACTGTGGCACATAGCCTTTTAATAAGGACAGATTGATCATATCTAGTAAAGAAAGTGCTAACTAAGGGTAAAATTTCTTTAAGCAGCCTAGTTGGGACGGGGTCTAAGAGACACGTTGATGGCTTAGATGAGGAAATCATGGAAGTTAGTTGATTACGGTTGATGGGAGAAAAGCAGTCTAAATGTACAGGTTTTACAGTTGTTTCTAAGGTTCCTGTGTTTGAAGATAAGTCAGTACCAACTGAGGGCAGGAGGTGCTGAATTTTGTCTCTAATAGTTAGAATTTTGTCATTAAAGAAGCTCATGTAGTCATTACTACTGAGGTCTATAGGAATACATGGCTCATCAGATTTTTAATTCAACCAGCAAAATAATTCCCAGTAAAGCAATATTCCAAAATAGCAACAATCAGATTATGGTAATTCTCCTCTCCACTGTCACATGTTATTTCAGTGTCCTCTATTTTAGATTCCTTTGATGGTCAGCCTCAATAGAGGAATGAGCCACCTACACCAAATTACCAAGAAAAACAGAAACCTCCCACGGCCCGAGGAGAAGAGAATCTGCCGGCCAAACAGGCAGCCATCTCCCACATTGTCACCCTCACCACTCACACACTGTGTGTGTGAGTGGGGGGAATCTAAGGATGTGGGTAGACAGTGACAGGCCCTGAGAGCACATGAAGGTAGAGAGACAATGAGAGTGAATGAGAAGGGGAGAGACAGCAGAGCAGAGTTTAAACATGTTGGTTTCATTTATAAGACGTGCCTTACTGTCAGCACTTTCCTGTTCCTTTCCTGTTCTACAGCCAGCATCCATCACTCTCCTTTATCTTAGAAAGGTATCCTCTATGGAAAATAACTTTAGTGAATTAATTTTAGTAACACATGGGTGCCATAGATATCATTAATTTCCATGAAACAGACTGAAATGTAAATGTAAGTCTTAGGAAGTTTCCTGGGAAGAACAATGTAAAATGGTATTAATTAGAGAGAAAATGTAGGCAGTATTCAGTAGGTACATTTCCTGTGAATTCATTCCAAATAATTAATAAAAACCTCAGAGAGTAAGCTACAGTAGTGTACAGCAGGTTGCATGTGTGAATTACTTGGGTTTAAATGGATCTCTCACTTTGTCCAGGCATCAAGACTGTAAAGGAAATTCTTCTAGAATTCAGCAACTGCTTATAAACTACTAAAACACTACTGTATCATTTTCTTAGCTCCTCAGTGATTGGGTACTTACTATACTGTGTCAAATCATTGCCTCTGTTTTTCAGGACACTTCACAGGAAAGTATTAATGGCCCGTATCTATTACTAGATTTCTGATTTATCAGTTAATCCTGTAACCTATAAAATGTCTCAAATACGTTACAAAAGACTATACTGAAGTCTTCAAACTGTTCATTTTGGGTAACCAAACACCACAAAGATTCCATTTCAAATGTGAAACACATTTTAAATTTAATCTTTTCTTGTACAAATGTTTGATATTTTTTATTTGATGAATGACTTAAACAGTTAATAGTAATAATTGTTACAATCACAACATGAAGTAAAACAAAACAAAACAAATATTTACACATATTATAGAGACATCTGTGGCATTTTTTAACTAAGCTAACATGTAAAATTAAAACTCTTTATTGACAAAAACAATCTCACCAGATTATACACTCAGTACCTGGTCTGGAGCTTTCAGTCTCATCACATGATCTTACTCGGCAGATGGAGTTGCCTAGTGCCTAGATGTAAATGTTTAAATATCCATTTTCCTCATGCTTAAAATATGTTTTCTTATATTCTCTGATGAGTAAACAGTAACAAAAGATGTGTGGTGCAGTCTCTTCAGCCTCACCATGACTGGAATGTATTGTCCATGTATGCTGAATATTTTGCTTTTGCCAGACAAAAAGTATGTACCTACGAAAAGTCCATTTGTAAGGAACGATGGAAGAAATACCTGTATTTAAAAAGTAAAACTGGATTTCACGTCATCATGCAGGTACACATGACAGCAGCAATGCACATATGTTGCTGCTTATTATTTCTTATTAGATGCAGTTAACAACAGACATTCAGTTGAGTTTATATCCCTGAGTTCCCCATTAAACACAGAGTTTTCTACTGTCCCGTAACTTCATCACCCATAGAGGCTCATGGAAGAAAGATGAAACAGCACCAGTATAAAATCAAATCAAATCATGAAGCATCACACAGGTTTGGGGCCAAATCTCCAAATGGGGGTTGGAACTGTATTTGCTGTTTAACAGAGAAACAGTGGAACACAAAGGGATTATGTAAGTCGGTGCAGTGATGGCAGCAGCAGATAAATGTTGATTGATCTTGAGATGAGGGAGCTGGAGGGGCCCGGGGCCCCTGCTGCTTTCAGCCCTGGCTGACTCTGGAGCCGATGCTGAAATAAAAGACTAATCGAGCGGCCGGCATGGCGTGGGCGCACCAAGCGTTCGGCCATCAAACCCCAAAGGCCTCATCAGCAAACCCCTCCTTCTCTTTCTCTTTCCTTCCCCCTCCCTGTTGCCGTCTCTCTCCTCATTGTTTTTCTCTCCTCTCATTTCTTTCTTTGCTTCATTCTTCCTTTCTCTCCTTTCTTTACCTCCTCTACTCTGGCCTATCCTTTCCTTCTATTCATCCTCTCTTTATTCTTTTCCACTTTTGTTCTCCCCTTCTTTAATTCTTTTGCTCCTCTACCTCACTTCTTCATTCCTCTCCTCCCCTTATTTGCTACGTCATTTCATTGTCTTCCCATATCCTTCCACTCCTCTTCGCCTTCTCTTCTTCCTCTCCTCTCTTTCCTCTTATTTGCTTCACTCCTTTCCTTGTGTCCAGTCTTCTCCATCCTCACTACACCCTATCTTCTCCCTCTCCTGTCTGATCCATCCTTTCCCTTCTTTATCTCCTCTTCTCTGGACTGTACTTCCTTTGTTGTCTTCCTCTTCATTTCCTTCCACTCCTCTGTTCTTCCACTTCATTTTTTTTCTTTTCTTCCCTATTATGATTGTTCTCCATCCCACTTCTTTCCTTTTCTCCTTCCCTTTTCTGCTCCCTAATGTCTCTCTCTTCTCTTCCACTGTTCCTCTCCTCTTTTCCTTTACTCCTTTCGTCTGTCTTCTCTCCTTTTTCTTCTCCCTACATTTGCTGCTCCCAATCCCTTGTCCTCCCTCATTCCTCCCCTCTTATCTGGTAGGGCTTTCACTCCTCTCTCACTTCTCTGCCACAGTGTGCAAACATTTTTGCGTCCGTGGGCGAGACAAGAGAAAAACAGGCCGCATTATGTGAGGACGTCCCCGCAGCCAAACTGTTTCCTCATCTGAGTCTGTGGAGGCGGACGAGAAACATTCCTGAAAATGCGAAACATTCAGATGAGGCTTATTAACGCCGGGGCTTTTCAAACGCTTTCAGTGTCTTGCAGAAACTTAGAAGCTTTTGTGGTGGCTCAGCTATTGTCAATGGAGCGCTGTCACCACACAATCAGCATCTTATGTTTTTAAACTGAGCAGCCTCACTGTGGTCTAAACACACTGCTGTCAATGACCTACTGTATACAAGGATCATCATATGATGCTTATTGTTAAGGGACCATAGTTTCATACTGCATTGTTAAAGAATACTGGTGATGATTAAGAGCATTCAAGGGCTGATGGGAAGTTAGACACCAGTTCATTTCTAATAGACTACGCTGAAATAATGGCTAAAACATTTCATTCTTAACATGTTAAAATGTTATGTTCTGATGGGACCAAAACTAGAGTGGTGGAAGATGTACTCAGATCTTTTACTTAAGTAAAAGTAGCAGTACAATAGAAAATAGTAAAAGTACAAAAGTATTAGCACCAAAATATACTTAAAGTACCAGCCACTAAGCCACTTTTTACATGTTGAGCTTAATGGTTCATTCTTGAAACAGCAGTTGACACAACAATCTCCACTCATGGTACCCCTACTCACTTGTTCTGGAGCTTTTAATTGTGAAAGTGCCATTACAACTGAAACTAACGGTACAAATGACAGTCCAACAGCACAGATCAGCCAGTCAATTAACATCTTTATGGGTATGATAAACTAAGAAAAATTTATTCTTGGAAGAGCTGGACAGGTTTTACTAAATCCAATGACAGTATGGTTTGCTCTATACGTCTCTACCCACACGCAGTTTATAGGTTGTAAAAAAGAAAACTTAGGATAAATGCAATAATAAACTGTAATTTTATGTTTGGTGGCTGTAGAACATACATTACCAGTAACAATCTGTATGGTTACAGTTTAGGGCCCCTGAAGATTAAACACCCAGGGGCTAGCAGAGTTCTTTAAAATATTTAAAAACAGCAAAGATGTACACAGAGTCAGTGGAAAGACACAAACAGGCAGAGATGTTGATTTGCAGTCAGAGGCACACATTTTCAATTCAAGTAAAAAACATTTTTTAAAAATCTACTTGAGCAAACAATGAGTTTATGTTTATGAGTGTACAGAGAGGGGAGCAGAAAGGAGATGGAGGAAAATCAAAAAACAACTGGAGTTCCTGGTACTTTCACACACACACACACACACACACACACACACACACACACACACACACACACACACACACACACACAGCCAGACTCCACACAGTCAGTGTGTGGTTACAGCCAACATCTGTACTGTCAGGCAGGAGACGCATTGATCAGCTGTTTGTGCCCAAAAAACACACATGGAAAAACAACAAACAAAGGACACTTCAGGTTTATTACAAGACACAGGGACACTCATCAAGACAGGCCTCAACGTTAGGTGTTAGGGGCAGGACCCACCTTAAAATCCCTATACCTGATACTATTCACAAATCAGATGACAGGGCAGGTGTGGAGTCGTTACCCCAGTTGTTAATCCAGCCTTACAGACACACGCTCATACACACAAGTCATGAATATCCAGGTTAGGTAACTCTGGTGAACATCTGCATCTGTGATAAACCTGTGATAAAGTGTGTGTGAATTAGCATGACAACAGACGGTTAATTCCCTGTCAACGCTCATCTCCAGGATCTGGCAGAGGCAGCAGATGATCTACGGCTGCTGACAAGGGACACAATAAATATGGCCCGTAAAATGGGGGACAGCCTCATTAGTCATAGCTTTCATTATGGCATGACAGCGCGTGTGTGTCGATGTGCTAATGTGCCATCCGTTCATCGCTTCTCATGCACTATATATGTATGTGCATGTATATTCAAAGTGTAAGTGTGTGTGTGTGTGGGGGGGTGTCTATATGTGCACGTGTGTGTCTCATTATTATTTGCGTTTAGGCACTGAGAGAATGTTTAAAGGATTTTCCCATTGACACTGGGCTATCAGTGTGGCCTTAGCTGCTCTGTCAACCAATCTGTCACATCAGTGTGTGTGTGTTTAATGTCTCTGTCAAACATTCCTGCCATTTATTCACCCAGTGATTATACATTAGCAGGGAGGAACGTTTCCCCGCTGACTGCCTCTGTGTGTGTGTGTGTTAAGCTGGCCAGGCCTCACTACTTAAAGGGTCTGTTTTATGGTTAGCATTTGAATTTAGGGTTAATGGTGCCTTCAAATGGAGCTTGTGAGCTCGTGGCTACGACATGGGAAGTCGTGTACACGATATGCTTGGCGTTCAAGTGGTAACTCGTAAGAACACCGCTGATAGGCAATGGCAACATGGACGCCAAAAGACTCCTTGTTGTTCTCTTGACATTCTTTGCTTCTTTCCAAAAAATGTTGACTAAATGCAGGAAATGCAAAGGCATAATGAAAACATGAGGCCTCTAGGAATATCAGCATTTTCAGGAAAAACTCTATACGACTAAAATTACAATATATTAACTTACCATCCACCGAAAAATTAACTTCCATGGCCTCCGCCATTTCTGAAAATGTCAGCAAACACGTCACAACTCGTGAACTCTGAGCTTTCAGAAAACGTCCACTTCTGAGGTTGCGAATACCACAAGAGGAGGGCATTTATATGGACTCTTCTCATAAACACTGTAAACATAGACCCCATTTGAAGGCACCAAGACATATTTGTAGCATTTATACTCCTGCCTCATAACTTTGTTGACTGCCGACTGAGAGCATGCACGTTACAGACTGTCTCCCCACACACATAAATGGTATAGAAATAATTGACAGACACAGCTCTTCAATACTTTTTATTTTTCATTGAACCTTACAGCTCGAATGTTGATACTAAAAAGAGTTATGTTGGATTGTTTGTGACGCCAGTGGGCATTGCATGACCTGCAATTTAGACTGTGGCCATTATGCCAAAATCATCTCACAGCCCAGTGCTGTTCCTGGGGGTTGGTTTCCTCATAGGTCAGTGCTGTCAAGACAGTTTACAGTTGGTCAGTGGAGAAAATCTGTGTCTCAAAGTTCAACTCAAGCTGAACTCTGCAAGTGAATCCACTGAGGATAGTGAATGCATGTAGTCAGCAGAGGCTTCTGATAAGAACAGAAGTACAGATTACTGTGTGAGTAGGTGCTGATACAAAGCTCCATTAACTACGAAGTTTCCTGACTCCGGATAACCAGATTTTGCCACGATCTCCATCAGCCAATCATATTGCTGCTGTCAAACTTTAAATCTGTTCTGTGTTGTTGCTGACAAAAGTCAACCACTAGAGGTCTCTGTACATACAAACGTTTGGTTTCACACTGGACACGAACAGCGGTCTCCTGGGTTGCCGTAGATACAAACATAAATATGGGTCACAATAACCAGCTGCACAGACAACCTATACGGACGTATTTTTGGGGAGGACAGTCTCGGTTGCAGATGACTGTGGATCAAGAAGCACATAATGGAATGGTAACAGTGTTGTTTATAGAATTACTGTTAATTCTAAAAAAACAAACTCTATCACTTTATGTCGGCACCACAGTTTGATGGCAGTGTACTACCAAGTGAACCAACAGAACAGGACAAGACAGAAAGAGACAGGACAGGACAGCACCAAAAAGTGAAGCCAGCAGTGTATTGGAGATGGCAGTGTTTCCACAGTGGAACAGTGCTGTGCAGTGGGGTGTCAGATCAGTCAGACCACAGCAGCACTGCAGTGTAGTGTGGAGCAGAGGTGGATGGTGACGGGGACGATGACTGTACACTTACAGCTATGACACTTTACGCTGGAACTTTACAGGGGCGGCTACGTGTTTGTATTAGCAGGGTGGGAGGCTCTACTGGCTGCATATACACATACTGTATACTGACTCCATAGACAAACAAGACATTGCAACTGACTCATATTAGGTGTTATATCATATATATTTTAGATTATGATCTATGATACAAATCTTTCGCTCAAGTTGAAACATATTCAACTAGCACAGACAAATCTTTGCATCAATTCACTCTACCACGGGCAAAATCACATCTTTCCATCTACTTTGCATGAAATTGCGCCGCCTCTAAAGTTTGCTTTGCGTTCTGTCCAAACACAGTGAGAGAGAAAATGAAAACTGTTAGTATTTCCTGAAATGTTGAACTATTCATTTAAAGTAGAGTTACATGATAAAATGTTCTTACACAATTTCTTGTTTACACGTTAAATCTCTTACTGTTATGGTACTGTAGCAGTTGCCGTATGAAATTATAACCGCAACCACAAAGCTTATCAGTCAGGCCGTCTGAGACAAGGCATGTCTCTGTATAATAGAGGTTTCCCACTCTGCAGCTCTTCTTTTATCCATTTCTCTGGTTTCTCTCTTTTCTTTTCTTCTCCTCTATCTTGGACCGATATCAGAGCATTTCCACTTGCTTTCATGTTTCACACAGCAAGCGATGAAAGCTGTCAATCTGTGATGCAACAAAGCTAACAGTCATGGTGGCAGGAAAGTTGCTTTAAAGAAAGAATTATGGATTTAAGAGTGGTGACTTTCAGAATTAGGGGTAATGATCTTCCACCTCAACAAAAATGGCATGAGTGTGTCTCCCAGTGCATTGGTGTGATGGCTAGAAAGACTGTCCTGTTAAAGTGTCTTTGAGCAGGACATTGAAGAGCCTGCTGCTCACTGTAAAAGCAGCCCCAGATCAAAGTATCAGCATAATGCTTCAAGTTCAGTGTGTGATGTGGCTTTGAATTCGTTGCCACAGCTCTCTCCAGAATAGTTTGAACAAAAGAAGCATCATAAGAGATACAAAGACAGAAAAAAACAGAATAGTTAAATATTCACATATAATGCATATATTTTCCAACATTGTTAAATTTTAATAAAGTATTGTGGATATTTCTTAGGAATAGTTCAGCATATCGCAAAATACAGCTATTTTCTTTGATATCAATTTCAATCTCATGTCTGTGCATTAAGTACAGAGCTGGAGTCAGGACATGGTTAGCCTAGCTTACCATAAAGACAAAAAGCAGAGGGGAACCGCTAGCCTCTGTCCGAACTTCAACACCTCTTAAGCACACTAATTAACATGTTATATCTCATTTGTTTAATTGTTTGTTAAATGACAATTTGTGGATCTAGTGGGAGTTACATGCTGGAACTATTTCCTGACAAACAACAGTGCAGCATCTTCAGCTATAACATATGGTGATCACAGGTTTTGGTTTTGGTCCTCTCTACAGGTACAATGGAACCAAACATGGCAACGTCACTGTGACGACACTGTGAAGACTTTAGGAAGCTGCACACTGCATCCGGCTTTTATTTGTCAAGAAATACTTCCAGCAAGTGTGGTTTTTATATTTCTGCTTGTGTACGAATTAAACAAATAAGATATAACATTTTAATTAGGGAACTTTAAAGGTGTTGGTAGGTATTTTTTTTAAATTTTGGACAAAGCCAGGCTAGCTGTTTCCCCCTGCTTCCAGTCTTTAAGCTAAGCTAAGTTAACCACATCCTGACTCCAGCTCTGTGCTCGACACAGAGACATGAGATTGATATTGATCTTCTCATCTCACTCTCAGAAAGAAAGTAAATACGTGTATTTCCCAAAATGTGGAACTATTGCTTGAACTTTCCATTAGCCTCACCATGTTCACTACTATTCTGCACACCTCCAGCACCACTATAAGGAATCTTGGAGTTATCCTTGATCAGGATAACTCCCACATAAAACAAACTTCAAGGACTGGCTTTTTTCACCTACGTAACATTGCAAAAATCAGGCACATCCTGTCTCAAAAAGATGCAGAAAAGCTAGTCCATGCATTTGTTACATCTAGGCTGGACTATTGCAACTCTCTACTATCAGGCTGCCCCAATAAGTCCCTTAAGACTCTCCAGCTGGTCCAGAATGCTGCGGCACGTTTACTGACAAGAACCAGAAAAAGAGATCATATTTCTCCAAAATTACCTTCTCTACACTGGCTCCCTGTAAAATCCAGAATAGAATTTAAAATCCTTCTCATCACCTTAAAAGTCCTTAATGGTCAGTGTGGGAGTCCTTGACTAAACATCTCTAAAAATATATGCTTTTAGGGATGAGTGTGCTATTGTAAATGTATGTCGAGAGAAGATTTTATTGTTTCACTTGGGATTAATGTTGGCTACTGCTGGATAATAGGTTGTTTGTGGGATTAATTTTCTGGTTAAGGATTGTTTTTCTATTGTTGCTTTTATAGACAATATGTACTGACACGACAGAAAGAATGGAAGTTGGGTAGGAGTGATATGCGTGAGGTACCATCCCACAAAACATAGAGAAATGCATGGGGTTAACTGAGAACATGTAATAACCTGAACATCCAAAACATTCTTAGAGTTCACAATGTTCAAGAATTTATCATTACATTTATTCATTTAAATATAAATACCTTAATATTACTTTTTTTTTAACTGTAGCCACGATCTTTCCCTACCTTAACCAAGTGTCTTAATTGTCTAAACTTATGCTGCATTCACGTGGAATAAGGCAGACGTTAGACAGACAACACCTTCTGGAAGGCAAGGGAAAAACCAACAAACAGTCCAACAGAATGGCAGGACGGCAAAACGAAACACGCATGACGATATGTTGCTATGGTGATTTACAATGAATAGAATCAAATATATTAAATACAATTATTTCGTGTCTATATTATCTAATGTAATTATTCTAGTAACACATGTAGCTATAAACTGCAGCTTTCTCTTAATAATATTTATGCAAACTTAAAACTAATGTTAAATTCCCTCCAAAACATGAGGTCATTCATTCATTTCCAACATGGATAGTGAAAGGAGAGCTGCACTTGGTGTATGTGTTTATGTTTGTCTGAAAAAGAGACATTTTTAGCTTCTCATTGTCCAGATTGCCCATGTTTTCTCCTTTATGAGGTAGCTACAAAACATCCGGTTGTAAACTCCATCACGGAGAATGGCAAAAAGTTAAAATATTTTAACTTTGGACGTCAATGCCATCTACAGCTACTGTTGCCAGTATTCTCTGCTGGTCCTTTTACCGTTCTGCTCTCATCCACAACATGATATCCAGTTTGCTGTCTAACGCCTGCCTGAATCCATGTAAATGCAGCATTAGTTAATAATAATAATTAATACCTTGGTCAAAGTTTATTTGCCATTACCACAATCTTTCCTGTTGTTGCCATTTGCAAGTATAGACTTTATACCCTGTCTACACTGGATGTTTTTCAGCCACATTTTTCAGCTGACCATCTTACAAACAGATGTACTTTAATTTGAGTCAATACAGCTATCTACACAGGCCATGTAACGGCTTGTGTTTCATGCGCGCTTTATGCGAATAACTGTGACCTGAAGCTTCTTTTTAGGCCTCCACTCTATTTTCTCCTGTTAAACGCATGTAGCTACAGGGATTGTGTATTGGGGTGTTAGTGCCGCTCAAACTCAGGTGACCACAGAGCATGACTGTGGCTTAATGCATCCTGTGTGACGCTGATGGAGGACTGAAGATTCTACTGCTGCGCTAATGACGTGCAGCTTTGGTTACGCACTCTGTAATGTACAGGGTGTTAGACTTGAGGTTGGACAGATAATGTTAATGCTATTTTTTTTAAAAGACACTATGCACTAAATTCCCTCAAGGTCAGCAGGGAGCTTTAAAATGTTGTTTTGTGGCCAGTTCCTTGTTTTATGCTGTTGTATGTTTGGATTCCAGTGTTTCTGCCAATAATAGAAAGAGAATTAACAAGTTTATTAAAAAGGCTGGTTCTATTATGGTTTGACTCCAGGTTCATTAGAGATGGGCTGGGAGTAAAAAACCAACCAGGAGAGACATGACATGTGATGCTCGCTGGTTCTCTGTGATATTGGTTGTATTTTTGACAACCCTAACCTAAGGCTTTGTTTCATAATTCACACATATTGTTAATTTGTAAGGTCCCGTTTCATGTGTACTGACTATTTTATTTGTTTTGTTTTTTGTTGTATTGCTTCTCATTGGCCTTCTAGTTTTAATTTAATTTTATTTTGGTAAAACTTAAACAGTATCTGTTTAGCACAGTTTACTTTTTATTAAAAGTGCAAACAAAAAAACAACACAAAATGTGATAAAATTACTCAATTATTATGTCTGAAATCGCATACTTCCGTACTTACACTTAATATTTTGAGTGCATAAGTGCGTTCACACTGACAAGTATGGCAAAATGCAGTGTACTATGAGTACCTGGATGGTGTACACAAAACGGTCAGAAAGTAGAGTGTGGAACGCTGCACACTTCTCACCCTCAACAGTCGCCATCTTGGCTACACAGCGGAAGGGGAGGACCACCAACGTATGAAAATGGCAGCTGTGGTTGCGATTGTTACTGCTAAAAGTAAAAGCACGTTCATTTTTCATTCATTTTTAATATAATTGAATTGAAGTCAAGTGAGCAAATAAGCTGGCAGATATTTCGGCGTGCATCAATAGTGGTAAAATGTTGGCGATAATGCTCCGCCCGGTTGCAATCCGCCATTAAAAAGAAGAAGACGACGTGGTCAAAGGTTGCGATCGTCATTTCCTGTAAGCAAACAACAGCAGTATTCGATTTGAGACAACACTATCCTGTCAAAATTAACACACTACACAAGTCAGCACATAGTGTACACAGTATACTGCATGTAAGTGTACTAATGGAAGTACGTGATTTGAGACACAGCTTAAGAGATATGTCACTAACAATGGGTCATATGGCTCAATAAAAAGTAATATTGATATAACATTAGATTTCTGTGTGCATAATGTTAAAAAAATGGTTGAAAAAGTAAATCTAGGTTTATTCCATGGGCCCCCTGGTGGCCTGGGACATTCAGGCTGGCTGATACCTACCTATCCAATAGTGAATCTTTAGAACAAATTTCTGCCTTAAATGAAAAAATGTACTTAATGGCAGTAATGCATTATGTTGATGAAGAAATATATTTAACAAAGCCATGGATAATCACTTGAAATCAAATGTCAAGTGTTCAGGCTGTTTTGTGGAGCAGTGGTTTGGGAGCAAGCTTCATCATACTGACTGATGTCTGATATTTAGGATGACTTTATATGTGGGGCATTGAAAGTCCTTAATAAGACTTTCAGTGCTCCATATATGGGTATTGAAAGTCAACAGTGCATATGTGGGGGCAGCCACTGGTGTTTGTTGATCTGTCACTTGAAGATGGGTCAGATTTAAATTTAAACCAAATTAGCGTTCTCACTTTGACAGTTGCACACTCATCATCTCTCTCCACCCCACTCACACACATAAACACACACATATTTGCATGCACACACCCCAGTTGCTGTACTCCCACACAGAGAAAGTATGTGGGCTACAAAAGCAAACTGTGGCCAGTGTGGGTTTTTTCTCCATGTCTGTGACAATTTAACAGACAAGGAAATAATTATATATTCTCTCATGTTAAACTCATGGCAGTGGTATAATCTGTGTGAACTAGCTTCTATTAACCACAATGTCAGAAAGGTATATCTTCACTGGGTCCACAACTTCAAATTCCAGACCAAATAACTGTTCTATTGTATTTTTACTTGCAGGAAGTTGAATTTTCCAACTTTCTAACACTACTGGAATGCAGCATAGATTCTGTTCTGTACTGATGGCTAGTTCCATGAGGAGAGACTTCATTGAAAAAGACTTAAAGAGTAATTCAATTAATTTATTTGACATTGTGCACAATAGGAAGTTGAAGAAATATGTGAAGAGTCGGTGGACATTAGACCCTATTGTGACATCATTATTTTAAGGGGGTTGTAATACCGTGAGCTGTGCAGGAATATCCCCCGGATGGAGTCTAGACACTGGTGGTGGTGGTGATGAAGGGGTGAAGAGCAATGCTGAAGAGCTGGATGGATGAGATGTGGAACAGGACTGCTGATGAGCTCAGTGGTAGGACCCCTGGGCGCTGGATGTGATGATAACTGAAAGACCACAGTCAGCTGATTGAGTTGGAAGCGGGAAAAGGAAAAGAGAGAGAGAGAGAGATAATAAATGAGTAGCATGAAGACAGTCTTCCTGACTGAACTTTTGCTAAGCTTCTTATAGGCCATAATGTATAGTTATGTTGTGATAATGAAATAATGATGCTGTGGTGTCAATAAAGGCTTTGTTTTCTTGAGATTACAAAATATTGATTTTGTGAATTAAACATGACCCAACTGTCTTCTGATGATCATTAGATAAAAATAGAAGAGCTTATAATATATGATCTAAAACCAGTAGGTCTAAATAAATATCTTTTATCTAATTTAGGGTCACTACTATATATTGTAAACTAACATGCCTTCTGTCTATCATGATCAACCACTGACAACCACGGCACACTATCAGTCACAGTACAGAAGGTATATTTTAGGGACAGTACTGGGATTTTCCCTGGGTGGTTGCTGCAGTAGGTTACAATAACTGTTATGTGTTGATGTCAAAAGTACATGATGACATAACTGTCTTGTGTCTGCTAATTATAGGCTAGATGATTATCATATCACACTCTCATGAGTTTTTAAGAAGAATTCAGGAGAAGACTGTCCTGTTTATCTTGAGATCCATAAATAGTTATTTCTAGCCGTCCTAGCGGTGTGCCTCGAGGAATGGCAATGTTGGTCACTCAGTCAGACCACTTTGGTCCAGACTGAAAAATCTCAACAACTATTGGATAGATTGCCATGGAATTGGGTACAGATATCCATGGTACCCAGAGGACGAATCTTTATGACATTGGAGGTCCTCTGACTTTTCATCTAGCACCACCAGCAGGTCAAAGTTTTCATTTATCCATTGAAATATCTCCATATCTACTGGATGCATTGGCACAAATTTTTGTTCAGTCATGCATGGCTCCCAGATAATGTTTCCTGATGACTTTGGTGATCCTGACTTTTTCCCTTGCACCACCATGAGGTTGACATTTGTGGCTTTGAGTGAAATGTTGTAACAACTGTGGGATGAATTGAAATTTGGTTCATTCTAGTTCCCCTCAGGATGAACTGTAATAACATTGGTGATCCTCTGAATGTTCATGTAACGCCACCATCAGGTAACATGTTAATGTGTCCAATACTTTGGTTTATGACCAAATACCTGCAAAACATTCCCATCATCCTCAGCTATACTATGTATTTGGCGCTGATTAGCAAACATTAGCATGCTAACAGGCTAAACTAAGATGGTGAACACTTAAACATGTTGAGCTGTGAACTAAATGATGTGACTGTACTGTGATGAAACACTTCAATGCTGTTATTAAAGGGAAACTCTGGTATTTTAAAACCTGGGCCCTATTTTTACTTAATAGTTACCATTAGTTTTGGTACTGGACCAATTCCAAAACTAATGGTAAGTATTAATCATTTCAGCCCCAAAATTTGTAAAAAATACCGGAGTTTCCCTTTAATATTTACATTTCTTACCAAATGTATAAAAGTCTGCATTTCATCGGTTGAAAATGGCCATCTGCTGTTTTAAATCAGCCCTGAACCTGCGAGGCCAATGCTGACATACGTCATGAAATTTATATAAAGAAAGATTCTAATCAGTGTCAGTCAGTCTACCCTGTGTCTCCTGACCCACACACTACATATCCACAAGGTCACAACCCCTACAGTTGTTGTTCCCTCACTCGTTGCATTTTTTAAATTTGCTGGGAGGGAGCGTTCGAACAGAATCTGAGGGTGGAGTTACACTGCTAAACATCAGCATGTTAGCATTGCCATTGTACGCATGTTAGCATCATAGATATGAAACTGTTTTATATCTATGGTTAGCATACTGACTTTAACATTTAGCTCAAAGCCCTAAGTGCAGCATCACAGACTTGCTAGCATGACTGTAGACTCTTATGCTGTGTCTCAAATCGCATACTTCCATACTTACACTTAAAAATTTAAGTGCATAAGTGCGTTCACACTGACAAATAATGCCAAAATGCAGTGTACTATGAGTACCTGGATGATGTACACATAACGGTCAGAAAGTAGAGTGTGGAACGCTGCACACTTCTCACCCTCAACAGTCGCCATCTTGGCTACACAGCGGAAGGGGAGGACCACCAACGTATGAAAATGGCGGCTGCGGTTGCGATTGTTACTGCTAAAAGTAAAAGCACGTTCATTTTATATTCATTTTTAATATAATTGAATTGAAGTCAAGTGAGCAAACAAGCTGGCAGATATTTCGGCGTGCATCAATAGTGGTAAAATGTTGGGGATAATGCTCCGCCTGGTTGCAATCCGCCATTAAAAAGAAGAAGACGACGTGGTCAAAGGTTGCGATCGTCATTTCCTGTAAGCAAACAACAGCAGTATTCGATTTGAGACGACACTATCCTGTCAAAATTAACACACTACACAAGTCAGCACATAGTGTACACAGTATACTGCATGTAAGTGTACTAACGGGAGTACGCGATTTGAGACACAGCATTAGTCTTGACACAACACACACAACACAGTATGAAAAGATCACTAAATAATTTCCAACTATATGGCAAATTGTGGCTACCCCTGTCCACATATTTTTGTGTACTTTTGTTCTGGGGCTGTTCTTCCTGGTTTGGTCTAGGTCTCTTAGTTCCAATGGAGTGAAATCTTAATGCATGCAATGGTATTTTAGACAAAAGTGTTCTTCCAACTTTGTGTCAACAGTTTGGGGAAGGCCTTTTGCTATTTCAACATGACAGTAACCCCGTGCACAAAGTGAGGTCCATAAAGATCATAGTTCATAATGGTTTTCCCAGTTTGGTGTGGAAGAACTTGACTGGCCTGCAAAGTCTTGACCTCAACCCCATCCAGCACCTGTGGGATGAACTGGAACGCAGACTGTGAGCCACATTATCACCCAACATCAGTGTTGGAACTCACTAATGCTCTTGTGGCTGAATGGGAGCAAATCCTGGCAGTCAGGTGCCAAAACCCTGGCTCCTTTCACACCTCCACACAGCTGACCAATCACTGCATGAACTGAGTGTGAATGTCAGAATGTTGGTTTCATAAAGTTACAGAAATGATCAAAGTTAATCCGAAGCTGAAATGGTGTGGGGGAAGGGGCTTTCCGAAGCTGTTCGACCATCCGACAAGCACTTATGATAAGGTATACTGGCACCTTAACAGTGCAAAGGTCAAGGTGTTGGATGGACGTGTAGCACTGCTGATGTTTATGCGAGAGACCAGAGTTCATGTCTTGTCATCCAAATGTTTTTTTTTTATCCATAACAATGATCTTTCTCTAACCGTAACCAAGTGTTTTAGTTGCCTAACCCAAAGGCATCAGTATGCTTCAAACGACGAACAGCATTTG
Organism: Macquaria australasica; assembly: GCA_005408345.1. Classification (NCBI taxonomy): domain Eukaryota; kingdom Metazoa; phylum Chordata; class Actinopteri; order Centrarchiformes; family Percichthyidae; genus Macquaria; species Macquaria australasica. The sequence continues at coordinate 345,131 of SEMN01000506.1, read as the reverse complement.
AAACCTCCTCTCCACACACATTTCCATCGTTGGAATTGGGGGGGCTGTCCAACAATTTTTTTTTTTGTGATGTTCTGAAAAATTCATTTGAAATATCTTCTATAAATGCTTGTAACACCTGCTCACCATATCCTTCTTGACAGGTTTAAACAGGCTCTGGCATGCCTGTGCTTACACACACAGCCTCCACTGTACTATGATGAAACAGGACAATCCCTCTGTGAACTGAGTTTTCTCTCTCTGTCTCTTTTTTTTTGTAAAACATTTCCACCTCCTGATAACACACACACACACACACACATGAACACACACAGAGCATCCGAGCATGTGTCAAATGAACAGAGCTGTTATTGACAGGGTTTATTGACTAGTGCGTTGATTAATGTGAAGGATGTGCGTGTGAATGTGACAGTCTCAAGCTATTTAAACAGTTGTCTCATTAGTCACGCCTTATGTTAGATGTAAAGACACGTAACTACAGGATTGAAAAGCAGAATTGATGACATATCAGTGCCCTTCTTTCACTTTCATCATTTTTATTAATATTTGCAGTAGAAAAGTTTGAAACACAAGCAGTAGTAGCAGTGATGGTGAAGGTGATAGTACGCAGTAGTTCCAAACAGTGACCCAGCAGTAGTATGTGTAGTAAGTCACAAATCTAAAACAGAAAAGATGCAGGGTAAAACACAAAACAACAAAGTCTAAAAGCTAAAATGAGAGAAGTAAAAGAATAAAATAAACACTATATAATATCAAAACAAAATAATAAAGCAGGTTCCAGTAGTGAAAATGTCTTTTTTACTGTTATTCGAAGACATTTGGATTAATTCATAGGGGCCATAACTCACCTAGGTGTGGAAACTAAACCTAGATGATGATCACTGACTACGTCAACTTAGACTGTTGAAATGTAGGCCTCCTGCTCCAGTATGTCAGCTCCTGTCTGTATGTGGCTTTACATATTTGATTAATAGAATAACAGTAACATTGTATAATATGCATCAGCCTATTTCTTCACATCTATGCTTGCATTGGCATGTTTGGAAAATCAACTGAGACTTATAGTCTACAGCCATGCAGCAGCATCATGAGGCTGTAATGTGAGCTAAATGCTATCATCAGCATGCTAACATGTTCACAATGACCATCATTAGATCTCCACTGGACAAAACATTAGCATTCTAATGTTAAGCAGGTACATGTTTTGTGTTCAGCATCTTAGTTTAGCATGTTATTTCATGGCAATCCAACAAATAGTTGTTGAGATATTTCTGCCTGGACAAAAGTTGTGGACATCTCTAGAGCAATGCCACTAGCGTGGCTATAAAGTGTCATTTTTCCAACTAAACCAGGCAATAAAACCCCCTCCTGTCTATGGCCCTGCCATAACTGCAAACACATGGTGTCATTTAGTTTTTAGTTCTGTTTAGGAAGTAACCACAGATGATCATTACACTTTGTATGGATTCAGAAGGTGTATGATGGAACAATTATGATGAAACGTTGCCACATTAACATAGATGTTATACAGTTTCTTATTTGTTAACACTTCCAGAAATGTTCTTTACCCTTAAGACCAAATGGTTTCATTAGATCTCCACTGGACAAAACTCAGCGTCGTTATACCAGTAGTGTGTGTACCTTTAGAATGCCGCTGCTACAGATAGCAGGATTGAGCTATAATGTAGTATATCTCTACACATAGTGTGACAGTTATACATTAGGTTAAATGAACAATAATGGGATTTGTTTTGTTACCTTACTGCTGAGATAATGGTGAGCATGACTTTGTCTCACTGTCTATCCAATCTGCTCTGTCTTATGTTGTCCAATATTTGGCTAATTTAGTGTTTGTCAACCAGCTTTAGCATTATGATCTGGACCAGTGATCTTGTAAGGATGTTTTTAGCCATCCACCCTCTGAAGTCTAGAAGGCAATTGTTAATAATCTGTTCAAATGTTATGCATTGCAAAATAGTTTGCAGTACTATAGTGTGTCAGTAGCAGCAGGTTCAGTAAAAGTTTTCTCTGACATTATCAATGAACATTTGACTTTTCAAAAGTCTGACACCTTAACGTCAATAATAAACCTATATTTAGATTACAGCGTGACAGTGGTGATTGTGTGCTGTGGTTCTGCAACACACATAAACACACAAAATGGAAACTATATTCCATCCAACGTGCCCAGTATTTTCTGTTTTCTGTCTGTCAACTTTCTCCACCCACGGAGGGACTTTTCAAAATCTAACAATGCAGAAGGAGTCCATGACCTGTGTGTGTGTGTGTGTGTGTGTGAGAGAGAGAGATAGGAGGGGGGTACAATTCCTAAGGAGTCCACAGGAGGGCACACAATTCTCTTGGAACTATTTATTTATTTATTTTTATTTGATTGTTTATTTAGCAGGGATAATGCACACTACATGCATTGTACCAGATATAGCCAAAAGCTAATTTTCATCTGTAGTCTCTGGGCGGAGGCCACTAGTGATGCACAGGTTACAGAGCTAAAAGATTAGCTATAGTAAATCAAATCTTACACTTAAAAAACAGACACAATAAAACACTGTACGAAAAACTAAGAAATAAAACCAAAAATAACTACCACCCGAAACAAACAACAGAAGAACAATACTACATTTCCACAAGGGAGCATACCATCAGCAATCCCAACACCATAAAAATGAAATTACCAACCAAACACTCAGCACCAATGCTGGCCACATTCACTGTCTCTTAGTTCACTGACTACAGACCTGACTGTCCTTCAACCATGTTCTTAAACTAAATGTAAAATGTTTCAAAGTGCTGCAGTCTGGCTGCCTTAACTGAGAAGCAGTTTTGCCCAAATGTTGTAGACTGATATTTAACATAACAGTAAACAAATCTTAACACCTTCTGTAGTGTTATAATATTTACAAGAACACAAGGTTTTATAAGCCACAGCAGCGTGTAAAAATACACATACTCCACATTTTGATTATACTAACCATTCTTGACATGTGATTATCAAATAACACCATGCTGGTGGAGGATACATTTTAAAGTTAGAAAAAAAAGAAAAAAAATTGATATGTCCTCATTGATGTGGACCTCTGTCAACTGTCGACTCTGTCATTTTCATGTTTTCTGTGTGTTTATTTTACGTGGCCCACCACCCCCGCCTCTATAAATATTGCTTTCCTTTCGCTGGCTGTAAATATCTCTAAATGGCTATATTTAACTCCTCGGTGAATCTATTCTTTCCTAGAGCATAGTCAAATCAGACTGACACAATTTTCCGAGCCCATGCAGCCTATCGCACCCAGAGGAGTAAATTCCGATCCTGTCCGTCTCATTTGATTGTGGTTATGCCAGAGCGGCTTTCTCTCTCGCTCAGCTCGGTAAAACTCGTCACTTTCCGATGATGTTCCGGAATCGAAACCAAATATGGAGTATGGGGGATGTTCCCCTGCTTACCGGATTCAACCTTTTATGGGTTAAGAAGCTCAACCGGAATTCCTCTTTTGATATCAGAGCGCGATTAGATAGGAGATACACGAGAATATAAAAATAAAGAATAAATAATATTTCAAAGAAACTTGAAGAAAGCAGAGCTGTGTATGCTCCCTGAGGAATATATTGTTGGTGTGTTGTTCTATGGTCGTTTATCTCTGTTTAGCAGCCAGTGGAAAAAGGCAGATTTATCTCTCCTGGAGCAGCGGGTTCTCCATTGACAAGTGATTCCCTTTGAAATCGTCACGGAGCCTCCCAGCCAATCAGCATCGGCAGCGCCTCTCGGCTCTGCTCTCATCACCCCTCCCACTCCATATTTGGGTAATGACGTAGCGGGCGCATTCAAAAGGTTCCCCATATATACATTCTAGTGCCTGGGCCCCCGTTCCCAATAAGAGTTACTTGACACGGAGTTAACTTTTAACACCAGAGCGCATGAACCGCAGCAGACACACAGAGCTCATCCTCTCACACCCGGTGACAGACAAAGGCATGCAGTGGTGACCCACGCTCGGCTGGGTTACACACTGTTATTTGTTCAAAGTTTTGAGGAAAAGAACTGAAAGACACAAGAGAGCGAGAGAGACGCGGTAGTTGTTTTCTTCACAAATGGCGGCTAAAACTTTGGAGAAAGTGCCGGTGAATCTCGGGGGGTTCGTGCATCCCACAGTCGAGAGCGTGTACTCGGTGGATGACATCGCCACCGGCTTGCCGACCTCTGTGACCATCTTCCCCAACACCGATTTAGGAGCGCATTACGACCAGATTAATGTGGCACCAGGTAAGACGATGACACTGCTGGTTTGGAGTGTATGGCTTATTCATCAATGAAAAGTTGTCTATATCCTGACTGTTTAACTCCAAGTCCTCTGACAAAAAGAATTTCTTATTCAGAAAAGAATAAGAAGACCAACTGTTTTGCCTTTGACTGTCATAGTAAAAAAAAGTTAGTTAAAATGTTTCTTCTGAGTCCGTGCGTAATGGCACAGAGACGCGGCAGCTTTCTCTCTCTTAGAGCCCACATTCCCGTCTAGTGTGAACAGGTTAATTAACATATATGTGTTGCTTCACTAATGACCTGATTGGTTTTGTCCGCAGATGGCTTGATGAGCGCAGACATGAGCGTAGAGAAGCGCTCTCTGGACCTCTCCTCTTACTCCAGCGGCTTCTCTCAGCCCGCATCCCACCGCAACCAGACCTTCACCTACATGGGAAAGTTCTCCATCGACTCCCAGTATCCAAGTAACTGGAACCCCGAGGGAGTGATCAACATCGTCTCGGGCATCTTCAACGTCGCCCAGCCGCCGCCACCTCCTCCTCCTCCTCCCTCATCTTCAGCGTCCTCCTCTCCGGCTTCCTCAGGATCTCCCAATCACTTCTCCAGCGGAAATTTGAGTTGCACCATGGCGGCTCAGAACCAGGCAGAGATAGACCACCACCACCACCACCTGTACTCCCCTCCGCCTCCTTACTCCTCTTCTGGCTGCGGGGAGGTGTACCAAGACCCCTCGGCGTTTTTGTCCACCTCTACCTGCCCCATCGCGTCTTACCCGCCCCCCTCCTACTCCTCGCCCAAGCAGCCCGGCAGCTCAGACGCGCCGGGGCTCTTCCCCATCATCCCCGACTACTCGGGCTTCTTCCAACCAGCTTGCCAGCGGGACATGCACACGGCAGGTATCCAAGATCGGAAACCGTTCGGTCCATGTCCGCTCGATACATTCCGTGTCCCTCCACCCCTGACCCCGCTGAACACTATCAGGAACTTTACGCTGGGGGGTCCGGGTGGTGGCGGCTCCGAGGTAGGGCCGCCGAGGCTCCCCTCTGCCTACAGCCCACAGAACCTGCCCCTGAGACCGATCCTGCGGCCCAGAAAGTACCCGAACAGACCCAGCAAGACGCCTATCCACGAGCGGCCGTATCCCTGTCCGGCGGAGGGCTGCGACCGGCGGTTCTCACGCTCCGACGAACTGACCAGACACATCCGGATCCACACTGGACACAAGCCCTTCCAGTGCCGGATCTGTATGCGCAACTTCAGCCGCAGCGACCACCTCACCACGCACATCCGCACGCACACGGGAGAGAAGCCGTTCGCTTGCGACTTCTGTGGCCGCAAGTTCGCCCGGAGCGACGAGAGAAAGAGACACACTAAAATCCACCTGAGGCAGAAGGAGAGGAAGTCCTCCACTGTCTCCTCCTCGTCCTCCTCCTCGTCCAGTAGCTCCGGGGTGGAGCGGCCGTCAGGCGGCATCAGCGCAACCAACGGGATTTGTTCCTAGTTTTCCCAAGAAACATTTGTTGTCACCATGGCAGCGTAACGCACACTAACCCCTCAAAAGAAAAGAACTATTAAATAATGATTCTGAAACTGTTGTGAACTAAAGAGAGCGGCCTAAAGGCCAGGATGGGAAGGAACAAGAGCGTCTGTGCAGTTGTGCCGCCCGTTCCTGCTCCAGCTGGCAGGCAGACTGACACGAATGCACTTTGCCTGCACAGTCTACTGAACATAAAAGTAAATACAGCCATGAATTCATAAGAATATACAGGCGGTTGTAATATAAAGGGGATTGTTTAATATCGCCAACACACATTGAGCGCGCAACAGGCTGCACGTTTAAACGTGAAATAACTGCAATAACGTTTGGAAGAAAAACACCGTTTTAAGTTATTGAATTGACAAAGTGTTCATTCTAACATGTTTGCTGATGACTATATTTCCCCTTTTGTGCCTTGCTGTGTGTCTTTTTCTACACTGACTGATTCAAGGACGCTCCTAATGCAATGTACATTTGTCCTTTAATATGTAAAGTTGGAAGACATTCTATTTTTGTAGGTCTACACATTTCGTCTCGTGTAACTTAAAGTGTTAAGCAGCTGTGGTTCACGTGTAAAACAATGTTGGAGTCTAAATATGTTGAACTCATACCTACTTGACATTTTTGTTGTGATGTGTGTTTTGAGACGTATTAAATGGATCTGGATTCTAAACAGCCGGTATCCGTTTGGTTTATTACTCAGAGCTAAAGCACGACACCGAGATGCGTTCAAGGAAGCCAAACGTCGCTGGGCTGCATGCGGTGGATTCTATTCTTTTATCTGCATTTATAAAAAGATTTGTAAAGCTGTTGATGTTGGAAATTTTATTGGGTAAATCCCACCTTGCTCACCCATGGCATCTCTGACTCAGAGTTTTCACCCACTCACTTTTTATTTAGGTATCACATCAGGTTATAGGTTATATAACAGACTGTGATCTGGTACACACAACAGTCTGAAGGTGACAGAAATAGTCAATCTTAATTATTTATTAAGCCAAATCAGTGAAAGGAACCACATTTTGACCTCAGTCAAAATAGTCAAGATGATCAAGTCTACATTTCCAACCATTTCAAATACAAACAAGGTCATTCTTTTCTAAACACACTCAAGTTTTAGAAGAAAAAAAGAGGGAGATATACATATATATATATGTTTCAAAGCCTTGCCTCAAATGGCAATTAATACAATTTGGATACAATGTGGATCCTTTACATATTTAGTCATTCATTTACTTTAATTTATATATCTATTTATTTGTTGTCCTAAAAGTATAATATATGGGGTCTAAAATACTGGAATCAGCCTATAAAAGATACATTATGTGTACGTTTTTAACTGTAGAATGTAAGCTCCTGCTAAAACCCACAAAATCCCAGAACACGGACACATGTTCAGTGTTTATGGACACTGTGCATTAGATTTCTTTGAATTTGCTCCTTGAAATTCAACAGAAACAACCTGTTCATTGTTCCAAACTTTCAGCAGCTCAAGTGTTTAAACAGGTATTTGTTTTTTGTGTTTTGATGTTGCCTCTGTCGGTATCATCTGTTGTGACTGGTCACACCTGAACACCTCTCAGGAGTGGGCAGCTGTGGTCACCTGTTTCCTTTCCAGTTATTAAAAGTCTGTCTATTAATAAACACCAGGATTTGCTATAGCATGGTGCTTTACCTTAGTACCTCAAGGGTTCATTACACAACGGCACCAAGTTCAAGTATATACTGATGACAAATGCATAAGAAGGATGAATGTTATGTGAACAAAGCAAAAGCTTCTTCATTTTATGGACCACCTGAAAACCATCACTTAGTTGTCTGGAGGAAAAAGAGAGAAAAACCAGATCTGATTTTATTCTCTTTAATGAGCCGTCTGTCCTGTAAAGTATTGACAGGGAATCTTTGTCTAAGGAAAGGCTTGTTGTGTCACTGAATATGTAGGTATGTGATGGTATGATGACATTTCACTGATATATTTATGATGACTTCGAAACTGTGAAAACTCATCTCAAGGGTCATTCTGCTTTCACTGAAGGTATTTGCTGCTTTGAATAATTTGATGTAATTTGTGTTTTTTTATGTTCAACTATCTGCAGTCAAAAAGAGCAGAATGTATGAATGAAGGCCACTGGCACTAAACACTGTATGCAGCAGAATCATGATAAACTGTGGTGAAGTTGGTTAACAAAACAGGTTTCTCCCAGCTTCTATGTTTGTTGTGACTGAGTTATAATATGTGGTCATTCAGTGAGCCGTGGGTGATCCCAAGACTCAAAACCTTCCAGGATAAATGGTAAAAAAGCAGTAACAGCCTGTCTTTAGTATGTCATGGTTGTCTGAACTGGGTTTCAAGTCAATATACATTGACTTTCATTTATCAATAGATATACGTATACTGTATATGCCACATTTTGACAACACACTTATTTGAAACATAACAGTTTATCTATATATATTTTATTGTTTATATAGATATATATTTATATAAGCTACAAGCTATAACTAGTTTGGTTTTCTAATGCACACCTGCTACACAGATGCATAGAAAAAAGAAATAATGCAAAAGATATAATTGCTGCACACTTTCAGAACTAAATTGATTAGAAATGCAACGTTTTGGTCATTGTCAGGCATTAAACTCTGTATGAAGTAACAGCATCTTTACAGAGCCACAGGAGCATTGTCAATAATTGATGAAAAAGATGAGACAAACAATATATGTTGCAAATATGTGTATAAGTTCCATAGCATACAACAGTCTAGTTTTTATCTATTTTCATTTTTCTGTTGAATTTAGTTTTTTATGATTGCTTAAGCACGATTTTGAAAACAGCTCATTTTGTCAAAACACAACACACAATTCACACAAGCACACACACAAGTAGGAGAACACCTTAGATATTTTGCAAAATGAAACACTTCATTCAAAACTATACAATCATTTATAAAAACTCTATTTTGTCAGTGTATGGCACACACATGGTCCATACAATCTGATTCAGTCTGAACCAGTTACACACTGCTGTGCTCAATCTAAAACACTTTTCTTTGGCCATAGCACTTTGTCCACATCACAGGCTGTCTTCTCTCGCAAGACAGCAAGGGAAGAATCTTCTTGAATGGCAAATCCATCCTTGTACAGACCCTGCATCAGTTTGGTTGCAGGCCTCCTCCATGGCTTGAATGAGGGGTATCCTGACATGGACATTGTAAACATTCCACCACCATGCTGAATGGGTTTAAGGATTTTTTTCAAAATTGTCGATCCTGATGAAACCAGTTTTGGACCAGAGAAGATCAGTGGAAAATGGTCCTAGTTGACAATGTATCCCTCGCCCTCTTCCTCTTACTGCAACGCTGCCTTCCATTTTTGTTGAAGACAGGTACACTCACCTGTTGCCTTTTTATAGTGCTTACTCCTGATTGCTGAGTTTACAATTAAGTACCTAAGTGTCTGTATACCTGACGGCCGTGTTTGATCAACTGGTTCATAGCTGTGGTATTTTGAAAGGCAGTGCCTTGAAATGGCAAAGAAGTACATCATGTAAGATTTCTGTGTCTAATGTAGAGAAGTGTGTTTAGTGTTTTGCAAACAGTGTGAGGCTGAGAATGTGCTCATAGTTGTGCAGATCTGAGCTGAGGTTTGGCCCCTTGAGTGTCAGGTTTCACTAATTGTGTTATTTTTAAATTTTTAGATATATTGTTTGTCACATTTTAAGGTGATTTTTAAATCAATTATTGGTGGTGTAATTGTCTTGCCTATGGCTCTGGTATAAATGTGTCATTGTTTCATATTGTGAGTTTGATGCCAGCTGAAGGTATATGACCAAAATGTAGCATTTTAATAAACATAGCATTGTTTGGTAGTTCTTTTGTCTTGTCTCAGACCTGTCCCTGCACTTGACACACAGATTAAAGGGTCTTTAATCTTCTTGTTTGATTCTGGGGAATATGGGAAACAAGCCCATTTCTCAAAGTGTCAGACTTTTGCTACATGAAGCCTGCAGTAATCTGTAACATCTTTATTCTTCTGACACCGACTTGACCACAAGAACAAATGAGCAATACTGTAGAGAGTCATCATGAGCTGGACAAAGGACATCACTGTTGTTGTTCATCCCCCCCCCACCACTGGCAGTCTGGTAACACTTTACTTTAATCCTCCCTATTTAGCATTTACAAGCAGCAAACAAACACTGAATACATGGCTGACAGTAAGCATAGTTAAGCTAAGTGTATTATCTTGTTGAATGTTCATTTTGGTGTTGCATCTGCCCAGTGGCAAATCATGGAACATTTCCTAATGAATATAACCTGTCGTTAGTGACTGTTACATTCAGAGCAGTGGGGGATATGAAGTAAGGAAAAAAGACACACATATCTGACATCTCTACTAGCAGCTGTTGAAGCTTTTACAGCAGATATAACACAACACTAATGAACAATAATGTGTCCTCTGTTGTGTTGAAGTGTGGGAGAAGACTTGGCCTGTCCGGACGTTGACCTCTCTCCTCTTCTTGTCGTCCAAGCTGTCTCTGTCTGAGTGTGACTCTGTTTGAGGATCATTGTCCTGCTGGGAGGTGAATTCTCTCTCATTCTGTTTTCCCCCAGGTTGCAATATTCAACCTCTTTTTACATTCAACTCCAGTGTAACATTTGTAACATTTAAGAGAGTCTAACTCCAGATCTCAGCTCTGAGGACCCCAGGTTTGTGAGCTACTGGTTCCCCAAGCATTAGGAGCCTCATTTTCTGTAGTAGACTTCCTAAAAACCTCATTTAACAAGTGTTGGTCCTGTTTTTTTCTAAGTAATGATAATGTAATGTTGTTTGTCAGGTAACAGCACAGGACCAGTCCCAAAATCTAAAGCTCAGTATTATTTCTTGCAGTGTGTTTGGTGTAAAGGAAATATCAGATAGGGGAGAATACTGCATCTTATCTAACAGGGACTCACTGGTTGATGTTGGATTAGATGATGTTAACCTGGACAAGCTACCGTTAATGTTAGTCCAGGACTATAAAGACATGTTTCACACATTATGCTATATCCTCTTGTGTTGTCAGGGTTTGATTTTAGTGAATTGTGTTCATGTGTGGCTAAACTCATATCTTTAAAACAAATACATAAAACACAAAAATGTGTAAATTATTTTCCACTTTTTAAACTCCTTTACGCTCAGGATGAGAAAGTAATGGCACACAGTATCACCTTGTGCAACAAGCTAATCTTTAACAGCACATTAGCTGACTAACGTTTAACATTAGCATTAAGTTGGGTCCTACTCTATTTGTTTCACCCTTCACTAATGTTAAAACGGTGGTTATAAGACTGAAGATGAAGTTGTATTTTCCAGTAGGACGTGAACATCACATTTTCTGTGTCTTTCTTACAGGTGGGATTTTATTTCAGTTATAGTACATTTTCAGCAAAAGGGGATTAAAGATGCTGTAAAAGTCAACCTATTTGCTTTTATGCTAGCAGAGGAGGTCTTCTAGAGCCACAGACATGGGATCCCATTTGCGAGGTCTACGCTCAGATATTTGCCTCAACATGTCATCCATGACTTGTGATAGTAGATGATGTCACTTTTGTAGAATGAATGTGTGGATGCTGTTGGGTCTCCAGGGATCTGTACCATGCAGGTGTATTGATCAGATCAACTTCATAGAGGTCAAAATAATAATGACTTTGGCTGAAACTGGGCAGATTATATTTGTTGGAGTTGTCTCGACCTACAGAGCTCAGTGAAAAAAAGCTGTATCAAAGGGTTCAAATCAAAATCAACCAAAACACAAAGATCTGAACAAATGAGATCATGATCAGGGAAAGAAATGCTTCCTGTTACAGTAAGCAGTCTGTCACAGTTTTAGTCAGAATAGACTTTTCTCTAGACCTTCTCACAGCAGAAATGTTGTTCCATAGCAGGAAAGGCACTACAGGACTAGCAGTATAAGGCAGCATACAGAAGAGCTGTTCCATGATTATACCCATCTATTTAATTGTTCCACATACATTCAACATCACAGTAACACAATCATTGTCAAAGTGGCACAGAAGCTAAAGTAATGTAACATACAGACTGGAATGATAGAGTAAAAGGTAGTGAAGAAAGTGGAAGTGTGTTGGCTTTATACCATGAACATGTTAAAGCTTCCATTTAAAAATGTAATACTTCCTTATAGACTACACTTCCTGGGCTGGCTTCAAAGACTCTGGTCAGTCTTTAATATGATGCATCATACGGTTGGGCGATGTGACAGTACAGGCTGTTTAAGCTTCACAGATGCCTGTTGATGCACTGTCCTGCCATTTCTCTGATGTGGGGCAGTTTGCACTGTAATCTGTATTTGCTAGTTACATGTTAATTACATGCTTCTTCTGTGTATTATGTTACTTTCATACAGAACCACGGATACACCAGCCATTTGTTCAGGAATGTGGCTGTGATGGTGGTAAAATAAACCGATTGGAACTGAAGACATCTTCGTGTTTCTTATCAATCACCTGCAGCAGATTGTTACTAATCAGTGAATCCAGCATAGAAACAGCAGTGAAGCTACAACTTCCTACAACTACACTGCGGGAGCTATCCCTCAGTGTCTCTGCTGTATATTCGGGGCAGGCTATGTAGCAAATCAGGGCTGGATTCTCACGTGATCTTGCAGATCCAGCTGGACCAGCAGGACTGCTTATGGTTTGCCAACCTCTGCAGAAGAAGAGAGTGACAAAAAAACATGGAGGAGAGTGACATTGTAAATAAAGAGCATAAATTACTCTATGGTTATTTTAAACCATTTCTTAATTAAATTTACAGAACAATTACTGTATGGTGATACATACCGATACCGTGATATAACATTACATATACCATGATAGAAGATTTGGGCCATATCGCCCACCCCTAATGCATCATATATGACATCATAGAATATGTACAAATAGCTGAACATCAGCTTCTTCCCTTAACTGACCAGACCTGTGCAGGAATCATGTTATCTGGAATAAGTTAAACACATCAAATAAAAAGAAAGTATATATAATGTAGTGTGTGCAGTGGAAAAAGAAATGAGTGTGTACAATAGAAATGGCACTCTTAATAAGTATACATTCAATATTCACATATAAGGCAGGTACAGCTTGAGTTACAGACTTTGGCATTAAGACACATCACAATGTGGAAGTCCTCGGCAGCAGAGTGAAAAACACACAAGTAAAAGGCTTTGCAAGCCTCACAGAACACACAACGTGTGACTGATGACATTCAGGCGTGTACAAGGCAACATAACAGGCCAAAGAAAAATGCCATATTAGGAATATGACTTCCTTGGGTCAACTCTTATCTCAGTGCTGACATGGTTAATGACAGTTTGTGGATGGCAGCTCAGTGGTCCTACCCCCACATTCCGTGTGGGGTGTAAGAGTTCAAGCCCCTGTGCTGTAGCGTCCTTGAGCAAGGCACTCATTCCCTTTGAGTTTCAGGTAATAATGACCCTCATGTCTGACCTTGCTGTCGAACGGGGCAAACCAAAGTTCCCCCCTGTGGATGGATGGATGGACGGATGGATATCTCTACATTACCACTGTCCTACACTGCAGTATATAGTTCCTCTGGTCAGAGGTTTCATTCAGATAGAAACTGCAGGGCCTGGGTAGGGTTCCCCTCCACACCAGAAGTCCTCTGGCTGAGGGATTTCTAGCAGCCATGTCTCCTCTGCCTTCTCCTTCTCCTCTCCCTGCTGCTCCTTGTTGCTCTTCCCATCTGTTTCCCCCTCTGCCACAGTGTGCAGGACTTTATAATAGTGACAGTCCCGCCCGTCATCTGGATTGTATGGAGGGGCCAGGATATCCAGGAATGCAGCCGGCCCCTCCACTGCATCGATCTGGTGGAGGTTATCCTGTACAGGAGTGAGGAGGCACGGCCCGCTGTTCTCTGAGTACTCAGCCACTGAGTGCAGCACGGAGCGGCGCAGGGAGGTCGTCTGGAACGGGGCCAACGGAGGCTCGAAATGAGGCAGGACGCTGCTGACACTCAGGTGATCCTCCAGCTTGTCAAAACAGCGGACACTCACCTTCCCATAGAGAACCTGAACAAAAGGCAAGAAACAGTTACTGCCAACACCAATACAGAGATTACCATGGTATGACTTACAAGGCCCTGACTTATACACATGGTTACTATAAAACACTGTTACATAAAGTAAGGTCTTGCTCTTCTCTTCTCACTATACCTCGATCACCTTTGATTCTCCTACTGAAAATGGCATTGTCAACACAATTGAAGGTTTCCTTTGATTTTAAAATGATTACTTCCTGGGAATATATCACTATTTTCTTAGATTTACCAGGATTTCTCACCAAAAGTAAAGTTTAATCTTAAAAACAGAACTCTGGATAATTAATCACAAAATTACATTTATTCAGATTTTCTGATGTAATTTCATTCATTTTCTTTAGATTACGTGGCAACAGTTTTAGTACACTTAGTCCACTATCTTTGAGATGGACAAAAACACAATGACAACCATGCATATCATATGTTCCTGGACCAAACCACTGCAGGTGAAACATTCATCTACTTATAATAAAAGGACATATGGTATTCTTCAGGACATGAACACAGAGGTTCACACAAGCACACACACCAAAATTCCCGGTACTGAACCCTAATGCACACGCTAAGAAGGATTGTAAAACGTACTGGACTGTACAGAATAAAGATACACGTCCTAGTCCTGAATTGAAGTCCACTGTCATGGGGTATTCTACACTGGGTATTATTTTTAGTCCTAGACTAACCTTAACAAATTTAACAACTTTTCAAAAAGTGAAATAAACTTTTTTTTACTTTTCAAAAAAGTGAGACATGCCGCCCACCCCATCCCGAGGTGGAATTAGGTCCTTGCTATGACTGACGAACACATGTGTTTAGTTTCAGGTAACTTTTCCAAAGAAACATGACGCAGGGTCTGCTGTTTGGACCGTTTGGGTAAAATGTATCACGTCTTTATGACAAACAAGGTATTGGAATGAATACAAAAGAAGAAGAAGAAGAAGAAGACCAAATCATAAGAACAAACCAACCAAACAGCGTCCGGGTCAAAAATCGTATGGATGCCTGGATGCCAGGGATGCCCTGATTCTACTTGATCTTTGCTGATACTGATTCCAGTACCTAAACTGTGTGGAACTTATTGTTCTGTGGGTAAGGTGACATGCAGCTGTAATTACACATCACTTAACTTTAAATAGACAGGTTTATACACCAACATTCTTTACAAATTAGACTATTCTAGGAAGTTTATAAAATGATGTATGTATGGACCCTGTCATCCAAGTTCTCAGTGCAACATGTGTTCCTGCATATTAATAAAGCTTACTTTAAATATGCCAGAGTTAGCCAGGAGGCTAGTTTTCATCCGTAGTCCCTGCATGGCCAGGTGTGATGTTGGCAGCCTAAAGTCAATCTATGAATCTATAATGGAATAATACTTTCTTTGCATTAGTTTGTGGTAATTTGATAACACACAACTTATTCAGGAAAATGCATAACGTGAGCGCAATAACTGAAAGAAGTGTGAACTTTATGAACTTTGAGTCTCAAACCACTTTCAAATCACGCCTCGACTCGTGTGCTGAGACATAACGTCATGCTTCTATGCGTTTTCCTAGCTGGCTATAGCTAACGTTAGCTTAAAAAGTAACATGAAAGAGCCAGAACAGAGCGGCTCGCAGTGGGACTACAAAAGGCCATAACATGTAGACATGAGGTGTAAAGACCTTCAGCATCCCGTTCATGCCCGGGTGGTCGTGCAGCGGTATGGAGGCGCCGGTCCTCAGCAGGAACACCCCCATACTGAAGACTTCCGTCTCGCAGATGTGCATATACGTGACCGCGGGGCTCTGGAGCCCCGCTTCCTCGGAGCTCCGTTTGGTTTTCCGCGGAGCAATTTTCAGGTCGGCAGCCCTGGCCGCGGTCACTAAGGTGATTAGTTCACTCTGTTTGTCCGCAACGAGATTATTATCCCCGTTGGCTGAAGACTTAAAGCCTTTAAAGGTGATATAGGCTTGCTTTGCTATTTTCTGGATAAGAGGAGATTTGTTATTCCGCGGCATTCTGGCTGCGGAAAAAACTAACGGTTATCGGTGTATCTCTGGCACTGTTCCGACGCAAATAAAACAGTTTAAATGCTTTGTAAATCCTCCAATATCACCAAATTTCCTGGTTGGCCCACGTTCAACACAAGACTAAAATGCGACTTTCATTAAAACAAAACGCAATTCATGGTGGTAATGTCTAATTTCACCCCCTGATAAGAGCCTCCCTCCACTCATTTTCCACCGATTCGCTTCCTCGTCCGTGCTCACTGAGCCTGCGCAAGAAACGGAAAGCATCTTGGGATATGAAGTTTTATCACAAAGTATAGAAGTAATCTAATTCACGTAAACATGAACAGTGAAGCAATGAATAGTCAGATCGTATTAACAGGAATATGTGTGTGATTGTGTAAGATTAGAGCATGTATAAACATACCCAGAACAATAAAAAAGAAGATACGCTGCATTTCAGTGAGACTACATTTCCCAGAGGTCCTGGGTTGGAACAGTGGTGAAGAGGGGAAGGCCAGATAGGCCATTGAACTCTACGCAGCCCTCCCAGTCCAACATCACATTCTCTACTACTGCTTCTCACTTTCCCATTGCTTAGACTCAGAACCAGTGATTTTTCATCAGAATCAGGATTTGAAACCACAGGTGTCTGTAGCATGTCATTCATTTTTGGCACTGACTGCTAAGAGAGGCATGCACCTGTAGAGGCCTCTAGCACATACCTGTTGTGAACCTGCACAACATACAGAATGAAATAAAACTATTCAAGGAAGAATCCAGAGATAAATAAATAACACCATCATGAAAGCCATTTTAAAATACATGCCCCTTAACTTTGTGGACTGGGGTCAAAACAGTTGCAGTTACAGAATGCAAATACTACAGTAGTAGTGAGAGTTCAAGTGACATTATTGTAATACAGAATATCATTATAATAGAAGAGAATAGACACAGTCACATTATTCCACTGTACGTTCTGTTGTAACATTGTTACATTCAGGTTTCATTGCTACAGAAAGCACAAAATCTGTTTAATACGCAAGTAATGTGAAAGATAATGGAAGTTGTCATAAACTCCACTGTTTGCTCTCGTTAGCTTTACATTTCCCTTAAAGGAAAGCTACAGTTTATTTCAACTTGTGTTTTATTTTCAGGTTTAGCCATTGGTTCTGGCACCCCTATCAGCAGGACGACAGAACAGTTGTCAGTGCCTATCAAAGTGACCCTTATGACCCTTATGACTTGTTGGTTTAATTGGTTGTACTCACAAATTGCTGATATCATCAATAATAGGTCAGACGGGGCAAGAAAGATGAGCAGTCAGACAGTCAGATAGTTGGTAAAAAAAAAAACCAAAAAAAAAAAAACATCCGTTTTGCCAGATTAGCTACCACTTTATTTAGAGGTTGTATTCGAAACCGCCTACTATATACTACCAATGAATGCGGTGTGCAGTATGTACTACATACTGCATACTGCTTTTCATAGTAGTACTGGTATAGTCAGAATCAGAACGACATCTGGGTATTTTTGGCATACTGTGGATTTTGCTTTTGTTTGCTGCATACTACATGCTATGTTTTGGCGAAATGAGTACATACTGCTAGTATAGTAGGCGGTTTTGAATACATCCGTGGGTAAAACCAAAAGTGGGCGCACACTTAATACGTCACTGAGCGGGGATTCAGACTGAAATCAGCCCTGCATTAAAACAGCACAGGGGTTTGTAATACTCAGACAGGATTTTACAGAAAGTTATAATTATTATTTTATCTTTATCTTTCATCATCAACGATCTCGAGGTAAACAGTACAAATACAGCGCTCTCGTCACAAAGTAATCTACCAGGAACATGTGCTTGCATGTATTTGATTGGCCAATGCAGTGCTTTGCTGGATGACATCATGTTGCATTGCAGCAAAAATTAAGCCAAGTTCAACTTTTTTGCCAGACGACCCTGCTTTGTTCTTGTTTGTTGGTTTTTGTTCTTGAAAAGGTTATTCTCAGTCAATTGCTGCCCTACCTACACCAAAATAACATCTTGGAAAGATTTCAATCAGGTTTTAGGGTTTACCATAGCACAGAGTCTGCCTTTCTGAAAGTGTACAATGACCTGTTCCTCTTTATCGACGTCAGTGACTGCTATCCTGATTCTTCTGGACCTCAGCACGGCATTTGATACAATGGATGTTACGCTGTGGTGGCTTCAGAGCAGGTGGACCCAAAATGCAGAACAGGAGATCGGCACTATTTCAAGAGTTTTAATAAAGAAAGTCTTACAACGGTTTAAAGCTGGTTTTCAGGGGTCTTGATTCAGGTGGCTTAGTCGTAGAATTAACAGAAGACAGAGACGTGGAAACAGAATCTACGATCTGGCAACAAGACAGGGAACACGCAGACAATATATACACAAGAGGTAATGGGAAACAGGTGGAGACAATCAGGGCGGGGCAGACAATCACACAGGCGGGAAACACACAATGGCAGGAAGTTAAGGGACCTGAAACGAGAGGAGAGTTAGGATTTCAAACTAAAAGACACGCCAGAACAGGAAACAGAAACACGACAGACATGAAAACTTAACAAACATGACGAGACATAACAATGGATCATGACATTTTAATAGACCGTCTCCAGTACGGGGTTGGTGTTAATGGCACTGCCTTGAACTGGTTCACATCCTATCTCAAAAATAGAAGCTTCTCCGTCAACATGGGCATTTTTTCCTCTCCCCCAGCTTGTCTCTCCTGTGGGGTTCCACAAGGTTCCATCCTACGTCCCATTCTTTTCTCTATGTACAGGCTTCCCCTCAGCCATATCATTCAAAAATATGCCATTTCCTTTCACTGTTATGCTGATGACACACAGCTTATCTACCCCAATCTAATCAGTCTCATGAACTGCCTTGAAGACGTAAAGTGCTGAATGGTACAAAACTTCCTACAGCTGAATGAAAGCAAGTCTGAAGTTGGTCTATATGGCCCCCCTGACTCCATCAAAGTGATTATTAACAGTCTTGGCAACCTGTCCACCCTTGTTAAACCCCATGTCAAAAACTTTGGTGTGATATTTGATTCCACCTTTAAGTCTGACAAGGAGGTCAATGCAGTAGTAAAAGCCAGTTTTTTCCAGCTTCGTACTATTGCTAAAATTAAGCCGTTTCTCTCATTCAAAGATCTGGAGAAAGTCATCCACGCCTTTATATCCTCCCGCTTGGACTACTGCCTGCAGTTCACTGTATACTAGTCAGTTGCCCCTGTCCCGCCTGCAACTGGTCCAGAACAAAGCAGCCAGTCTCCTGACAGGTACCTCGAAGGCCATGTTACCCCAATTCTGGCTGCCAGTGGAGTTTAGAATTGGTTCTCCTGTTTGTCTATAAAGCCCTAAATGGGCTGGCCCCTCCTATATTGCAGACCTCCTAACCCCTTATTCTACCTCCAGGTTACTCAGATTGGCTGACTTGGGGCTCCTGCTGTTGGACCTACTTTTAGCGATATTGCTGCATTTCCAGATCTCTCAGCACTTACTTAAGCGAATAAAATCATAGGGTGACACATCAGAAAACTCTTGCACAAATCATGTTTGTAATGGTCATATAGGTCACTTTGGTAGGCACTGACAACGGAACATTTCTTTTGTCGTCCCTCTGATCGGGCCGCGAAATCAGAACACACTGATACAGCTCATTGTGGAAGGCAGGGGCAAGTGACTTATTTCATCAATGAGGTATAAGGACATTGTTCTAAGCCTCACTGTCTTTCAGTAGAGAAAAGGTAACTACTGATAACAGGGTCCAGTAGTCAGTAATGCGTCAAAGTTCTGTTAATCTGTTAGTCTGGTTTTTGTGCGATGTGGACTTGATCTCGTTCTGAATCTTTCAAATCAAACATCTCCATGAAGCCAAAAAGGTGTTGACCTATCAGACTACAGTAGTGTTTGGTGCCTGTCACTCCCTTTTGAAGCAAAATGAAGTGAGCATGGTTAACCCAACAACAAAACACAGGGCTGAATCACCCGCGTCACAAATCCTTTCTGAGCAAATGTACTTTACTGATCGCATGTGTGCTTGTGTCTGTGTGTGTGTTCACATGCAGTGCAGTCGAACAGTTGGCACAGTTGTGGGTGGGTTTAGGTTTGAGTACCTCTTTGTGTATTTTGTGTACTCTTGTGTGTATTTTTTTGTGTGAGTAACTCAGTGTATTTGTGTGCGTGTTGCATTATGTATGATGCATTCTGCATGACGAGTGAGGGAGAAACAAAGCAAGCAATATCCTCTTGAGAAATAATGAGGCCAGTTCATTATACTGTAGGTTCACAGACACACACACACACACTTCTGTGTGGTTGACACAAGCACAGTGTCATTGCTCTAGAAGATGAGACCGTGTTGCTTAGAGACCTGTGTTCATTAGATAAGGCATGTGGTAAACTTATTTAATTTCATTTGAAATCCCAGAGGGTCAGACAGCCAGGTAGTCTATGAACTAACTCATTCTTCATTCTGCTCTCAACAGATTGGAGTTTTAACCAAAGAAATGTTTCTTATAGGCACAGGTGTAGACACAGCAATCAGCTCATTGGATGAGTTCACTCTCAATGGGTGGAGTTTTTAGTTGTAATGGGCGACACCCCAAATTTTGGTTTTGATGCAATATACAGTAATACCAGGGTGGATAGTGTCAATACAGATACTTTTCATTATCAAAAACACTTAATTTGGGTAAACAAAACATGCACCCAAAACAGTGTAATTTAGGAGTTTTCTAAAATGACAGGCTCCTAAACTACTGATATATATATATATATATATATATATATATATATATATATATATTATATACATATATATATGATACACAAATATTATGAGTATAAATGTTACACAGTGGGCATTGCATGCACAAAATTTAATTGCAAAATAAAAAATATATATATGAAAATACTGACACAACAGACACCAAGGCAGCTGCAGAAGGCAGAATCAAAATACAAAAAATACGATATATTGTTTATATCTGGTATCAATCCTACTCGTGATTTGTGATCTGGCTAACGGACACACATGTGGCTAAGTTTAAACAAAAGCATATGACATTGCATCTGCATTTTATCTTGATATGTGAGTGAGCATAAATGGGACCTACATAGCAGCAAGCTAAGTATGGGTTGAAGCAATGTTTCATAAATTAAAATGAAAACTGTTTTTAAAACATGGTCAATTTTATAAGTGTAATAATAGCAGGAGGCAGAGCAAAGTGAGTTCAACCAAAGACAGCACAACATAATTGTCTAGGGGCCACTGGTCACTAGCCCAATGGTGCATAATGAGGCCAACTGACAGATTATCAATAAAAATCAGATTATAGGCTAAATCAAACTTTTTTGGCAACTGATAGGTATAATGCAAGTGATATTTTGTCTGACTAAAGTCCAGTGTTTCCAAAACTATGCACTAGTCCTAACTTTGCTGGAACTAAAAGGCATCTCACCATCCTGTTTAAGTTGCATAAAACAATATTGTTTGAATTCAGCGTTCACTGAGGACAAAGTTGTAAAGACCCCTGTTTGTCTGAGATCTTATTTGCATTTGCTGCTGCTCCTCTGATATAAAGCCAACATTATTCCCTGGTTGTTTAAAATGTGCATGACTGACATTGCAGAGAAGTCAAGCAAGCTTCATCACACTGTCCTTAGAGCCGCAGCCAAGGAACTCTGAATGGAGCAAGTGATTCTCTGGTTGTCCACAATTTGCATTGCTATATACAATCACACACAGACACGTTTGATGCCCATTTGGCCGCCACTATAATGTTTATATGTAAATACAGACATGCACACAGGTGGAAGCACAGGTGCATATGTGCACACTCATTCAAGTATGCAAAAATATACAAATGTGACTGAACAAGCATTTGCACACCCACACACACACACACACACACACACACATATTCACACACATTCCTCTGTCCTCTGGAATCAGCATATTGAGACAATGAGACAATGATAACAGCTGCTTATGGATCACTTAGTGCGGCCAGTAAACGTGGCCTTTGTGTTCAGTCAATACTCCGCCTGTTCTCTGTCATCAGAGTTGTCATTATTTCGCGATGTGTTCCATGGTTGAGAACATGAGGAGTCTTTTATTTGTTGCCCCCTGTGGCCTCATTGAATCAGGCCATCATTGAGAATGAAGCCAACTCTGTTGTTCGTCAAAGAACGCTAACAACCAGGGCCAAAGATGAAATTTCACTAGCTTGCCGGAAAAAATGTCTGCATAACTTGAGTGGAAGCAGCAGGAGACGATGCAATGCTAATGTTTGTTCTTTCCATCAAAAAGCTGCTGTGTTCAGACAGAGGTCTTCTGGGGATTTTGCAGCTCCGACAGTGGACTGTGAGCCAACACGACCACCAGAATCATGAGACGCAAATGTTTGTTGTGTTGTTCTGTGCACATGCTATAGAAAGGTGTTCTTGGTGGGCTCTTAATGCACACACATTTGGGGTTCATCATAATACATCATTTACTGTATATTTCCATGTCAGTCACTATGTATTGATAGGAAAGGCCCCAAATGCTCCCACACACCTTCTCAACTTATTGTAAGTGTAAAACTTTGGTAATGCTTGTGTTCTCTCACCAGTGTGGTAAATGTTTTCTCCATTGCTCACCAGCAGCTTCATACATAATGTATGGATTTATTGAGGCTGCCATTGACGCAAGTTTCATTAACAATGAAGTAATCTGCTAATTATTTTTATTATAACTTTTTGTTTAATTTTTATTTTTGCTTGTTTGTTGACTATGAGGACTAAGGCCACTCTGCACCTACCAGTCTGGTAAAGTAAAACCCCTACCAAAACCATAAGGCATCAGACAGACACCAGCCCATCAACACTCCCACCCAGGAAGCCAGCAGGTTTACACTGAGAGAGAAAAACACAAAATGAAGTATGTTTATTAACATATAAAGAAGAAGGGGCGATTGCAGTTGTGTTAGTGTTTGAGGTCAGAATACAAATGTGCCTTCAAGTAAAGCTGCGATCCGTATACTGGCAGAATAAATGTGGGTGGGGAAAGCGAAAAAGCAGCGCTTGCCTCTCCCTGATTACCACCACTGAGCATAGCAAGCACCTAACTTGCTTGTACGGTAATGTATGTGGAACTAAGTATATATGACATTAAACTTATACACAAACATGTACATGTATGTCATGTGATGGACTTTTAAAAGTTGGTGTTAGGACAGTAACTTGTGATGTGCTCCGTTTTTGTACAGATCCAGCCAGACTGTGTGTTTTACTCCACTGAGTTGGCTGGATCTTTACTATCTCATTCATCACTCACTCTCTCTCTCTGTCTGTGTTCCCTGTGTCTTTCATGGTTGGGCTGCAGACCCCTCATCACCCAGCCCAGATCTCTGGATTAGGAATGATGACAGGCAGTGCTACAGACACACACACACACACACAGAGCGAGAGAGAGAGAGAAAGAGAGAGAGAGAGAGAGAGAGAGAAAGAGAGGGAGACACTTATAGAGACAAATAGAAAAACATCACTGATACATCTGTCTTATATTATTGTCTTGTTAAATCTTTAGAATTGTTTTTATTCGTTTCATATTGGATTTAATGATTATTTTGTTATTTTTCATTCTTGTTTTGAATTAATCAATTCAGTTAATAAGTAATGTATTTCATACTTGTATATTGAAATTATTTTAATTGTTTATTTCTTGTTTATCACTTATTTCATTTCATTTCATCTTTGCCTTTTGATTTATGTGGTACTTTGAGTGCATACGTGCACCTCAAATATTCAATTCAATTCAGTTTTATTTATATAGCGCCATATCATAACAAAGTTATCTCAGGGCACTTTTTCGAATAGAGCAAGTCTAGACCGACTCTTTATATTTACAGAGACCCAACAGTTTCAATATTCTGAAATAAATCACTGTAGGAATAAATAGTGAAGTCAAACAATGAACTATTGATTAATTATAAAAAGGTTGAAACTTTATGACTGAAAGTTTTATTTGTGTTCATTCTAGAACATTTTTACCATTCCACATAAAGCAATCCACCTTGGCATCATTTTCTCTAAATGCAGAATGTGATATGAAACATCAGCTGCTCCTGAATCCAAAACTGGGTAAAAAGTTCAGTTTGGAACATGGGGACTCAGACAGCGAGTGCCTAACACCTTCCCTTCTCTAAAACAGTAAACTACTCTAATGGTGCTGTACAGTAACACTTAGTAGACAGCTGAGTGTGTACAGGGAACCTTCCATTGTCAATGTGTGTAACTGTGTTCAGACCAACAACAGCACTGCATCAATAGATACAAGGGTCTGCATTGGTGTTGCCCTGTAGCTGGATGGGATTCTACCTGGGAAGTACACTATGTTACATAAGTGCATTGCTGGATCCTGGACTGCGCTGCAGCGGAACGTTTGGGTCACACTACACTGTGTCTTTTGCATCTGTGGCAGCACTCCCACTGTTGCAGTGGCCTTATTGAAATGAATGAGGAGTCTAGGAGTCTATTGTGTACGTAGCCTAAACCAGGCTGATGCTGAGAAAGAGCAGGTGCTAATGATTCAGTTGATAACTGACAAGATCTTTGTTTATTACTCTTATTGATTACTATTACTTTATATCTCTATGTGGAACTGTATTGTGCTGCTGTATCTTCTCTTTCCTCCTGTCCCCCCCCCCCCAACCCAACCGGTCGAGGCAGATGACTGCCCACCCAGAGCCTGGTTCTGCTTGTGGTTTCTACCTGTTAAAAGGGAGTTTTTCCTTGCCACTGTCGCCTAGTGCTTGCTCATGGTGGGAATTGTTGGGTCTCTGTAAATATAAAGAGTCGGTCTAGACCTGCTCTATATGAAAAAGTGCCCTGAGATAACTTTGTTATGATATGGTGCTATATAAATAAAACTGAATTGAATTGAATATTGATTCTGAATTGTTGGCTTTTTGTTGCCTCCTCTGATACACACTCCTGAGGGAAACACTGGTTTGTGTAAAAACATCTCACATCCAAAGCTGATGATAACGTCAACTGCATCTCTATCAATCAGGGCTCAGATGAGCCTGAGTAAAGTGTAAAACAATGGGGCAGAACCAGCTCATTTGTCACTGCTGCTGCTTTGATAGAAACTATTACCTTTGTGTAAACTGTCTGACTCCAGTGTGTCTCGTGGTGGTGTGCATTGTTTGCCTGCAGTGTTGTGTTGTACTGAGCAGCTTTTTTAAGTACTTCAGTACCATATCCCTTTTCAGACATGCCCTTCACTCCTTAAATGTGCTATCAATTTCACATGTCGGTCTCATGTTTAAATAAGCCTTCCAAGTAGAGAAGTAACATTTCTGTTACACTTCCAACACTGCACAAGTGATTTAATGCTGTTAAGTTTTGTTCTTTTTGACTTATTCTGATCATTAGTTACATGTCCATTTATTAGAAGCATACTCCAGTGATTTAGTATTGCCTCCTATAAAAGTGTTGACTCACGATGGACAGTTTCAAAAATGGATCCAGAGACATCGTCTCTTTTATTCCACATGTTCTTCTTCCTAGTCAAAACCTGGCTCCTGCACCACATTGCAACATGACCACTGACAGTTCTGTCAGAGATTCAGGTGTGTTATGCTTGTGGTAGCTGGAGCCTGGAGCCTCTAGTCTGCAGCAGAGATGAGCAGCAGGCTACAGAGGTCTGGTAAGCTCACTTCTTTGTAACTCCACACCAACAGACTGTTGTCATTTTCAAACTTGTCGTCATCAGCCCCAACTCAAGACTCAACTTCACACAGCTCCCTCTGGAGCCACTAAAGGCTTTATACAACTGTTTTCAGATATGCAGTAGTTCTCCCCAACACCTGGAAACAGCTGATGTGTAAAATCAGTGGGGTTTTCCTTTAAGAGCAGCTTTTTCTCACAGGCTGGGCTGGTGGCTATTGATGGAGAAGCTGCGTTCACACAAAGCCACACATATACACTGTTTTAAAAACTGTGTTTATGTGTGAAAGTGACATTCATTATACTGGCTTTTCTGTAACCATAATTTTCATAAAGAGCCTAAGTAATAGTAAAACAGCTGAATCTCTCCTTTTTGTTCTCTTTCAGTTGGCTAACAACAAAACTGTGCATCACAGCTAACATCTGGTCAACAGTGGGAGAGACAGTCTGTGGACTGAACTGAGTGTCAGCTGGTTAAAAGTCCATTCAGTCTCCTCCTGCTCTCTGTGATCACCTACACTGTGTTTTAATGATTGTTCTCATTTACACAGTTTTTTGTTGGGTTCTTCCAAACAACATTTTATCCATCTGCTCAGTACTTCTGCACAACATGTGGGGGCAGACTGTGAGAAGTCATTGTTCACCTAGAAATAGTTACAGCCATAAGTCCCCATTAAACCACTAAATGTCATTATACATTTCTGTTTGTGTACGGATGTTAAAGTGTAACTACACCCTCAGATTCAGCTAGAACCCTCCCTCCCAGCAAATTTAAAAAATGCAACGAGTGAGGGAACAACAACCGTAGGAGGCGTGGCCTCGTGGCTACGTAGTGTGTGGGTCAGGGGACACAGGGTAGACTGACTGACACTGATTAGAGTTTTTTTAAAATATAAATTTCATGACGTAGACAGGTCCCAACCAGTCAACTCTATGTCAGCATTGGCCTCGCAGGTTCAGAGCTGATTCAAAACAGTAGATACAAACAGTAGCGTGTTGAGCCATTTTCAACTAATGAAATGCCGATTTTTATACATTTGGTAAGAAATGTCAATATTAATACCAGCACTGATGTGTTTCATCACAGTACAGTCATATCATTTAGTTTACAGCTAAAAGAAAACACATTTAAGTGTGTAGTACCTCTTTAATATGTTAGTTAGTGGGCTTTAGAAGTGCTGGTAGGTGTGTATTTTTGCTTTGGGTCAGTCAGGCTATCTGTTTCCCCCTGCTTCCAGTCTTTATGTTAAGCTAGGCTAACAACGTCCTTACTCAAGCTCTGTGCTAACACACAGACATGAGATTGATATTGATCTTCTCAGCAAGAAAGCAAATAAGTGTATTACCCATGATGTCAAATTATTCCTGTAACACCTTTGTGTGATAGTTTATATTGACATTTAAAATAAAATATCACTTGCATTATATGTATCAGCTGCCAAAAAAGTTTGATTTAGCCTATAATCTGTTGTTTATTGATAAGGCTCCAAAAATTGTCTTCTTAACTGTACTTCCACACAGCCCTCAACCAGGCCTGAATCATCGTTTTGCAAAAGCTCAGTTTTCCTTGTGCACACTAAAACATTTAGCCTGCATTGCCAGATTTATCCACTCTGGAGACTGTTTTGTAAATGCAAAGTTTCTGAGAGAGAAAAGCACCGGAATAGTGTGGACGGAAAGTCAAATTTAGCCAACTTATTTTGGACATACTCTGACTATCTTACTGTCAGCAGCGAATGGGGGAGGGCTGATTGGAGCTACTGTCGTGACAGGAGAGCAGCCCATTGCTATGCTAATGTTCTGCTTGTCACATTCAGCAGTCAGAGGCTCTTCTCTAACACAGACCTGCTACATCTGTCCTTTCCTGCTAAATTACATACAAAACACCAGCTACAAATACTGTACACTTGAAATAACACACCTGGAGTGCTTAATACACATTGCAGTGGAAATCCATTTCTTTCTATTGGTAATGGTAGAGAAAGTGCATAATCACTGCAGGGGTCAGTATAATCTCTCTCTCTCTCCTCAACATTCACTGTTTAACCGATTCCAAAACACACTGGATGGCCACTGAACTCCTCTGCTTCATGTTGGTTTACATGTCAACCAGCAGCAGTGAACACAACAGCTGTGCGCAGTTCACGAGCATGTTCCAAAGATTTTGGCTGTTCAGTATCCACCACGCCATGCACAGTTGATCACTGGCAGGTCTACCACACAGGTAAAGTAGTCTGTTTAAATCACAGCATCACTGATTTCTGTGGGCCGCGGTCCTTAACACTGTGGTCTGTGTGTAGTCTGAGTTGAACATGTAGCTGCTGCTTTAAGAGTTAATACTGAAAATACAGAGAAATACTTAGTGTTTAGTTTTTTACAAAACATGCTCATATACAGACTGTGTGTCAGGTGTGTACGCATTTGGATACAAATAGCAGTTAGCACAGGTACAGCCTCATTTCCCAGATCACTGAACTCAACCAGGGTGGAAAGAAAATAATTTAGTCTAAGTTACAACATTTTACAGTAACATTACCCAAACTATTCTAAAATATTTAATATTATATATTAAATAATTAGAATATTTAAATATTTAAATTAGAATATTTAATATAATATTAATATATTTAATATTATATTCTGTCTTCATTTACAGGTGTATATTCTCTGTACAGCCTTTCATGACTTGTGTCTGGCCACAGACTCATGAGTAACCTGAAATTTCAAATTAACCCCCCTCCTACCCCCCTGTGTCTGTGTGTGTCTCAGGGGCAGGAAGGACCCACCTCCTCTCCCCACCACACCCCCCACCCCCGGCCAGGCCCTTTGTTCCTTGATGATGTATGAGACAGCATCTCCCTTGGAGTACCACAGGAACACGACAGCGGAGCAACAACGCTGTCCCATAATGGAGACTGATGGGATGGCTCCTGCTCTCTTTACTTTGTCCACTACTAAGATTGACTTGGCACAGCACTCCAGGCTCCGACGGGGCCCTTGGACAGCTCCGAGAGGGGCCCTCGTAAGAAAGGACTCAACCTGACGGCGGTTCACGTCTGTCGGCCGCACTGGGTCCTGCCACGGCCTGACAGGTGGATGGATGGATGGATGATGTATGAGAGGATGGATGGACAGGGACCTGCACAGGTCTTTGTGGGCTGGGTGACAGTGGAGGAGAGGTGAGGGGGATCCCTGGTCCTCTGGTTCCTGTTGGACATTCCTGAGATGACTGAGCTCGCAAAAGGCAGCAGAGCCATCTTTCCTCAGAGCATTCACACTGACTGAATGCCATCAGCTGAGGGTGGATTGATTTCTGTATGAAGTCACACTGTAGCAAAGCAGGATTAAAGTTCAGACCTTACATAAGCATAGTAACATTAGAAAACAGGCAACAGACAAACATTCATTAATATAAGTAATAAAGCTATTAAAAGAGTGCATATTGGAAACAAAAAACATGCCAAGTACATTCTAGATTCCAGTCAATCATTTTTTGGGCCATGTTAGCAGTGTATCTCTAGGGATGGCAGTGTAGCTCGGTTGATCGGTCATTTTGGTCCAGACCGAAATATCTTAACTATTGGATGGATTTCCATGAACTTTGGTAGAGATATTCATGTTTCCCAGCTGATGTATCCTACAGACTTTGGTGATCCTCTGACTTTTCATCTAGCACCACCAAGAGGTTGACATTTATGGTTTCGACTGAAATGTCTTGACTGCAATTGGATGGATTGCAATAAAATTTGGTTTGGTCATTAATGTTCCCCTCAGAATGAATACAACCTCTTGGTCTATATCACAAAGTCAATGAAAGAATGTAAACACAATTATTGAGGGGAATATATTATTAAAGCACGATACGGCCTGATCGTGATCTGGCACATCTGTCTAGTGTGGTGGTGATATCAGAAACTGAACGATAAATCAAAACCCTGGCTGTACACGTAGGTATCTACAGCAGGGATGCCATTAACCCCTTACGTCAAGTATAAATCTAGCCTTAAAGAGAGTATAATCATCAGCGTGTTGGTTATTCTGTTGTAACTTTTTCATATTATAGGGTGCAATGAACATTTCTGGGAAACTAGCAGTGCTTTAGACCTTGTTGTTCCAATGCATTCTACAGGGTTGTTCTGAATTAGGGACCAAAGAAAGAAAAGACAACAATATGTAAAAATCATTCTTGGTAATTGTTTGAATTTAATGGAGGATCAGATTAGTAGGATTAAACACAATATGCCAATTCAGGATGTACCAATTACAAGAAAATTTTGCAAAAGTTTGCTGTAACGGTCCAAACTCTTGCCCCTGAAGATCATAAAAAACATCAAAATGACTTTAATGATGAAGCTTT
Source organism: Macquaria australasica (assembly GCA_005408345.1). Taxonomy (NCBI): domain Eukaryota; kingdom Metazoa; phylum Chordata; class Actinopteri; order Centrarchiformes; family Percichthyidae; genus Macquaria; species Macquaria australasica. Next base: position 315,113 of record SEMN01000506.1, on the reverse strand, counting down.
AGAGGGAAGATGATGAGGAAAAGAAAGTGATGGATGGATGATGAAAATGAGGACAGAGGAATACAAGAAGAAAAACACGGAAGTGACAGAGAGATGTACTAATGACTTTAAACCATGAGAGTGATACAGGTGAGGGTTAGGGAGAGGAAAGCACAGTGTGTGTTTGTAAGAGTGGTTGTTTGGATGCTTTTCTGAGCCTATCTGGGTGTGTGTGTGTGTGTGTGTGTGTGTGTGTGTGTGTGCCGTATGTGGATAGATCATGACTCAGACCGGAAATAGATATTATGATCTTTCAGAGATGGAGGCTCAATTATTGAATGGATAATACAGTATAATATCTGGATAATGTCCCTACTACACAAAGACTTGAAACACAGGCACACAAATGTCTGTGGTGAATCATTTCCTGTGATCACAATGATACAGTCATTAAAGCATAAATCCATACATAGAGGGCCAATTTTGTAGCCAGGAAACCTGTAGAGGCTGTGGAAGTAATTGTTTGGTTTTAAAAATTCATAGGTGTCATGATAATGATAATAATAAGAAGTTATGGAACTACTTCTTGGCAAACAACTATTTTAAAACCTTTTGCATTCAGACATGGTTGGATGACACGTTGTACAAACTAGTTTCAAGCGTACTGAAGCCTTAAGACTGACTGTGAAATTGATAATTAGATTGGCCAAGTGTCTGCAATACTGCAACAGTTGTACTGGACCATCATGGTACAGGGTGAGCTGTGTCTACGCTCCATTCCAGCCCTTACAAATGGCCACACACTTTGGATAGGTATCAAAAGAATTCAAGGATACAAACAGCTGGATACATTTTAGGCTGTTTGTGGGGTATCTGTCTGTCTGTCTGTCTGTCTGTCTGTCTGTCTGTCTGTCTGTCTGTCTGTCTGTCTAAAGGGTCAGTGTGTGTAAAATGAAGTGCTTGTCAAAACAAAGACATGCAAAAGACCCAGAATTTGTGGCGAGAGACCAGGGAGGCATACTATAATGGCAGGCTTTTCACCCTGCCTTCTAGTGGAGCCATTTGGAACAGGTATAAACCCTTTTGGCTTGAGACGTGGTTGAATGACACAGTGTATGAACTCATCCATCACAAGCATACCGAATCCCAGAAGGGATAGAGTGAGCATGTGAGCCTTGTTTGGTGGTTCAAGAGGCTGATCAAGATGCTCCATTGGCAGGTGAGGGGCATTGTCCATTCAAAGACCCAAATCAAGTCCTTGCTCAGTGGCTGATACCACTGAACTGAACAAAGACCACCATGCCAGCTTGTTACAGCTAGCTGTACCACACTGTCAGCATTATCCAGAGTCAATTCAGAATGGTTATGGAGTACATAAATAATGGCTGTATCCTGTCAGTAGGGCTACTAAACACGAGATGCATGACCTTAAATAGAGCAAAGTTTGCAAGTTTCATATTTTTACATTTACAATGTTGTCTATGCCGTAAACAGAAGCAGTGTGTGTGTCATGAGGGGAATCCACAGATCCAAAACAAGGAAGTGAAAGCGACTGCTCAAGGCCAGCTCATAGGTCAAGGATGATTGACAAGGCCTTACTTTCAGTTTGTGTGTATGTGGATTAATGTTTGTCAGTACTGATTTTGAAAGTCATGCTGCTAAATATAGTCTTCAAATTGTACCATTCCATGACATGTGCGCCTTGTGTGCCTTGGTCAAATGCGTGGGAGAGCAGAGAGTGGGTACGGACAAGGAGGATGTTTGGTCAAACAGTGACTGTGACGGTGTAGGGAGCAAGTAGAGATTATTCCAAACTACAGTATAAAAGACTCAGACAGGAAGAACAATTTAGCAATTCTTAGAGAGTTACCAGTAGAGGGGTCAAGGATTGTGTGTCCTGAGAGTGGCACTAGAGAGAAGGTCATAGGGTTATCCCTATAGTAATCTGTCCACTAGATTTTGAGATGTGTGCAAAGTTGATATTTTGGCCAGCAACAGCACCAGAGCCCCAGACCCTCAGGGGTACCTTGAGTTAAAATCTAAAATTTTAAGGCTTTTAATATTTCAGTGTACTGTCTATTGCACTTTCTCTTGCATTTTATTAAATAAAGTTGTGCTTAATGAAGTAACGACAGCTCATTTTTGCCCCCGGGGGTCCCTTGGTTCTTCCTTGCCTGAGGGTGAAAAAAGAAAAAGTAATGGCGTTTTGGAGTATTTTGTAGTTTTCTTGTATATTAGTGGTCAGACGTAGACATCATAATATCACTTTCACATTTCTCATCACATCTAAAAAAAGTCCAGTAGCAGTGACATTCTTAGCTATCTTATAACCATTCAGAAAAAGCTTTCTTTTGAGGAGTATATGGTATGTGAACCAACCAGTTATGCCACTTCTTGGATAAATGGATGGATGGATGGATTGGATGGATGGATGGATGGATGGATGGATGGATGGATGGGCTGCCAGAGTGGTTCAGAGTGAAATGTCTCAACAACTATTGGATGGACTGTCGTTCATGTTTGGTACAGATATTCATGTTCTCCACAGGATGAATTGTAATAATTTTGGTAATCCTGACTTTCCATCTAGCGCCAAAGTGGTTTATGACCAAATACCCGCAAGACTAATGACATTTCCATCAGCCTCAGCTGGACTTTGTATTTAGTGCTAATTAGCAAATGGGAGCATGCTAACATACTAGTCAAGTCAAGTCAAGTTATTTAAAAAATCACATTTAAAAACAACAGCAGTTGACCAACGTGCTGTACAATGAAGTAGCATGAACCATAAAACACAATAAAGACACAAGTACAAAAGACAATAAAATAAATAATTTAAAATAAATAAATAAATAAATAATAAAAATTAGAAGAGCAACTCTCATACTAAATTAAAAGCCAAGGAATAAAAATGTGTTTTGTGACGGGATTTAAAAACAGGCAATGTAGGGGCCAGCCTGACATACAGAGGCAACTCGTTCCAAAGTCTGGGGGCTACAACTGTAAAAGCCTGATCTCCCCTGTGCTTCAACCTTGATCTTGGCACAACCAGAAGCAGTTGGTCAGCGGACCTGAGTGACCTTGATGGGACATGTGGTTGCAGAAGGTCAGAGAGATAGGTTGGAGCTAGCCCATGTAATGATTTATAGGCAAACAATAAAATCTTAAAATCAATCCTAAAACGTACAGGGAGCAAATGAAGCGCATTACAGTAGTCAAGTCGGGACGAGATAAAAGCATGTATAACCCTCTCAAAATCATTAAACGATAAAAAGGGCTTCACCTTAGATAAGAGCCTCAGTTGGAAAAAGCTAGATTTGAGAACTGAGTTGATCTGTTTGTCCAATTTAGAATCACTGTCCATTATCACACCCAAATCTTTTTTACAGTGGGTTTAACATATGGTTCCAGGGAACACAGGTCCATATGAGGGGCATCACAGGCACCACTGGGTCAAAATATCAAGACTTCAGTTTTATTCTCATTGAAGTTTTGGCTTTGATGTCCTTGAGACAGTCCAACAATGATTTTAAAGAATCTGAATCGTTCTGTTTCAAAGGCAGGTACATTTGAGTGTCATCTGCATAACAGTGGAACGAGATGCCATATTTTCTGAGAATGGACCCTAAGGGGAGCATGTAAAGAGAAAATAGGATCAGCCCGAGAATAGAACCCTGAGGGACTCCACAAGGTAGAGGCTCTGAGGAGGACACAGAGTCACTAAGGCTGACAGAAAAACTTCTGTCAGACAAGTAAGACCTGAACCACTCCAGAGCAATACCTTTAATGCCGACACAATGCTCCAGGCAAGAGATGAGGATACTATGGTCTACTGTCTCGAATGCAGCTGTGAGATCTAAAAGCATAAGAATGGCAGAATCCCCAGAGTCAGTAGCTAATAAAAGACCATTAAAAACTTTTAAAAGTGCAGATTCAGTGCTGTGAAGGGCTTTAAAACCACACTGGAACACCTCAAGAATACCATGTATGTCTAAAAAAGATTGCAATTGTATAAGCACAACTTCTTCCAAAATTTTTGAAAGAAACGGGAGTTTGGAAATTGGTCTGTAATTGGAGAAGACTGATGTGTCCAGATTGGATTTTGGATTTGGATTGGATACTAAACTACATTTACATTAAAACTACACAACATTACTTGCTTAACACCAGTACATTAACATTGTCATTATGTTAGCATGTTTATCTGATCTGATCTGATGTAAGCACCACAGTATACAGCCTCACAGAGCTGCTAGCATGGCTGTAGGCTCTTAGTTTTGTTGTAATGTGTGTCTTGGTGGTGATTTTGAGAATATTTGTTTTATTCAAAGTTTTCTTAGATTTAATGGTGGTTGCCAATTGTGTGTTGCACCTGAGTTCTAAGCAGCATTCAATTACTTTAATTTGCAAATTTATTCCTCATCTTCTTGCAGGTCTACGACAGCAGGAGGAAGCCCTAAACATTGTGGTTATGAAACTCTTGACATTTACAGTATAAAAAAAGATTTACACAATACTGTTGCAATATACTGATTATGATGCATGTTTATTTTTGATGTCCTTGCCATGTGCAGGGAATTTTTTTGACCAATACATTTAATGTAACATCCAGTTTTGTAACAGATGGGTCACCCACAGAGAGTGCTGCCATGTACTGTATGTGTGTTTATCGTTCATATGGCAACAGCCAGACTCAGTGATGTGGAAATATTGGCTATGGATTTGTTATGGTCTCATTCATCTCTTCATCACTCTCTCCTCTCTTTTCTCTTACTCTCTGATAACATCAGGTCATCTCTACTAAATGACGGATCATTCCACCACAAACACCATAGAGCTGAAAGTGGACCAATTCATCAGCTCACTGTATTGGTGTGTGTGTGTGTGTGTGTGTGTGTGTGTGTGTGTGTGTGTGTGTGTGTGTGTACTCCTGGTGGGAAGGGGTGAAACTGTGAAAAACTGAAAAACAGTTTAATCTTACTTCTTTTGATCTCTCTCTCTCTCTCTCTCTCTCTCTCTCTCTCTCTCTCTCTCTCAATTCAATTCAGTTCAATTCAGTTTGCTTTATTGGCATGAATGTAACAACGACATATTGCCAAAGCCTCAAGTAACAATGATATTATATAATAACAATAATAAAAAGGTACAATTCATAATATCATGAAAATAGCAAAAAACAAACAAACAAAAAAATCTTGCATACACATATGTGAGACTGTGGAAGTGTGTGTTGAAGTTTAGTGTGTGTGTTGATGTTGGTGATCTCATCCTCTCTCGCATTAGTATTCCAGCTATGATCACGTTTTTGTTATCTGTTTGCACACGTAAACATCATATCCTGGTTTCAGAAATCTGGATGAACACCAGTTCTAATCACTGATCACTGATCATTCTCTGACATGTGTGCAGGTCAGTATTCAACTCAGCTTATGTAGTAGTTTCCCAGGAAAACGAAAAATAAATGTTTTAACGATGATCAACAAGCCAAAATGAAAGGAAACATCTGACACCAGTAATGTCAGTCTCGTCGATTGTTACTGGTGATCAGATCAGTGAAATCCAGCAGAGTGATAAATGCAGAAGTGTCCAGACAGCCAGAAACCAATCTGGGTTCATCTTCAACTGTTGAGCTAACTCAGTAGGTACAGAAATGACAGAGAGTGGCTGGATGGTGAGAGGCAAAGATCTGCACAGACACAAATGATCCAAAACCTGAATAATGTAAGAATCATGTATAAAGGGAGATGAATAAGCAGGTTACTTCTGTTCCATGTAAACATGATATCCCAAATATGATTGTAGCGTACCCACTGCTACCCTTCCCTGGGCCCGCCAACAGAGACACACACACACACTGTTCTCGGGTATAACCCGTAGGCTTCTTTATTAACGCTTATCTGCCCGGGCTCTCTCTCTCGCTCCACCCGCGCACTCCCACGGCTGTGGTCCTCCGTCCGGCGTGTCGTCATGTCGTTCATCCAGTCCAACTGCACTCCCGTCCTCAGGGCTGCTACTGCTTAAGAAGAACCCACATCAACCCCTGATGCGCTGCACCTGTGCCTCCCCGGGCGACCCGCCCCGAGCTCCAGAGCCACTCCCCCACTTCTCCCTCTCTGCAGCCACGCTCCAACCCCGCCCCACCACCACATACCCCCACCGCCCGACTGAGGCCGGGGAGCCATCCGGCCGAACCTACTCCCCCCCCATAGGACGAGAGAGGAAGTCGGCTACAGCCATCTGCACCCCCGGCCTATGGACCACCCTGAACTTAAAGGGCTGTAAAGCCAGATACCACCGGGTGATCCGCGCGTTGGCATCTTTCATGCGGTGGAGCCATTGGAGCGGAGCGTGGTCCGAACAGAGGGTGAAGGCCCGCCCCAGCAAGTAGTACCGCAGGGCCCCGACCGCCCACCGGATAGCCAAGCACTCCTTTTCAATTGTGCTGTACCGGGACTCCCTCTCTGACAGCTTCCGGCTGATGTACACCACTGGGCGGTCGACACCCCGCACCTGCTGGCACAACACGGCCCCCACCCCCCTGTCCGACGCGTCGGTCTGCAGTATGAAAGGGAGAGAGAAGTTAGGTGTGTGGAGCAGAGGCTCCCCACAGAGAGCCTGTTTTAACCCATCAAACGCCATTTGGCACTGCTCCGTCCACTGAACCGGATCTGGGGCACCTTTTCGGGTGAGATCAGTGAGGGGGCTGGCCAGATGTGCAAACCCCGGCACAAACCGGCGGTAGTACCCCAAGAACTGTCTCACCTCTTTTTTGAACTTGGGCCTTGGGCAGGCTGCAACCGCTGCGGTCTTGTCTAACTGCGGCCGCACCTGCCCTCCCCCCCAAGAGATGCCCCAGATACCGCACCTCCCTCCGTCCAACCGCACACTTCTTCGGGTTGGCCGTGAGCCCCGCCTGCCTTAATGAACCGAGCACCGCAGCCACCCGCCGCACATGCTCCGCCCAGCTGTCACTATAGATGATCACGTCATCCAGATAGGCGGCAGCATATGCGGCATGTGGCCGCAGCACCCGGTCCATGAGCCGCTGAAACGTGGCTGGAGCCCCGAACAACCCGAACGGGAGTGTGACAAATTGGTACAACCCGTACGGAGTGGAGAAGGCCGTCTTTTCCCTGGACTCCTGAGACAGGGGAATCTGCCAGTAGCCCTTGGTCAAGTCCAGTGTGGTGAAAAAGCGCGCAGTACCAAGACGGTCCAGGAGCTCGTCGACCCTGGGCATAGGATAGGCATCAAACTGTGACACGTCATTAACTTTACGATAGTCCACACAGAACCGAATAGACCCATCCTTCTTAACAACAAGAACGATGGGGCTACTCCAGGCACTGTGTGACTCCTCGATTACTCCCATTTCCAGCATGGCCTTTAACTCCCGCTGAACCACTTTGCGCTTGTGTTCAGGCAACCGATAGGGCCGTGAACGCACCGTCACGCCCGGGTGAGATTCAATGTGGTGCTCTATGAGGGATGTACGCCCTGGCAAGGGGGAGAATACGTCCGCAAACTGCTGCTGGAGCCTGATTATGTCTGCCCTCTGGGACGGAGTAAGGAGATGGTCACAGGGGAGTGGAGCTGAGGCGACCGAGGTTGGCACCTCAGGCCCCAGCTCATCCGTCTCCTGCACTGTCGTCACCAGAGCCACAGGCACCACCTCCTTCCACAACTTAAGGAGGTTCAGGTGGTAAATTTGAGCGCCCCCCCCCCTGTCAGTGCGTGCCACCTCATTGTCGACATCACCCACTCGTCGTGTGACCACAAAGGGCCCTTGCCACTTGGCGAGTAATTTAGAGCTGGAAGATGGGAGTAATACAAGTACCTTGTCTCCCGGTGAGAATTGCCTCAGCCTGGTTCCTCTGTTGTACAGGCGCTGCTGACGCTCCTGGGCCTGCAGCAAATTCTCACGTGACAGCTGCCCGAGCGTGTGGAGTTTTGCTCGCAGGTCCAGGACGTACTGAATCTCATTTTTGCTGGGGCTGGGACCCTCCTCCCAGCTTTCTTTAACTAGGTCCAGTGCCCCGCGTGGTTTTCTGCCGAACAACAGTTCAAAGGGAGAAAATCCCGTGGAGGCCTGGGGAACCTCCCGCACTGCAAACAACAGAGCATCAAGCCATTTATCCCAATTGCGACTATCATCGTGAATGAACTTACGAATCATGGACTTCAGGGTTTTGTTCATCCGCTCCACGAGCCCGTCTGTCTGCGGGTGATAGACACTCGTGCGGACCGATTTGATGCCCAGTAATTCGTACAATTCCCTCAGTGTGCGTGACATAAATGACGTGCCCTGATCAGTCAGAATCTCTTTCGGGATTCCAACTCGGGAGACTAATTGAAACAGTGCCTGCGCTACTTTCTTCGCTGAAATGGAGCGCAAGGGCACCGCCTCGGGATATCGGGTTGCATAATCTACCACGACTAGCACAAAACGATATCCCTGTGCGCTACGGGAGAATGGCCCGATGAGGTCCATCCCGATTCTTTCGAACGGGGCCTCCATCAGCGGTAAGGGCCGCAACGGGGCCCTGGGGGTGGCCGGCTGGTTTACCAGCTGGCATTCAGGGCAAGCCGCGCACCACCGGCGGACATCACCCCAAATGCCTGGCCAATAGAAACGGGCCATTATCCGGTTCAGTGTTTTGTCACTCCCCAGGTGCCCAGCCATCGGGTTGTAATGAGCCGTCTGGAAAACCATTTCCCGGCGGCTTTTCGGCACCAACAACTGGGTGTTTATTTCACCGGTTTGAGTGTCACGACTCACTCGGTATAGTCTTTCCCTAATCAACACAAAGTGCGGGTACGTCTGCACTGCGTCAGGGCGCACCAATTGACCATCAATTTTTATCACTTGGTCGAAGGCTGAGCGTAGAGTATCATCATGAGACTGCTCAAGTGGAAAATCCTCCATGGAGTTAAACACAGGGACCTGCGGAGCCTCCAACGGAGGACGCCCCTCCTCCCTCTCTGCAGTGTCGGATGACCTCGCGTCACCACTGAGCACAGCGCAGATACCACATCTCCCTGCCTGTCGTGTACGCACCCCTATTAACCTATCAAACCCCGGCCAATCTGTGCCTAATACCATAGGGTGCGTCAGACGGGAGCTAACCGCGGCCTGTATCCTATGCATTTTACCACCATATTTAATTTGCACTGGCACCACTGGGTAGTCGTGAATATCCCCATGCACGCACCTAATCTTCACCCATGATGCCTCTAGTAATGCCCCTGGTCGAACCAGGTTCTGGTGAATTAGGGACTGTTGACAGCCCGAATCCACCATAGCCCGGTGTACACCCCCCTGGATCCTTACCGGAACGCTGTATGTCCCCCCTGGACCGGGGGAGGGGACCGGAGGGCCGGCGACCCGGACCACTTGGCCAACCTCCATCAGTGGACACTCTCTGCAGAAGTGTCCGGGCCGCCCGCACCTCCAGCACTCCTGCCCTGCCGTTTGAGGGGCTCTCGGTGGGGTGGAGTCAGGGCGGGCGTCGACAGCCTCCCCAGTCAACGGACGAGGAGGGGGAGGTGGAGGAAGGACCGAGTGTGGTGTGGCCGCTGCGGCGGCCCCGCCGAATCTCCTCCTCGGCGCCGGGACAGGCCGGGCCGCTGTCACAGCCCGGGCCTCTGCTGGCTGACTCCGCGGGTGTACGGCCAGATGGTCTTCCGCCAGGGTGACGGCAGTCTCCAGGTCCTTTGGTCGGTGGCATTTCACCCACGCCGCGGTCCTGGCGGGGAGCGCCTCCACAAATTGCTCCACCACCACCCGGTCGAGCATTCGCCGCTCCCCGGTTGAGTCTCCTGGTTCCAACCACCTCACTGCCGCATCACGAAGCTGCTGCGCGAAGGCGAACGGTCTCTCTTCGGGTCCCAAGCAAGCCTCGCGGAACCGGCGGCGGTAGTCCTCGGGGGAGCAGCCCATCCGGTCCAGGACGGCGCGCTGAACGTCGGCGTAACTCCCCCTCGAGGACGCCGGCAGGCTGAGCGCCGCTGTTTGGGCTTCTCCTGATAGTAGCGGGAGCAGACGCACAGCCCACTCCGCCGCCGGCCAGTCGCATGCCTTCGCCGTTACCTCGAACGCTTCCAGGAAGGAGCGTGGGTCGTCCGTGGCTGTCATTCGCGGCAGTGAGATGCCGGAGAGCGGCGCGGTGGTGGTGGGCCCCCCAATGTTCGCCACCAACCGTTCCAGGACCTGGGTGTGCCGCTCAGACTGGGCCTGGAGTGCCTCCATCTGCCGGCGATTTACCGCCGTCTGCTCCTGGTGCATGACGGCTAGCTCCCCGAGCATTTGGGCCAGGGCTGCTACAGGCTGTACGGCCGCAGGCTCTGACATTTCTCTGTTGGCTTAGGCCCCACGTTGGGCGCCAATGTAGCGTACCCACTGCTACCCTTCCCGGGGCCCGCCAACAGAGACACACACACACACTGTTCTCGGGTATAACCCGTAGGCTTCTTTATTAACGCTTATCTGCCCGGGCTCTCTCTCTCGCTCCACCCGCGCACTCCCACGGCTGTGGTCCTCCGTCCGGCGTGTCGTCGTGTCGTTCATCCAGTCCAACTGCACTCCCGTCCTCAGGGCTGCTACTGCTTAAGAAGAACCCACATCAACCCCTGATGCGCTGCACCTGTGCCTCCCCGGGCGACCCGCCCCGAGCTCCAGAGCCACTCCCCCACTTCTCCCTCTCTGCAGCCACGCTCCAACCACGCCCCACCACCACAATGATCAAAACCAGGATGAGGCTCAAATGAAACTGGGATAGGAGTCTGCATGTAAACACACTCGTTTGGACAGGATTATAACATTATTGGGGGACATATATGAAAAATGACCAGAGAAACACTGTGTGACTCTCTTTTTGGTCCTTGTTGTTTGAGGGTCATGACACAGAGGAGAGCTGAGCTTTTAACTACAGTGTTGCTGCCAGCGGTCTACAAGTCACAATGTCTGCTGTGAAGTGTGTTCCAGTTCGAATTCATGTTGAGCAAATGATCCTGAGGATAAAGACTTGTCATATCCACACACATGAAAGTGTCTATGAACTGCATTACTGAGCTAACTTTCACTCTGCAGACCTGACAATTTTCCAGTAAGCTATGAAAAATTATGGATTTATTCTTGATATATTCATTCTTTATTCTTATTTAGTTTGTGCAGTAATTTTTTCCTGTTTCCTGACATCATTTGCTGCTGCAACAACTGGTCAGACTGACTGATGATGATCAAATCCATTTCTTTTCTATTCTTCATTTTCTTTCTGTAGTGAGCAGTTCCATCATAGGCCAAGGATCCATTCAGTCAGTTAGTCAGTCAGTCAGTCAGTCAGTCAGTCAGTCCACAGGGTACATGCAGGAAGAGCTGGGGTTTTTTATTACCACCAAACACACAGACAGACGGAAAGTCCCTATGGACAGACTGCTAGTGCAGTATAGAAGAATGTCACACAATACACATCAGATGTTACCAACAGAAAGATTTGTTTGTGGTTATTTCTACTTTCCCCCAAGATCACTGTTTATAAATCTGGTAGTCAATCATGGGAAAATGTTTTAAGGTGTGATATAAAAAAAAAACAACTACTGACCTGTTATAGAAATTCACTTACATGTTAATCATTTATCGGATAAAATCTAACTTTATCAAATGCCCCAGTTGTAAATAAGACAGCGCTGAAGCTGTTGAGCCCTCTGAGCTGCCAACTGCTGGTGAAACCATGCTGATGGGAACTGAGTTTGTGGGCTGTAAAACCACAGCAATAAGCTAAAACAGGCTAACAAGCTTCCGAGAGCTGAGGGGAACACAAGAGTTGGTTAGTTAGTTTATTTGTCTATTTGGATCCCCATTAGCTGCTATAGAATATCACAGCAGCTATTCTTCCTGGGGTCCATATAAAAATTTTAATAGTGACAAAACAAACACCCATTTCACACAACTCATAGTCTCATACTGACAATAACAATACAACACACAACAGCTACACTTAACAAATTAGAGTGACATGATATTCGTATGCTATACGTACATTCAAATATGAATTTAACATTAAATACAACAGGAAAAGACAGACACAGGCAAGCTGCGAAAAATAAGTAACTGCAATAATCAGTATTATTATACGGAGAGACTGAAAGGCAAAAGATGTTTAATTTTATTTTGGAGTTATGTTTCTATGGAGGGAAGAATGGATACATTCACATTCTCTTCCATTATCCGTCATTCCACCCTTCTTCCCTCTCTCCTCCTCCACCTTCCTTTACATCTCTTCATCCATCTTCTTAATCTTCTTTGGTTCTCACTCTAGAAAGTCTCTTCAGCGGATGTTTGAAACACAAACCGTGTTGAGCATGAATTGTGTTTTATAGAGCTGCTTCAGATTTTATGATGCTGCTTGGAAAGTGTCAGGGCTTTGGATTGTCCTCATCCATTCAAATATTTGAAACATAATTACTACTTTATAGCATCTTTCAAAAATATATAAGATAAGATAAGCCTTTATTGTCCCACAGCAGGGAAATTTTTAGCGTTGCAGCAGCCAGCAAAAGTGTCATATATAGAAATACAATCAAAATAAACAGAAAAATAGAAAAATAGTCCTATACACAGTATAGACAGAAATAAATAATAGAGTGACTGAGTGCAGTTGTAAGTATGAACAAATAGATAAGATAAAAATATTGCACATATATAATATACATGTATATGAAAAATATTTCACAGCAACATATGAAGTAGATAACATCATGAATACAATATATGCATGAAGATAATGCACAGCAGCAGATGAAGTATAATAGCGAATAGTCTGCACACTGACAGTCAAGTGTAGATTACCGGGAGTTGTACTGATTATAGAGTCTGACAGCAGCAGGCAGGAAGGACCTACGGTACCTCTCCTTCAGACACCGCGGGTGGAGCAGTCGGTCGCTGAAGGAGCTGCCCAGTTCTGAAATATATATATAATATACTGTATATTTCTGATATATATTCTTTTTTATAGGTGGAGTCACTTTTTTATGGTGGATGTCTCCTTTTGGAGAGAAAAAAGTTTGTGTAAGCTGTGTCAGAGTGTTTGTGTTTTTCTCTGCATGTGTGTTACGAAATGGGGTTTTTGGGCATGCACACTGACCTAGTTGAATATTTAGAGGTATTTAGAAGTGGAGCAAAAGACATTTATTTGAATATTATAACATTCCAAGAACTATCTATAAGTGAACAGTATCATCTGTGTTTTCAGGGTTTTTTGTTTGTTTCTGGGAATTCATCACAAGTATGAACCTTAAAGTTTTGAGTCAAGTCAAGGATCAACCAGGTCCAGACCTGCAACAAGTTCAGCAAGGTGAGTTAAGTCATAGCTCAGGTCAAGCAACTTACAAGTCATGTCATATCAGATCAAATTATTTAGGCCAAAGTTATCACATTTCCACATCTTTTAATTCTTTGAGGTCTACATTTGACCAAATCCCAGTGAGCACTGAACCACCGCTTTCCATATTGGATGGTAAAAAAGACGCTATGTGAGTCGCATGAGTAAAAGGCAAGCTGAAACGCAGCTGGTATAGACATTAAACGAGTTACGTACATAACTATTGTACTATGAATGTACAATGGTAATAATAATGGATGTATTATCTAGGTGTTAACATGGCAGTTTAATATGTCCACAATTAGAATACCTGTGGATTTTCAGATTTTTGGAAAAATCTCTAAAAAAATATATATTAATAAAAAATTAAATTCAATTAAATTCAGTTTTATTTATATAGTGCCATATCATAACAAAGTTATCTCAGGGCACTTTTTTGAGTAGAGCAGGTCTAGATTTATCACTTACACTTCAATTGCCATTTCAGCTTATTTCAGTGCTTTCACTTAAAGTGATACTTCAGCTTCACTCAGCACTTAAACTTAACAGCACACTTAAACTTCATTCTGCACTCACACTTTAACTGAAACTTAGTCCTTTCAACACTTTTTTTTTTACTGCTATTTCAAGTCCTTTCAGTAATTCTGTTTAAACTGCCAATTCAACTTCTTTCAGTGCTTCAACATCAGGTAAACAGTCCCTGGCTATTATTGATATACACACGATAATTCAAAAAGCTCAAACGTTTCAGCTGTGAGCACATGTCCATTTTCTGCAGAAAATGTGGCCTTTCCTAGTTAGATTTTCTCTTTGAGTTTAGCAGTCATGTCACTCAATTGTATTGTAATGACATATTGTGTGGTGCCTGTGTGAATTTTTGTAGGCAACCCATGGCTGAAAAATACATTTAAAGAAAAAAAAATGTTGCTGATTGTGACAATTCCATTCAAATGAAAGAAAGATACAATAAATGCTGACGAGCAGCCCCTAATGCACTGTCAGTTGTTTGGCTCTGGCCCAGTGTCATGAACATTTCTTTCAGGTAGGGTGGGGGTTAAATGCCACATGTAGCAAACCAGATGATTATAAAAGTACTAATATTATTAGGAGGATGGTGAAAATGGATCATCCAAGGGACAACAAGCACTTCAGGTTTAAGAGTGGAAGTTCAAAGGCTTTGAAAACCAGGAGGGCAGCTCAGGGTTTATTGGACTCTTCATAACATGATGCTAATGATAACAATGATGACAATAAAGAAGACAAGGATGATGATGACGACAGTGATTGTAATTATGATCGTAAGATCTGAGATAAAGGACTCAGGTTCAGGTCGGGGCTTGTTTCCATCAAACACTGGACAGAAAGTATTTTTCCAGTACCATTTTCACTGGCACTAGAATGACTGTTTATTCGTTGCTATGTCCTTTGTCACATTTGCATTGTTCCATCTGTTTTGTGATTATTTAATTGTGGTGCTGAATCCTGTCCATATAGCTGCTCTGGAATGTAATTTGTCTGCTGGCACCATCAAGTGGTACAAAATCTTTACTGCAGTTCTGGTAACACTGAGAAATCAAGTTCTGTGCTGTTACTGTTTGTGAAATACATGTTTATATTTTAATTAAAAAGAATGTGGGTCCAGTGTAGCACAGTGACGTGTTGTTGGCCAACAGTAGGACAGCTCCAATGACTTCATGTTAACCATAACTCTGAGGCAGAGTGCTGCTGGTGCTATCTACTTTCTCAGGTTATTAGAGTGTAACAGTGCCCAATTGTGAGAAATTAAGCTAAAATGTGAAGGCCAAAGTATAAAGAGGAACTTAGAAGTGAAAGAAACAGTGGGTTTGTGGCAGTGAAGCTTTGAGGCAACGGCAGGGCTGGTCAGATGCATCACCTTTGCTCTGGCCCACGGTCCCTGTGAAGGCCTGCCAACCAGCTGACCGTTAAACATCAAACATTCACACAAGGTGGTTTAAGACATTTCACTACAGAACTTCTCAGTCTTCTCAGTGTCTCTGACTCTTTCCATTTCATTTCATTTGTCTCATCTCTTTTCTCTTTGCACCTTTCATCTCTTCTCTTTTTCCTATTGATTCCTCTTGGGATTAATCTCTTTTACATTTTCTGTTGTTCTTCATATATCGTCTCTCCTCTCTTCGTCTTATCTTTGTTCACATTTCTTTTTATCGTCTCAACTTTTTGTCCAAGACCAAACAGCAAATCCACTTTCCTTTTAGTTCTTCTATATTTAAGTTATTAAAGAGTGCTCTTACTTCTCTTTCACCAACGTACACCAACGTCAGTCATATCGGTTTTATGGTTAATTATGATGACATCACCTTTCACCTTCCTTCACTTTAAAATATGACATTGCTGCCTTCTGCTGTTCTTTTTGTATAATTGTTTTCTCTCCCTCCAAAGTGGATGTTTTCATCGCTTCACTGTTTTTTGATCATTCGGCAAGGAGAGGCCCCGTTCATGCCTACAGATGGCGCTATTGTAGAGCCGGGTTTGTAGCGTGGACGTATTCCTCACTGTGCGGAACCTTTTAGAATTTTGTTTCCACTCGTTTCCATACGCAGTGACGCGTCCGTGAACTTCCGGGCCGGAGGTCACGATACACACGTGAGAACCATGGTGTGAACCGAAGAAAGCTGGCTTTGATTGGGACCAGACTACAACAGGGTTCTCTTCAGGTATTGCCTCTAATAATTTCAGTTCTGTCGGAACATTTAACAGATGTGTGTAGCTGTTGTAAAGACAGCGAACACAGCTTCGGTTCCTACCTGATGTAGTAAGTGAACTACACGGACTGTAGCTTGTTTTCCTTTATGCTCCCTCACTCGTCACGTTGACTGAAATAAAGACAAACTAATGTGTCCCTACATAGTGACAAGCTAGCCGAATAGATACATGGGCGTTTTCCTCGTTTGTTCAGCTGAGTAAGGTTACTAACAAAGTGAAAGCTAAAGAGGACACAGATAAAGTTGTGTTTTGCTGAATCAAAAGGGCTCCCTTTAACGTCGAAAAAAGAAATAAACATCAGTCACGGAAGTAGCGTTGTGTTGGTTCATGGGTGGTGTAACTTTACATGACTTTAACACATAATTACGTTCCACGTCACTGTCTATAACTCAGACAAAGCATATTTTGTTAGTTCTATTATTCTTATTTTTTAAAGTTCCTGGTGTTTAGCTGAACGGTTGTACTGTCTTGCTGCAGCATTAGTTGTGACTCCATATGTTGCTTTGCATTATAAAGCCGGTAGGATGTCGTTGGGTTTTATTATAATAAACGGAGAGGGTCCTTCCCTGACCTGGTGAAAATTCATTTATAACAGCCAGGCAAACCGGATGTATTGTATTGGTTTTACAACATTTTGAGGTGTGGAGACAAAGCATACCCCTATAACATGTAGGTGTTGTATGATCACCACCACTGTTTCCGTAACCTCTCTCCACTGCAGATAACCAGGTGTAGAAAGTTAAAGATTTGAGTTGTGAATGTGATGTTTGGAATCAGCAGTGGGAGAGCCCTGGGTCACATCATCTCATCTGTTCCTTAGCTGAACTGTGAAGTGGCCTTGTTCTGTGCTTGAGCTGACTCAACCTAGCCAACAGTAAGACTGCTTCATAAGGGCTTTCTAGGTTGATTGTTTTTTTCTCCTGCCTAGCAGGCAGTCACTGGTCTGCGTTCATGTCTCTAAAGGGGCATTCTGTCAGAATGAGAGGGTTAGAACCAGGCTTTGATGAACCAGAATGACCAACCATTCAGGAGACAGGGGCCCTCAAATTTGACCCATACTGGACCCCCACCCCACCTAAAGACACGACGGTGAAGTTGGCTTCCGATTCGCAGGTTCCGATTTGGCAGTTAAGGGGAAAGTTAAGTGAAACTCAATTTACAGTGCTGAGCGTCCGATTCATTGTTTTTTGCATCTCTTACTATTAGGTAAAGCCTTAACGCTGTCTGGAACCCATTTTCAAATTTGTGAAAATGGGATGATCTGGTCCAGATTTGACAAGGCTAGGTATAGTGGTTTTGGATCTGGACCTAGTTCAATGTGGTCTACCTGTGAAAAAAGCAGTGAAATGTCCCTTTCTTGCATTTTCACAAATCCAATAAAGGTTTCACAAATCTGAAACTGTGTTTTAAAGAATCTTTAGCCTCTCTGGGATGATCTGGTCCAGATTTGACAAGTCTAGATATAGTGTTTTAGAATCTAGACCTGGTCCAATGTGGTCTAGATGTGAAAAAAGCAGTGAAATTTGTATTTTCACAAATGCAATAAAGTTTTCACAAATTTGAAAATGGGTTCCAGACAGCGTTACGGCTTTACCTAAAATGTCTAATACGCTTTCACAACAGTAAGAGGTGCCATAAATGGAGGATTGGACGCTCAGCACTGTAAATTGAGTTTCACTTAACTTTCCCCTTAAAGGTTGCGTAGGCAGTTTTCTTTTGGCGTCACTGGGCAAAAATGCCATATTAACCGTGCAGCATATTGTAATTCAAGTGGTCTGAGAGCAGACCTCCATTTCAGCCCCCCCTCTTGCCTCTGTTTTCAGGCTTCAGAAAATCTATCCCGTGACGATAGACTTTAGACTATCACAGGTTATTTCAGAGAGACGGTGCGTTCGTATTGGCTAAGCTACAAGAGCAGATGTGTGTACACGTCCCTTCAGAAAGTGAAAGCCTGAATAAATGGCAGAAAATCCTGCCTAAAATCCTGAATCTTGTGATAAATTTCCAACGCCTCCTTTGCCTACAGCGGTGTATAGTACAAAACAACACGTCCTGGCTCCACACAGAGCTTCAGGCTCATTACGTTCAATGCCATGGCGCTCGTAACGACTAGTGGCACGATGACAAACAGTGGGGAATAACTTTTGGGGGACAGTGGTGTGTGTGTGTGGTGTACTAGCCTCTCATCCTGCTGCTGGACGGCGTTGCAGCTGCCTCTGAAGCCTGGGGCGCTCTGCTCTGCAGCCGCGAAGCACTGGAGTGGCGTCTTTGAGAAAACAAGTCGCGGCGGGAGGGACCGGGGTCTCAGTGAGGCTCACGCCGTGGAGAGCGAGCCCTACGAGGGATACGGTTTCACTGGGGAACCGGTTCCTTCTGCTTCCTGTCGAAATTGTGGGTTTGGTGGGAGGGGCTTAGCGGAGTGACACGAGGCAGCAGAAAGAGAGGTGGAAGGTTTTGCATAGGTTGCACAGATTTTGCCTACCCCAGCTTTAATAAGAAATGTTTTTATCCATTTCTGGGTGGAGTAGGCGGTGTAAAATAGGAGAGTTTTGAGTTTAGACTTAAAAGTGGTCAGCGTCAGGGCTTGTCTAACATTGCTTGGGAGGTTATTCCAGGTTTGTGTTGCATGGTAACTAAATGCTGCTTCACCGTGTTTCACTGTAATTCTTGGGACAACCAGTAGGCAAGTCTCAGACGTCCTCAGCGTTCTTGGGGGTGCATATGGTACAAGCATATCCGAGATGTATTTGGGCCCAGAGCCACGGAGTGATTTATATACGAGCAACATGATTTTGAATTGAATTCAGTAAACATCACATCTTTTACTTCTGTCACTTGTTATCATTGCATGGTCATACTTGTGAACAGTATTTTGTCAACTCTTTCTTGGTGGTACATTTAGGTGCTTGTAGTAACAATGAATAAAATCATAAATCCCAGTCTCTGTTGAGATGCACTCAAGTGAAATAGTTTGTGCTTTAGTGGACAGGATGGACGGGAAAGTTAAGGAACAGAAGCGGCATCAGCAGAAGCACAGCGGACCCAAGGCAGAGAAGAAGAAGCTCAAGAAGCAGGGAGGCTCCACAGAAGAGGATGAACGGAGACGCAACCCCAAAGCGTTCGCGGTTCAGTCCGCTGTACGCATGGCCAAGACCTTCCACAGGTCAGTCTGATGGCTCTCCTATTAGCTGTACTGCTACACATCTTCAGTCACCAGTAACATCCAACATGTGATGTCAGTTGTGTTGGCCTTTATGCTCACCTCCAATTAGGGACATAATTGCATTAATTAATCTAACGTAGGAATAACCAATAATTATGTAAGTTCCAGTCTAGTCGATTAATGAAAATGTGAGTAATGAAACAAATGGTGTGAAACTTACTCCTCTTGTATATTTTTCTTTAGGGCCCAGGACATAAAGACCAAAAAACATCACATCCCCCTTGTAGACCGTACTCCCCTGGAACCCCCTCCAGTTATTATTGTAGTTGTTGGGCCCCCCAAGGTGGGAAAAAGCACCCTTATCCGCTGCCTGATCAAAAACTTCACCCGACAGAAGCTCGGGGACATATGTGGCCCTGTAACTATCGTATCCGGTAAGTTTGGCCCTTGCTTCCACATGTCATAGCTGGGTTCCTTCAAGCACTGCTGTTAAGATATTTTTGCAGTCCATTGTTTCCAAAAATCACGTTTTTCATTTTACATGGCATGACATTATTTTGGAGTGCTCTGTGGTTTCATTTAATTGTACCTATTTATTTCCCTGTGCCACGTGACCAAACCTAATGTTTTTAGAACATTCCCCCATTTCTGATAGCCATGCTAACGGCATGACTCTGGGTGTGATAATGTCAGTCAATCAACACTGAAAAATCTGTTTGGACTATTGGATGGATTGTCATGAAATGTTATGCCTCTGTGGAGACATGACAGTAGAGAGAAGAGATTAAATGAGATGGGGAAAGGCGGAAGGATTCTAACCGCACATTACGTTCATGGTCACCACCCTAAACCCCTAGGCCACCAGGGCGCCCCAACATCAGCATATTAACATGGTCATTGTGGTCATGTTAGCTTGCTGATAACAGCACCTCAGTAACATTCACACATTACCAGACACTGCAGAATAATGTTATGAGCTGCCACAAAAATAGGACATTTGAAAACTAATGAGACATTAGGCAATCATTGATCTTTTTATGGCCATCTGGGCACCATTAGGCATTTAACCATTGTTTCATTCTTTTTGTGTTTGATAAGTGACTGCTTTTCGAATTCTTTAGGCAAGAAGCGCCGCCTCACTTTCATGGAGTGTAACAATGACATCAACACAATGATTGACCTTGCAAAAGTAGCTGACCTGGTGAGTTTTTCAATTCACAGTAAACAAGTAGATTTGATAAATGTTTTCAACATTTTGTGGTCAGTACTGAATGTATTTTTTAGTCCATAAGGCTTGTTCACAGTTAGTCTGACAGACTGATAAATGTACCTTTAACCTTGTGTAAATAGAATGGCACATTGTTATAATGGAGTGGTTTGAATAGAATCTTGAGGGATGAATAAAGTAGTTATATTAATTAAATGAAGTTGAATGAAATGCATTGTGTTTTCTCTCCAGGTTTTGATGCTGATTGATGCCAGCTTTGGCTTTGAGATGGAGACTTTTGAGTTTCTCAACATCTGTCAGGTACACGGCTTCCCTCGCATCATGGGTGTGCTGACTCACCTGGATTCATTCAAGAACAACAAGACACTGAGGAAGACCAAGAAAAACCTCAAACATCGCTTCTGGACTGAAGTCTACCAGGTAAACACACACCCCCATCACATCTTTACTGCTGAAAATGCCCCCTTTGCTCACATACAGAATCATGTACATTGAAACTATAACTTGTATGTACTGTGACAGTGTGACCATGTGATTAAAGACTGTTTTGACCTGTGTGTGCATGCCTTTTGTGTTTAAACCTGTTAGGGGGCCAAGCTGTTCTATCTGTCTGGTATGGTGTATGGTGAATATCAGACTCAGGAAGTGAAGAACCTCGGCCGCTTCATCTCGGTCATGAAGTTTCGTCCTTTGGTGTGGCAGACCTCCCACCCTTATGTGCTGGCTGACCGGTGAGTGATATCCTGAGACTTCATTCTCTGACTGACATGAGTTTCATTCCATCACAATGATCCCTTACAGTAGTCATTTGTTTACAGCAGATGTACAGTATTTGCTCTGTGGACTGTAGATGGATGATGTGAAAGAGAACAATGATCCATCAGCTGTTTTTTTGTCTATCCTAAGACCTGATTTGAATGGTTCATGTAGAGCTGCTACACATCTTGTGCTGTTGTTGAGGATGGTGTACAAGCTGTGTTTCAGTTCAATGACCATATCCTTTGAAGCATGAAGGTGTGTGATGGTGTGTGTAATTACACTATGCAGTGGCTTTTTCGGTGCTCTGGTTCAAGGCATGCATTTAGCAGTGTCTAATTACCACCTGGACACAGGTACCTTCTAAACACAACATGATATTTCCTTATTCTAAGAGTTGAAGAGAAATATTCTGTTTGCATCTTTTAAGGAGGGGCCTTTGGAATGAGACAGACCCTATATGACTGGTTTGGTCTTGAAAGGTAGACTTTGAAGGATTTGGCCCCTGAATTGGGATGCAGCTGCAGTTTAAGAAGAGGCTCTTCTGAGTGAGGAAGACTCTCAGGCTGTGTGCAGTGGTTTACCATGACTGTACCCACCATGCAATAACAATGCCATAGCACAGATAAAAAGCACAAACTTTGAAATGACTTCTTATAGTTTAAATTTCAACCAGAGGACTGAAAAGCACAAACAATGTTTGTGGGTTTTGTTTGAATTTCAGTGTAATGATAAAGAAAGTCTTAACACTTGACAGCCAAAGACGTCAGTGTTAGAAGCACTCCTATCAGTCAGCAGCAGACTCTATCAAATGTAGCGGAGACAGTCTTGATTTAGATATAATGAGAAAATGAATATATACTTTTTTGGCTTTTTTAGCTTTTTGGTTTAAGTCCTCCTAAAATGAACATGCCTGTTCTTTGCAAATCAGCTGAATTGATATCATTGTGGAGGTGTAAGTAATAACAGGATTCAATATCGATGTGTCAGTTCCAGGGCGCTGGTATTTAACATGTAGGATCACTGGCAGGACTTACTGGCACAGCTACATGGAACGGAGCCATCAGTCATGGTGTTAGTTAGTTGTTAGAAACATCTCTAGATGTTCAGCAAGACAATATACACAGATGCTTAAAATGCTTCACTGTATGAGAAACAGAAGCAGTGAACGGGTAACCTTGCTGGTGTCAGACCAAACAACCACAACGCTGTTTTGATGTTTTATTTTGAAGGAGCAGTTAATGTGTAATTAATATACTCTTTATCCGAGTGTAGTTGCATGCTTTTGCTTTATACTCACCCAATCATTATTTTCTCAATCCTCCTTTCTGCATTCCATCAGTATGGAGGACTTGACTGACCCTGAGAGGGTGAGGACAGACCCCAAGTGTGACCGGACAGTGTCACTCTACGGCTACCTGCGAGGGACATATTTGAAAAACAAAGGCCAGGTCCATATTCCAGGTACATAAGCATAGTGCCTTTTGTTATGCGTGTCATGCTGTCTAAAGCAGAATTGCTTCAAATAGCATTAATGAAATGTCCCTGGAAACAGTTCCAATAGTATATTGTGTTTGGTTCCTCTCTACAGGTGTAGGAGACTTTCAGGTGGCAGACGTCAACTTCCTGCCAGACCCGTGTCCACTGCCAGGTGCTCAGAAGAAGAGAGCGCTGAATGAGAAGGAGCGTCTGCTCTACGCACCCATGGCTGGGGTCGGGGGGGTTGTGTACGACAAGGATGCTGTGTATATTGACCTTCCTGCTAACCACGTCAATCAACAGCAGGTCTGTGTGTGTGTGTGTGTGTGTGTGTGTGTGCTTGGCATGGAAGTGTGTTTTCTTCACCTGAGTGATCTGATTTTTTTTTATAAAACTTGTCAGTGTTTTTTGTTGAAGCTTCTGACAGCCTGTTTATGTCAGATTACTACAAGTATTGTTTGTACCTGATGTGAAGCGTATTCGCCTTTCCCCGGTACAGGAAGAGGTGCGGCCCACCACAGAGCTGGTCCAGTCTCTCATTGACACACATGCCACCCTGGATGCCAAGATGGCTGCCAGTAAGGTGTCTCTGTTCAGTGGTTCTGCCACCCTGGACCCCACAGACATCGCCGAGCAGAGCGGGTGAGACACATTGCAGCTCCAGTCTCTTTCTCTTCACTTCTGTTGTACAACTACAGATGTGAGGAACATTGGAGAGAGAGAGTCTTATTGATACATCTGCATGGTTGATATTGTTTTTTTTGTTTTTTGATTTTACAGTTTTGCTGATCAGTATCAGCATATCTATAGAATATACTGTATGTCAGCCAATAAGTAACAAGAGATTTTGGTACAGAAATGCCAAAGTTATGTTTGAGGTCATTTAGAACGGTGTCCATAACAGTTTGTCCAGCAGACAGCACTAACAGGTTCATTTTTACACTGTAAAATGTCTTGCTTACTGCATTTCTTGGCCACTCTTCTGTAATAACCAAATTCAAGGTGTGTTTGTGTTTTGTGTCTATGTTAAAAATGAACATATCAGCTGATATGTGATATTGCGCTATCAGCCTCAAAAATCCACTATCAGTCCAGTATTCCAACTTTGATTCTACTGAACACAGTGGAGCAAAACAGAGCTAAAAGAGAGTGAGTATGGATGTGTGAATAGCCAAGTGTTTGGTAAAATGTTCACCATATCAACTTCATAAGGTGATAATGTGTCAGTGTTGTGTTCACAACTTGTTCTGCTGCCCCTAAGTGTCCAAAAAAATAGATTAATGCATTTGTAATGACTATTTTGTGCTTGGGCTTTTATTGTATTGTCTTATTATTATGAAAATATACACTCAGTGGCCCCTTTATTAGGTACACCTGTACACCTGCTCGTTAATGCAAATATCTAATCAGCCAATCATTTGCCAGAAGTGCGTGCATCGAAGCGTGTAGACATGTTCAGACCAAATATCAGAATGGGGAAGAAATGTGGTCTGAGTGACTCTGAGCATGGAATGGTTGTTGGTAGTTTGAGTCTCTCACAGACTGCTGATCTCCTGGGGTTTTCACACACAACAAGAGAGGTTAGAGGACAATGACCAGACTGGTTCAAGCTGTCTGGGGGTGAAACTAACTCAAATAACCAGGCGTTACAGCAGTGCTATGCAATGCACATGTGGAACACTGAAGTGGATGGACTACAGCAGCAGAAGACCACACTCCTGTCAGCTAACAACAGGAAACTGAGGCTGCAGTGGGCACAGGCTCACCTAAACTGGACAGCAGAAGATGGAAAAAGGTTGCCAGGTCTGACCAATCTGGATTTCTGCTGCCACATGCAGATGTAGGGTCAGACTTTGGTTTAAACAACATGAATCCATGGATCCATCCTGTGTCAACGGTTCAGTCTGCTGCTGCTGGTGTAATTGTGTGGGAATATTTTCTTGGCACACATTAAGCCGTTATATACCAGCTGAGCCTGGTTTAAAGTCCACAGCCTACTTGAGTATTGTTACTGAGCATGTGCATCCCTTCATGTCCACAGTCTACCCATCTTCTAACAGCTACTTCCAGAAGGATAACGCTCCATGTCACAAAGGAATGTTTCCTACACCTTGGTGAAACCATGACACCAAGAATTCGGGCAAAGGGGGGTCCTACCCACTACCCAGTATTACAAAGCTGTAACTAATAAAGGGGCCACTGAGTGTGTATGGGATGAACTTGAGTATCTCAATATAGATGTTCCTTTGTCCTACACAGTTGGCAAGAAAAAACAAAATTAAATTCAGAGTAGAAAGTGATGATTAAGATTTAGTAAATGTGTCATGTGATTTGTCAGAACACACCATTAACTAAAGAAAAGAATAGTGCAACTAAAGTACTCCTGCATAGAATAGACTGCAGCCTTGTATTTGACTTCCCTTGGTGTGTGTGTGTGTCTGTGTTTAGGGAGAAGGAGGGTCCTCAGGAGAAGCTTGTCTGGGATCCTAACAGCCAGAGAAAAAGGAGGAAGGTGGTCTTCACTGAGGAGGAGGAGGAGGACGACGATGATGTCAGCGGTTCCAGTGATGATGAGTATGAAGACATTGATGAGGAGGAGCAGGAAGAGGACGAAGATGAAGACGAGGATAACTTGTCCACATTTCTCAAAGAGGCAAGAGCCAAATCTGACACAACAGAAAAAAAAGTACCAGACGTAAGTCCGCCAGCGAAGAAGCAGAAGCTGGAGGAGAGGAAGAGGAAGGGCGAGAGGGAGGAGGTCGCTGAGGTGCCAGCGTTTGCTGACAGTGAAGACGAGCTGGAGATGAGTGAGGAGGAGAGTGAAGAAGGGGGGGAGGCTGGGAGAGCAGGAGACTCTGGACACTGTTCTGAAGAGGAAGAGAGTGATGATGATGATGAAGAGTCGGAAGATGATGAATCAGTGGAAGAGGAGGATGTTGCAGCTGACGTTACAGTGAAGAATCAAACGGCGAGTGAAGAGGAGGAGGAAGAAGAGCAGGGTAAAGGCACTTAAATCTGTTTTTAGTTTTATTTACTTGGTCTCTTGTCGGTTCAGATATCTCACATCAGTTGGACAGAGTACTAACCCATTATCTTATATTAGCCTTTTTATTTTTCACTTGAAATCTCTATGAGTAGGTGTTCTTAGGTTTTCTTCTGTTGTATAGTCATTAAGCACTTCTGAGGAAGTATTAAAGTCATTCTTGACCTTGAAAAGAGTAGGTGGGAAAGCAGTCTCACCACAAGGTCCATTTAGTAGCTTTTCCGGAGCTTTTGATCCTATCACGTGATCTCTGGAGTTTTCCTAAACACTTTAAGGTCTTCTCGTCCGTGTTGGTTTAAAATGTGAGGGTCAAAGTTTATCAAGCACAACTGGGCAAACTCCATCTGCTAGTGAAGATCATGTGATATGATCAAAAGCTCCAGAACAGCTAGTAAATGTTCCTTGTTGTGAGAATGTAGTTCAGCTCTCTTTAATTACACTGTTACTATAATTTCCTGACCTACTTTAAGTCTGAAACTGCCAAGAGAAAAACAAAACATGAATGCAGGTTTTACTGTTTTACTGTTCCACGTGTCAACTCAGAAAATACAGAAGGAGTTCTTTCAGTATCCCTGTTGAGTAGATTAGATTAAGCTTTCTGTGGTCTAATTGAGTAACGATATCAATCAATCAATCAATCAAAATAGCACCTTTGAAAAAAATCAAATGCAATTCAAAGTGCTTTACAAGCGATTGACAAAACATAGGATGTTAAAAATGGACTTAGAGACTAATGCACACCAAAACAACCAAAAATAAAAGCATAAAAGATAATACAAGCAATAAAAATAGCCTAAAAATAAAATCAAAAAATACTTTACAAAAATACAATAATAAAATAGTAGTAAAATAGTAAAATAAAATAGAATGAAATAAATAGTAATAATCAGCAATAAAATGTTGATAAAACAGAAATACAATAAAATAAAAAATAAGTAAAATCAGCATAAATAATAAAACCATAGAATTATAAAACACTACATTAAAGATACACTAAATAGATGGGTTTTTAGTTTACGTTTAAAAAGCTCAATATTTTCAGATCCTCTAGAAGGCTGTTCCAGCGGCTCAGAGCGTAATGGCTGAAAGCAGCATCCTCAAATGTTTTTGTTCTGCTTTGTGGAACAGCTAAAAGAGAAGAACCGGTGGATCTGAGGGGCCTTCCCAGTTCATAAACCAGAAGCATTTCTGAGAGGTAGTCTGGTGCCAGGTCATGTAATGCCTCATCCCTTGGTTGATCTCTGTCTCCTGTTTCCATCCACAGGGGCTGTGAGGTGGAAGGAGGGTCTGCAGCAGAAAGCATCAGAAGCGTTTCTACGGCAACAAGAAGCTGCCCCCAATCTTAGAAAGCTGGTTTATGGTTCAGGTACCCTGAGGCTCTGGTTGCATGTGTACATAAATATATATTTCTATGAAAGTGATCTATTTCTAAGGCTTTACCATTATATGTGGGATAAGTTACCATCGGCCAGTATATCAGCCAAGCTCAAGATACATCAGTCTAGAAAGGCCAACGATAAGTTCAGGTCATCTAGTTGATTTTTACAATGCCCTGATCACTCCATATCTTGGTCAAACCACTCTGAAGTATAATCCATTTCTACACTGTCCATCTAAGAGATCAGTATGTTCTAAATATTCATGTTCCACAATGCCACACCATAATATGGGTATTTACTCAGCTGTTTGTTGCTAGTATTGTTAGCTGTCTCCAGCTGTTTGCAGAGTGACAAATGGAAGCTATAAAGCCAGATTTAGGCATTTTGTAGTGAATGTCAGAGGTGCTGTGAATATACATTTAAACCATATGCTAATCTAACCTCTGTCATTTTTGTTTTCAGTTGTAGAGGCAGATGATTCTGAGGATGAGGAGGAGCTGGGGGGGCTGTTTCGAGTCAGCCGCCCTCAGAAGAGCAAAAAGTTCCAAGCAAATGCTCTGGACTGCTCCCGCTTCAACCCAGGCGCCTCCCACGACTGGG
Source organism: Macquaria australasica (assembly GCA_005408345.1). Lineage (NCBI taxonomy): Eukaryota > Metazoa > Chordata > Actinopteri > Centrarchiformes > Percichthyidae > Macquaria > Macquaria australasica. Next base: position 287,362 of record SEMN01000506.1, on the reverse strand, counting down.
ACTTGGAGGAGGTACAGTGGCCACTAATACACTGGTGTTACTGGGACAGTTAGAGAGTCTTGAGCTCCTGATGTGCTGTTGATATGAAAACAAATACAAAAAAGAGGTTGAAATGAAACTTATGGGTTGTAATGTTTTTCCCCCAGATGCTAAACTCCATCAGGGACTGCTTTGTAACAGGGAAGTGGGAGGAAGGGCAAGATGCTGCCACGCTGCTGAAAGAGGACGGTGAGAGAGAAGAGGAGAGCCAAACGCACATCTAAATTTTACACTTATGGTCGGAAAAAACACTGTTCCGTGTAGAACCCTCAGGAACACACATCATTACTTTACATGGTTGAGCAGTTTGGATTTTGACATTCAGTTAAGAGGCACACTGGTGTAGCTGAGCTGTTCAAGAGTCCTTTCATGGGGAACCACAGTTTGGTTTCTGACTGTTATAGCACACAAACTATTGGTAGCATAAAGGACCTTAACACAGTCTTTGGTGCTTTGCTGTGTCTAGAGGAGCTGTATGGTGACTTTGAGGATCTGGAAACAGGAGAAGTCCACAAGGGCCAAACTGGGCAGCAGGATCAGGCTGAGGTAGGTCCTGTTTACGTCAGTTACATCATCTTTCACTGACTGACGTTTGAAACATTATGCAGTATTTCTATATAGTTAGGATATAAGCATAATAGAGGAATACTTCAGTTGTGCCACTGTTCCAGTGGTCATGTAAAGTAACATCTGTCACACTACAATGTAATCATGGCATCAACACTCGCTGCCCATTTTTTCATTTAGTCTGTATGTATTTAGTGGTCCAAGTTCTGAGTGCCTGGCTTTATTGAACTGTCTTTCCTAAAATGTCCTAGAGTGCGAACTTGCATGCTGTAAGTAAGGGACAAGTGTCTCAGATTGGATTTGAAATGAAATACCAGGAACTATGAGAAGACTGAAAGTCAGAACTGTTCTTCAGGCATGTGGTTTGCACTTTAATCGTTCTTGTTTTTTAAATCCAGTGTGTACCAAACTGTCCAAATACCGTACAGACTGCACTGTGGTTAGGATGGATAAATGAGTCAGCTTATTTGAAACACCAACATATGGGGTCCCAAACAGAAAATATTTTATTTACTGTTTTCTGTGACGTTTTGTGCTTTCAGTCTTGTGAATATGACATGGTACTTGGTACTCTGACAGTATCTGAAACACACCTTGTTGAAGTTTCCACAATGACTGATTTGAAGTGCAAAAATGTGTTTAAATATACAAATGGTTAAGGGTTTATTGCTCCTGGCCACTCCTTAATACCCATTAGTTTTCTCAGTCAAATGATGTTTTGTCTTGTACACCTTGTGACCAGCAGAATAGTGAGGATGATGATGATGAAGCTGAAGAGAGTCTGGTGAAGGTGGATGAGGAGGAGGTCCAGAAGAACAATCGTCTGGAGAAGAAGCGCAGGCTGAAGGAGCGATTTGATGCAGAGTACGATGACGCAGATGCCACTTACTTTGATGACCTGAAGGAGGAGATGCAGAAGCAGGCTGAGGTACCACAACTAATAAACAAGAGAAAGCAGAAAATCCTCCACAAAATGTCCACAGGATATATGATCAATTCAATGTTCTGCTTTGTTGGTTGTGGTTGCTGTTGGTTGCTTATTTCTAAGAGTATTTCACTGTCCTCAGCTGAACAGGGCAGAGTTTGAGGATGTGGACAATGAGACCAGAGTGCAGTACGAAGGCTTCCGACCAGGAATGTACGTCAGATTAGAAATCTCCTTTCTACCCTGTGAGTTTGTCACCAACTTCGACCCCCATTATCCCATCATCCTCGGCGGTCTGGGCTCCAGCGAGGGCAATGTAGGATACCTGCAGGTATGTGCAATGGTTTCCTTGTATTCTGCCTGTAGCACTTTGTTTGCTCATGACCAGTAGTGACTGCCTGAGGCATTTTGTGTAGGTCCCCCTTTTGCCGCCAAAACAGCCCTGACCTGTCGAGGCATGGACTCCACTAGACCTCTGAAGGTGTGCTGTGGTATCTGGCACCAAGACATTAGCAGCAGATCCTTTAAGTCATGTAAGTTGCGAGGTGGGGCCTCCATGGATCGGACTTGTTTGACCAGCACATCCCACAGATTAGACTGAGATCTGGGGAATTTGTCGTGTTCCTCAAATCATTCCTGAACCATTTTTGCAGCATGGCAGGGCGCATTATCCTGCTGAAAGAGGCCACTGCCATTAGGGAATACTGTTTCCATTAAGGTGTGTACTTGGTCTGCAGCAATGTTTAGGTAGGTGGTACGTGTCAAAGTAACATCCATATGAATGGCAGGACCCAAGGTTTCCCAGCAGAACATTGCCCAAAGCATCATACTGCCTCCTCCAGCTTGCCTCCTTTCCATAGTGCATCCTGGTGCCATGTCTTCCCCAGGTAAGAGACGCACCTGGCCATCCACATGATGTAAAGGAACGTGATTCATCAGACCAGGCCACCTTCTTCCATTGCTCCGTGGTTCAGTTCTGATGCTCACGTGCCCATTGTAGGCGCTTTTGGCAGTGAACAGGGGTCAGCATGGGCACCCTGACCGGTCTGCGGCTACGCAGCCCCATACGCAACAAACTGCGATGCACTGTGTGTTCTGACACCTTTCTATCAGAACCAGCATTAATTTTTTCAGCAATTTGAGCTACAGTAGCTCTTCTGTTGGATCAGACCACACGGGCCAGCCTTCGCTCCCCACGCACATCAATGACCCCGTCGCCGGTTCACCGGTTTTCCTTCCTTGGACCACTTTTGGTAGGTACTGACCACTGCAGACCAGGAACACCCCACAAGAGCTGGAGTTTTGGAGATGCTCCGACCCAGTCGTCTAGCCATCACAATTTGGCCCTTGTCAAAGTCACTCACATCCTTACGCTTGCCCATTTTTCCTGCTTCCAACACATCAACTTCAAGGACAAAATGTTCACTTGCTGCCTAATACATCCCACCCACTGACAGGTGCCATTGTAATAAGATAATATGGCTGACCTTGATTCAGTCTTGCCTATCAGTAGACTACTGCAAACTAACACTGGTTACCTGGACCAGGGCTTCACAACCTATTTTTTGAGACATACCCCCACATCCCTACCAGATGAGCTAAAGTGCCACTTCATTGACACCACCCAAATAAAAGTAACACTACAAAAAGTGTTTAGGTTTGCATTCCTACTACTACCAACCATTTCAACTGTTTATCCATTAGTTTAGCTAAGTATTTCAGCTGTTTATTCTGCTTTAGCTAACTATTTCTACCGTTTATTCTACTTTAACCTATTTATTTCAACTGTTTATTCTACTTTAGGCTAACTATTTAAGCCATTTACCTTTATTCATCTTACTTTAAGCAAACTATTTTCAGGTCTCTGCTAGCTTGTTAGCTAGTTGTCATGCACTCTCAGTGGCAGCACGTGCTGTGAAGGTGTTATAATTGACTCAGGTTGGTGGTGTGTGTGTACTGTGCTGTCAGCCTATATTAATCAGAGTTCTCCTTTTCTAATGAGTTGAGCTTTTCACCAGTTTTTCCACCTGCCTCCTGGCAGGCAGACACGTTTCCTTCTAGGCTTTGGTTTTAGCCTTTGGACTAGTTCCATGCAGACACATCCACATTGAACAAATGCAGTCCATCTGCATAACAATAGACCACATTTTTATTTTATTTCTTTTATTTAACTGAAGATATTCGTTTCCTGTCAGAAAGGGCGTGTCTGGACTCTATGTTCATCAAAGGTTCAGTCATCATGGATCATGGTGGAAAGAATACTGTGAGAGGAGCTAGTGTGGGGTCTTCTCCTTGAGTTAAAGCCAAACTCTGGAAGTCACATGATCTCATCTCTCATACAGTATTCTGTTAACAGTGTTGGCACTGATTTGAATGACGTGATGAAAATATCTTGCATGAAGAAGAAATAACTTTTTTATCCCTTTGTGATGTTGAGATAATTGGATAAAATGAAACGCTATTGACTTGTGTACTCGTCACATGGTGTTATCATTTAGTATGTGTGGTTGCTGCTTCTTGCAGAGTAATTTCTGTCCTGACATGAGAAAGATCCCTACATTCCCCCTCAGATTTTCTAAGTAGATTTTCGATTTGAAAATACATTTCTAAAGCTGTGTGTGTCTGTCAGATGCGAGTGAAGAAACACCGCTGGTATGGCCGCATCCTGAAGACACGGGACCCCCTCATCCTGTCATTAGGCTGGAGGCGCTTCCAGACCATCCCCCTCTACCACATTGAGGATCACAACGGACGCCACCGCCTGCTGAAATACACACCGCAGCACATGCACTGTGGAGCCTCCATCTGGGGTAAGACACAGTTTAAGCACATGACATTGCTGACTGCTGCTGTACAGTGCTGATTCAATTCGTTTATGGACCTGAACTAAATTATATATTGTAGTTTTCTGAATGTTTGTGTTTTCATGCACATAATCTGATTCAGGCTAAAAATTAGAGTCAGACATTGTTCTGATGAAGACGTTTCCATTGGTTACTTACAGATAAACAGTCATTTATATTATACAAAAGTCCCATTGATGGCGGAAAACTTTTAACTTTAGTTTTAAAAAATGATGATTCATTGACATCTTTGATGAGGATAAACTAATACTGGCTGATATATCGGTCAGGCTCTAATGAGTTACACGCACTATAATAATGACACCACAATACGAAGTCATTTCTTCCTGTATAATGAGCCTTTTATCCCAGAAGTGTTGAGAGGAAATGTTTTGCAGTCATGTCGATAATCATCAGCTCCATCTGATAATAATACGTCATATTCTCTCTCATTTTGTCTCTCTGAAGGTCCCGTCACTCCACAGGGCACCGGCTTCCTGGCTGTGCAGGCAGCAGCAGGAACTAAAGTAAGTCACTTCACTCTAGTTACAGCAGTTAAGATCAGTGTGAGCAGTTCGTTCAATTTCAGTTCTTCAGATGGTGGAATGGAGAGTAAAATGAATCAAATTCCAGTTGTAATTGAAGTGAGAACATTGCCAGTTTCCCAAATGGTAAAATGGCAATATTATTATTATTTTTTTTAATTGAACTCTCATGTGACTCCAAGTCTGAAAAACCAAATTATTCATATGGAATTATGCATTAAAGGCCTTTGGCAATATTTGGTTTTCTCTGCAGGCTAACTTCCGTATTGCAGCCACAGGAGTCATTCTGGACCTGGATAAGTCTGTGACTGTAGTGAAGAAGCTCAAACTCATCGGTCACCCCTACAAGATCTTTAAGAACACCTGCTTCATTAAGGTAGGGAAACTTTGGTTTACTTCTGTCTGTCTTTACGTCTACAGTGTGTCTACAGCTTTCAGCTTGTAAGTAAAAACTGAGTTAGGATCACTAAAACAGGTGAAAGTGGATGTGATATCAATAATTCAAAAAACCCCACATTTGCTCCAGACACATTCTTTAGAGTCAGTTTTTATAGTTTCTTTAAAGGCAGATCTGCAGCATAGTCAGCGTCAAGGCTGAGGAGAAAAATGTCATTGTGGGGGGGCAGCAGCTGCTTTGGTTCTGTTAAAAAGGCAGGACAATGTGAAGAAGCAGCTGTGTCATGTTAACACTACTCGTGTTTTGACTGACCTTTCCCTCTGTGATCACAGGGCATGTTCAACACAGTGCTGGAGGTAGCCAAATTTGAAGGTGCTTCTGTACGAACAGTATCAGGGGTCAGAGGTCAGATCAAGAAGGCTCTGTCTACCCCACCAGGAACTTATAGAGCCACGTTCGAGGACCGCCTGCTTATGAGTGGTGAGTGTCTGTTCAACTTGTGTTCTTAGTTTACTGTACCGCTTACATACAAGTTAGTTGTCATCTTCACCATAATTGTCCTTATTTTATAGTCATTATGCAGAAGTATAACAACAAATTTCAGAATGCTGTATTGCTTGTGAAGGACTCCTCTGTAGTTGTGTCTTAGTGTTGATGTGTTGTGTTCTGTGGTGTGCTGTGTGTTGTTGTGCAGACATCGTGTTCCTGCGCTCCTGGTACCCAGTGTCCGTTCCTCAGCTCTACAACCCTGTCACCTCTCTGCTGCTGCCTGTCGGTCAGAAGGACAGCTGGGCGGGCATGAGGACCCTCGGGCAGCTCAAAAGTGACATGGGCATCCGCAACAAACCCAACACAGACTCTTTGTACAAGGTAGAGTAGGCTCAGCCCGACAGATCACTAAACCCCTAGTCTGATGAAGGATTAAGAGCAGTGATGCAGCCCCCCAAAATATGTAACAGTCCTACCAGGTATAGTGCTGAGAAGGAACCTTTTTAATATGAGTCTCATTTGAGATGAGCACAATGCTGCCTTTAGTTTTCATTATGGATGAAGTCTTTCGATCTGTAGCACTCTTAAGTCTTAAGGTCTTACAGTGGTCAGTGATTCAAAAATAGTTAACAAGATAAAAAAAACAAATTAAGGCTAAAAGTCTGGAATTAACACCAAGGAAATCCAAGAACGGAAGAATTAACGATTAATTAAATGATTAGTAATCGATTAGTCAGCTGACAGAAAATGAATCGCCAACAATTCTGATAATGGATTAATCATTTAAATGCCGGCTTCAATGTGAGGATTTGCTGTTTTCTATCATGGTAAATGGAATCTCTTTGGGTTTTGGACTGTTGGTTGGACAAAACAAGACATTTGAAGACCATGGACATTTTTCACAATTTTCAGGCGTTTAATAGACAAAATGAATAATTGAAAAAAAGGACTAATAGTAAATGATCATTAGTAACAGATTTCATTGTGTTTTTGTGTCTGTGAGCAGGTCGGTGTACCTTGTGTTGAGTGTTGGCTGGCCTGACAGTTAAACTCCTCACTGAGCTGTCTCGCAATTGCAATCTGCAGACCCGTACTTTACACAACAGTAACCCTAAATCCTGACATGATATGTGAGTATCCCTCCCTTTCCCTTCCAGCCGGTGGTCCGAGCCCAAAGGCACTTCAACCCCCTCCACATCCCCAAGGAGCTCCAGAAGGCTCTGCCCTTCAAGAGCAAACCCAAACAACAACAATCCAAAGGAAAGGCCCCCAGAGACCTCCAGAGGCCCAGTGTGATCAGAGAGCCCCACGAGAGGAAGGTGAGCAAACCTGACTCTACAGTCTCCGTGCAGCAGCTCATTAGACTCAGTTAGGAGCCAGCAACAGAAACAGTGTTGTGTGTTCAGTCCTCCATTCAAATGTTATCATCACTCATGGACCAAGTTTGTTGTGGATTCCTTTAACTACAAGGTGAGCTACTACTCCCTGCTGTACAACATGGCTTTATCTATAAGAATTGATTTTCTTGTCCTGTTCCTTAAGGTGGCAGCCCTGCTCCATGCCCTGAGCACAGTCCACAACCACAAGAGTAAGAAAGCCCACATGGTGCAGCACGCCAAACACAAGGAGTTCCTGCAGCAGAAGGAGAAACAGGAGGAGGCCAAGCTGAAGAGACAGAAGGAGGCACGTAAAAAACTGTACCGTGTCATGGGTCAGATGGACCAGAAGAAGCAGAGGTCCAGTCTGAAGGGGGCACCCCAGGACAACTAACTCACTGTATCTGGACTCATGAGACAGACTGTGACTGAGATTCGTGGTCTGTTAGTTGGACTGTTAGCATGTCTTTCATTACTGTGGCAGGTTCATTTAGATTGTATTTTTCTGAAGTATTGATAATGAAAATCAGCTGTAAAGGAAAACTTGTTTTAATAATTACCTAAAAAAAAGTTTTCAGCTGCATATCACAGTGCTATTGATGTTATTCATTCTCTCTCTTTTCTCTCTCTGTAATTCCAGTAAATAAGACAATCATTCACTGTACAGATGATCACATCAAGATTTTAAAGCTGAAGTCATCTTTCAAACTTTACCACCAGCATCAAAAGTTTTCAAGTGCTGGTGTTCTCTTTTTGTTGGTCTCTCTGTCTGTAGTAACTGTCCATGTGTCTGTCGCCCTATCAACAAAATTAAGTACTAGTATATTCAAGTATTGGGGCAGTTAGACTTTATTGTCCCTGGGGGGAAAATTCTTTTGTAGATCACAGGCAAAACCAACATCACACTTTACACACATCATCACACAACAATGACAGACAGAAATACATGAAGAACAGCCCAACAGTACACAAAACGACAGACAAAACAGAGTACAGTGTGTGCTGTTGCAGCAGAGCATGCGCCAAAAGCAGGGAGCTACTACTACTACTACTACAGTTTCTCTTCCTGATGGGTGATCTCACTGTGTCATGGAGATATTATGCCATGTCACTAATCAGAGAGTATCTCCTGACACTCCTAAATATTTGAATTTTTTATTTATTTGTGATATTTCAAAATGATTCTCAGGATGTTACAGGAATAAAAACGTGTTTGACCGAAATAAGAAAAAAAACACGCTCTCTGCAGTTCTGACCAAAAGTGTAACAACACAGGTAAAAGCTTCACAAGATGTAGGCTTGCTTGATAAAAGTCTCTGATTTCTTCAGTGTGAATGTTATGTGCACCTGCACCCAACTACACACCGCTACTATTCTCTTACCAAAGGCCTTTCGTCTTAGTACAGGTGCTGAGTCAAAATTCCCCTTTGAGTATGTATGTACTATAAGAGTGCCAGCAGAATCTCACTGAGTCTCATACCAAGCAATGAATGAATACTGAATGAATTAAAAACTGTAACCATGTCAATTTCTCTGATGAGTTGAAAGCAAAACCTTTCATGTCTCAAGTTTTGATTTGGATGAATATGGCAGTGTCAGGTAGGCCTTTATGGAAGCCCTTTTCTGCCAGGAAAAGGATGAAAAGTTAGGAATGATACATAGACATAGTCATGGTAAATCAAAATTCTGAAATAAAATGTCCAAAAATCTGACTTTTAAAGTCAGTTATGGGATAGACATAATTTCAATTTACTATCTCTCTGACTTCAAAAATCAAAAGGTTGACTCACAATATCATAAATTTGACTTAAAGAAGTCATGTTTGACTTTTCTAAGTCTTGAACTATGGTAAAATATAAACGCAGCTTTTAAAGGAAAATGTTCAAATGCCGTGGAATATGGATTTTAATGTGAGAAAATGTTACCTATTATTGGATTTGTAGTGAAGCTTTTATTGTGAAGCACTCTGGTCGGAAGTGCAGATGTTGCCGCTGCTGGGCCGCGCGGTAGGCTGTGGGTCCTCCAGCACCGGGAAGATACTGAGCCTGTGTAGCTGTCACGTGTAAAACGAACGAAAGACTAGACCAACACCCAGTCGAGTGGCGAACTACTCATTTCTGTCCAATACTGAGCCTGTGTAGCTGTCACGTGAGAAAAACGAAACGCATGCATTAGGCTCGTTCGAGATGAACTGCACCTCGCTTGGAAAGTGGACGAGATCAGACGGGAACAGCAGCAGTCAAGTCAGACAGTTTCCAGCAACCTTCAAAGAATATACAGGAAGTCACAGAAATATTTACATCCTGTTGGATCCACCTGTAGGCTACCTGTAGTTTGCAGATCACAGTCGGATAGTTATGGCTGAAATAAACTTTATTATAATTCATATCAACCACACAAGATATGTTTGTTAACAGATTAAACCTTCATTACACAACATACAGCCTACAATCTAGCGTTAAATATTACAATTACACAGAAAATTAGGATTTTCTACAAAACGTGATGTTTGTGGTCAAAATTAAGAGCCAATCAGCTCTTTGATCAGTGCGCAGGCGCGGCCAAAATGAACGAATTACTCTCTGAGACGACTCGTTACTACTAGTTCATGTCAAAAGAGTAGTTCAAATGAACGATACGCTCATGATCGACACATCACTAGAAGGCAAGAGCCGGTTGGTTGTATAAGTTTGCGCTGCAGGATAAGTGCTTGTTCTTCAGGAGGATCGTGGTGCTGTTTTAAATGCTGGCTCTTCGCAAGATGGCTCCGACTAACGTGATTCATCAACACTCTTCAGGAGCGGGTAAATATACCGAGCTCTCCCAGCTTTAAAGGTTAACAGTTAGCTTTTAGCCTGCGGTGCTATGTCTGTGCACATTCCCATTGAACTAAACTAACTGATGTCCAGCACGTGTCTGTGTATGTGTGACAACAAGTTATACTAGTTACTACATGTAACCGGATGTGACAATTTATTTTTGTAGAGTTAAGTTTGCTATTATAGAACATTTATTCCAGTACAGTAGTATTCTGAGAGAGCAGGGATTCACGAAACGGATCACAGAGGAGCCGTGCTGGATCAATACTTCAGAGCCGGGGAAGGCTTTACAAAAACAGCAAGTGTCCACTGAGGGGACGGGAGCACAGGAGCAGCATCTGGAAATGAAAAGTTTAGTTCTCTATTCAGAATTTCCTCCATAATAGGAAGCATTTTGTTAAAAAAAACAAAACAAAAAAAACAAGGTCTGCAACTAACAGTAATTTTCACGATGCGTTATGCTCTCTTTTTTGATGAATCCATCATGTTGAGCTTTTCCTGTTTGATATACATTTTTAATATGTTTCATCTTTTTTTACATCATTAGTCAGTGCGAGTCTATACAACATTTGTTGCTCAAATCCCTGTAGCCATCAGACAGCAGCTGGGCTGGTGTGTGTACTCCAAGGTCAGTGTGTGGCTGGAGGGATGTGCAATCAGCTGGGCTGAAATTCCAGAGATATGATTGAGGTAACTTAGAAACAGTGCCTCCATTACGTTTACTCTGTAAAATATCCTGCCTAATACATATCTCGGAAACTATTTTTTAAGAAAAACATTTAGGGGCTCTTTATCAGAAATGTTTGTTAATAACACAGTAATTCACCAAGATGAAAAATGGTGAATGCAATGTAAAACTACTGAAAAAGACAGACTCCCTAAATTACAACGGCTGAGACTCACTACCACCTACTACCGCACGTTGAGCTGAGGCAGGTTCAGAGTCGGGGAAACGGAGCCTCTTATTTGATGTCGTTTGATGCGGCCCCATTTTTAAGAACGTTGCTGAAAACGTCCTGAATTTCTGCCCTTATGTCAAACATTAAAAACTGCATTCACTTTCCTCTTGATCATTTCCATGAAACGTTAGGTATAAATTTAGTAAGAAATGCAACCTGGAAGTGATATAGCACAAGGATCGTTATATGAGTTCTCTAATATTGATGTCAGTCTCTAATCTCTTTCCAAAGCCCCAAGCTTTTGTTCTCACCACACCCAGTGTGGGCAGTGCACCTCAATGACATCTTGAAGCTTGGCACAAGGTGGGAACAAAAACAAGTTTCTGTGCTTTTCTGCACTATGGACTGATTTCAAAAGCGAGAGCAGTGTGTTGAACTTGAGTTTCCTACTTTTATGTTGTCACCAAGTTGTGTCTGTAATACAGAGTATTGAAAATAGTCAATTAAAGTTGCTGCTGAATGCTTATTTCCCCCCCAATCTGATTCTGACATGTTGGCTAACTTTGTAGATGTACCACCACCCAGTATAAAGGGTAGAAGATGCTGCTTTTTGGCATGTTGAAAAAACTCATCGGTAGGAGTCTGTGCAAAAAATGGAGGTATTTATTAAGAAAAATATTAATGAAAATTAAGGCAAAAATGAACCCCGGGAAAGTCAACAAAAGGCCTCTCAGCAAGCTGCCACCTCCTCTCCTGCTATTATAGACTAGTGACTGGCCTTTACCTTCTCACCTAACTGGAGTCTGTCATCTCCTCAGGGTACCACAGGATGAACTAGACCGAGACAAAGCTGTCAAAGAATGGAGAATAACTGCTGACTGAATTGAATGTAATGTAATATTGAGAAACAGGCTGGTGAAAAGGGAGGGAAGCAGCCTTTTCGACAACATTTAAGACAAGTTATTTTTAATGAATCAGCGTTCATTTGATTCCAATCTTTGCCCAATCAGAGTCAACCAATGTCATAATGAAGCAGTTTCAGTAAAAGAATGGGATATTTCCTCCCATTGTATGTTACCATAGTTATTTTCAGTTAAAGTATGTTTGCCAGCTGCTTGTTTTTTTCTTTGTAAATTCATGTGTCTTATTGTAAATGTATTGGTAAGTTACCCATCCTGGATAAATATCAAGTCCCTTTTATTGTCTTTCCAGGATGCACCTGTCCATTAGAGTCCGAGCTGCGAGCAGTGCTGCAGCAAAGGATTATGGTCCTGGACGGTGGTATGGGAACCATGATCCAGCAGCATAAGCTTGAAGAGGAAGACTTCAGGGGGGATGAATTTAAAGAGCATCCTCTTCCACTGAAGGGCAACAATGACCTTCTCAGTATCACACAGCCCAGTATTATTTACAAAATACACAAGGTAGGCCTGCTTCACCAGGGGGGTCTGTTCACCCAGACCACTTTGGCTCACTTACTCTTAGTGATATCAGCCATGCAGTTCATTTCACTTTATACAATACAAAGTGAATGGAGTTTGGTTTGAGTTGCCTCAAAGTCAACATGTCTTTCCATGAACGATATCCTGGTTCCTCTGGATTACCCACAGACCACCTCACTGTGAACTGCGGCCTACTGAGAGAATAGTCCCTGTGAAACCTGTCCACAGTGTCTAACCTTTGCTCTCTGTCTTTAAAGGAGTACCTGCTGGCTGGTGCTGACATCATAGAGACCAACACATTCAGCAGCACTTCCATTGCCCAGACAGACTATGGACTGGAACACATGGTACAATGTCTGACCCAACTAGACCACTGTGGACAACTCATGCACTAATGCGTAGTAGACACAAAGGTCAAGTACTCTGACTGACTGGTGTTAACTAATTAACCACTGCTGAACATACTTCTTAGAACTAGACCTATTTCTGACCTATTTTACCATTTCTGCATACAGCTGGACACTCTTCACCTAGTTCTGTGGCCTTGCTGTGATCTCCACCTTAAACTCCAACATCCTGCCTGTACTCTGCAGACATGGCTGAGACACAGACCCTCATGTCATTCGTTTTCCAATGAACAGACAAGATATTTATTTGTCAATTTTACACTAGTTTACTTTTGCTTTGGCTCCATTTTCTCAACATATAGTCAATTTGCAAAACTCTTAACATGGTATGCTATACTCACTGTGCTAACGTTAGCCTAAAAAAGTCATATAACACACAAAATCAAATGCGTAATACATCACACAGTTAGGTATGACATAGTTTCACATTATATATGTTTATCACTGAATTTTCATCACATTATAAAGTCAAATGTCAAACAGTAACTAGTGCTCATCCAAACAAAGTCTACAGTGGTCAAAAATACTCTGATATATCTGACATGTTAAGTGTTTGTGTAAAGAACAAATAGTGTGGTGCAGTGCTTTACTGCTTCAGTGCCCTAGCGACAAGACTATTTCCAGTTAATCATAAAAAACAGAATAATTAAGCTCACCGGTCTTCTTTAAAATGTGGACTTGTGTTTGTTGTGCAGGCTTACCGCCTCAACAGGGCGTCGGCAGAGCTGGCAAGGAGGGCAGCCGATGAGGTCACCAAACAAACTGGTTAGCTGAATTTGTAGCATTACAGCAGCATGTCGCTATCAGGTAGATACATGTATTTCCTTATGTGTGTAACATCAGCTGTAATCTGTGTGTGTTATCAGGTTGTAAACGCTATGTGGCCGGGGCAGTGGGTCCCACCAATAAAACCCTGTCTGTGTCCCCGTCGGTGGAGAGACCTGATTTCAGGAACATCAGTAAGATGACTTAACAGGGTTTTCCAGAGCATGCAAGGGATATATATATATATATATATATATATATATATATATATTATATACATATATATATATATATATATATATGTATGTATGTATGTATATGTATGTGTGTATATATATGTATGTACTGTTTCAGGGACCATAGAATGCCTAGCAGCCAACCTGGAAAGAGAGAGAAACACACATGATAGATAAGATTTAATATCAGGTTTAACGTTTAACTTTGACCCACCAAGTGACCACAGCAGCTCACTATGTCACTGGCTGTGTTTACATATCAGAGCAGCTGTGGTTAGTGGTGTTCGTGTTTACATGACATTTTGACCGTCTAACGGGCTATAATTTCTTCAGTTTCAATGTATCAACATGTGGTTAGCAGATATCTGTACGTTAACTTTCTGAGCTTCTTCAGAATGTGAGACTTGTCAGAAAGATGGACAGAGGTGTTTATAATGTTTTATTCTCCACATTTACATGCATGAAGGGCAGAATATTAGAAACACCTTTGAATATAATGCATTCCATTACAACAACACCACTAACTACAACCCTAATAATAGACTTGTACAGTGTCAATAAAAACTGAACATTATGAGCATCTAAAAGTTAGAATGTATGTATGTTCTGGATTGCATTAAATGTACCAGGTGTACCTATTAAAGTGGCCACTGAGTGTGGATTTGCACATCATGTTGCTGGTGCCAGGTATGGTAGACTAGGCCCTGCAGGTACATAAAGTAGGGTTACTATTCCTTCCACCTTAGCACCTGTCTCGTGCTTTCCAGTGTCAGATGTGTTACCGTGTGTGACTGTTAGATCTAGCTAGACTTTTATTCTTGTGACAAGGGACCCCATCAGGAAAAGTAGGACATGACTGTCCAAAAAAGGGAATGCACACTGTAATATAGAAGGTGAAGTAACCAGGGGGAGCACTCATATGGAGGTCCAGTTAAGGATACAATAGGTCTTTTCTGACATGTCACAGTAGGAAAAGCACAGACGTAAATAATAAACTTGGCTGAATTCCATTTAGCTGCTTCAGTTTCAGGGCCCTGATATTGTTCATGCTGGCTCACTGCCACACTGTACTGGGTCACTAGAATAGAACAGAGCCCTCGTTAATGTTATTAGGAACACCTGTGCTTTTCCTACGATGACCAGTCCAAATGTCTGCTGAATGACACCAAGACGCAAATGAGCAACATAGCAATGTAATGTACAGTATGGAATGCTATTCACTGAAGTGTGTGTGTGTGTGTGTGTGTTTCTCCCCCCCCCCCAGCATTTGATGAGCTTGTAGAAGCCTACTCAGAGCAGGTCAGAGGTTTATTAGATGGAGGAGCAGACGTTCTTCTGGTTGAAACCATCTTTGACACTGCCAATGCTAAGGTAGCTCTCACCTGATTGGTTGAAACATGTTTGTTGATTTTGTGTGAGAGCAGTAACTACAAAAAAGCTGAAGTTGAAAGAAAGGGATGGACAGGATGTAATGTCTTCATTTGATGTCTTTTTAGACTTTATTGTACAACAAAAGAAAGATTTCCAATTGAATACATTTAAATATGGGATTTAAAAGTAGAAGGACTGCTTTAGTGGTTTTTATTCCCCAAGACTGGATTTAGCTGCTGAATTACCAAGATATTAGTTTATTAAAACTTATATACTTCAACTACAGGAAACAGCTGGATCTGGCTCTCTTGCTTTGGTTGTGTAGTTGACTGTTTGGCTTTTAGCTGTGTTTTGTTGTAACTGCACATTTAACATGCTTTTTTCTTTGAAATGATACATTTCTATGGCACAAGTAAATGTAAATGGCAAAATAAATGTTTTATGTTTTATTTATATAGCCCAATATCACAACTTTGCCTCAATCTGTACAGCATACGACACTCTCTGTCCTTTGACCCTCGGAGTCTGGTGTTAACTAAGTTTTGACTAAATATGTAGTTACTGCATTTTGTCAATGATTATAATCAGTACCTTGATGGGGCCACAATTATGTGCTATTGATTTCAATTTAATTGAATTGCAAAAAAAAAACAAATCAAATAAATTGGTCTTAGCTGTGTACAGACACTTCATCCCTCATTCATTTAAAATCTTGTACAGTATATATAGCATTATTCCTTGTGGACTGATTTCTACTGATGGTTGAACCTTTGATGGGAATTCTTTGAAGTGGCCTGTGATATACACTTTGAATGGACACCTTCCAGCCAATTAGAAAAGGGTATATTCTTTGGACATGTTACAAGATTATGTAAGCTGATGTTGTATGTGCAGGGACTGATGTCTCTATGTATGTTTCCTTCTACAGGCTGCCTTATTTGCCATCGACCTGCTGTTTGAAAAGAGCTACGAAAGAAAACCGTTATTTGTATGTATAATATTTTATTCACTTTGATATTTTCTGTTAACAGTTTATGCATGAGCTGAACTGGTTGTAGTTGAGTCTTTTGGTCTTTATGTAAGTGAAGTATGTGCGTTATTATATTCAAACGTTTTTCCTCAATTTCAGTTTATCAACACATGGTGTAGAAACTACCTAGAAATCAGGTTTCTGACCTATTTCAGCAGTCTAGGGTTAAAGCGAGGATGAATGTGTTGTGTCGGGTTCAGATGACATATTTAACTGCTCTTCTCTCGTCTTGTCCCCCTCATCATATAGATCTCAGGGACCATTGTTGACCGGAGTGGACGAACTCTGTCCGGTCAGACAGGAGAAGCCTTTGTAGTGAGTTTGTCCCACGCTAATCCTCTATGGTGAGTTACTGTACATCACATATCGCTCACTATGACTAAACAGTAAGAGTGAACTCCAGTTTCTTACTGGTTTTGTCTCTCTGTGCTGCAGTATTGGTCTGAACTGTGCCTTGGGGGCAACAGAGATGAGGCCGTTCATTGAGGTCATAGGAAAAAGCACAACAGCTTTCATTATCTGTTATCCCAATGCAGGTAACCCACAGTCTATACAACTAAACATATTCAGTACAGTGTCTGGAGAGTCTTGAGAGTACCAGACTCCATACCTTGACTTTTTCAGTGTTTATATGCTATTTATTATAGTCAGTTAATAAATTGATACAATTTTGAAAAAGCCATTAACAATAGTTGGAGATTAATTAAATTTGAATTTAAATGATGCATTAATTCTTTTTATATTGATAAAATGATAATTCATGTATTAATTCATTCATTTGCCACTTATATTTAATATATTGGCGAGAGTTGTGGGTGTATGTGTGTGTTTACACATCTTTAAGTTAAAGAGTAATATCTTTAAATTCAAGTGATTGTGAATTAGAAACATAAGTAGATGGAATAACAAAGTAAAATGTAAAAGTCTTTTTAAGAAATACATTTTTATAATCCCTTTTAAAATTTGTTTCATTGAAAGACAGAATAAGGACATTGAATTTTATCTTTTTTTTTTTTCAAAATTTAGTAGGTAACACATATACAGTATTTTCTTTTTTTAAATCAGTTTATTATTTCATCGTAATTACACAATGTAGAAGTCTATGATCATTTCCATTGGCACACTCCAGACTCCATACAAAAGTGCTCTGACCTCAATATGGTACACATTTCGACACCTCTCCAAAAATTAAAGGCATAGTTTACTATACTACTACTACTACTACTATTACTACTAAATTTCTATCTATAACAAATTCAAACCTATAAAATATAAAACATTTGGGCACCCTTTCAGACATTTACATATAGACATATGAGCATATGATGATACACCACCACCAACCCAAAGTTTCACACATGGAGGATCCATGGCAGGGGTGTTTAGTTCTGGGTCAGTACACACTGTAAATGATTCTGCTGCTGTTTCTAAGCAGCTGTAGCACACACTGACCTGTAGCCTAATTTATGTTGCATCATGTGTCAGACCACCCAGGATGATGTAATGATGTCATGATTTCTGTGTGTTTGATTTTTTCTGTTAGGTTTTCCCAACACATTTGGAGGGTATGACGAAACTCCACAAGTAACAGCTTCCAATTTAAAGGTTCTATTCTATTATATTCTATTCTTTCTTTTTACAACTGAAGTTTAGTTGTTAAGATGTACATCATCATGATGACCGATTTGACCACGTGGGGATGTCATGGCAAAATCCTAGCAGCAAAGAAGCTCTTGGCTGCAACATTTTTTCTTCTAATTTCCTGTTTAAGTCAGATGTGGGAACGCGACGTGTTGTGTTAGTTGACTTTTACTCCTTGTGATGTTCTTGCGCCTGCATTTTTAGCAAATGCTTCACCAATTTTACAATATAGCGTACAGTGCTAAGGACTCCAGAATTGAAAGAAAACCAGAGACTTTCTCCTTTGGTAATCTTAGAAACACTCAGCCATGGAGCCTTCTTGCATGTCATGCCCCGCATCTCCTTCTCTCCCCATGTTTCCTGTCACTCTCTACTGTCAGAACTACCCAATACAGACAAAATTCCCAATAAGCAGTCAAAAACAAAGCAAGTACTTTTAGTGCCTAGAGAAAATATACACCACAAAAACAATAAAGTAATAGTTCAAAATTTTGGGTAATACATTTTTCTGATTTCTTTCTGAGAGTGGATTGAGAAGATTAATATTAATCTAATGTCTCTGTGGTAAGAACAGGTCTGGAATCAGAGGGAAACTGCTAGCCTGGCTCTGTCCAAAGTACAAAAATACCCCTTGCATAGCTCACAAATGAACATGTCATATCTAATTTGTTTACTCTATTAACACACAGACATGAGCTTGATATCCGTTTTCTCATCTCACTCTTATAATGAAAAGCGTCTTTGCCCAATTGTTGAACTATTCTTCACTTTGATTGTAAACTTAAAGTCATAGACATCATTATGTGCTTTTATCATCTCTTCTCTTTCTTCCTGTCTGTGTGTTGGTTCTGTGTTGGTTTGTGGAACATAATTGTGCTGCCATTTCTTTTGCCAGAACTCTCTCAACAAAAGATATTGGTCTCAAGACACTATCGAGGTTAAATAGAAAAATGTGTGCTCAGTAAGTCGAGCTGATCCTGGCTGCCTCACTGCTGCAGCTAAGATTTCGTTTGGACTTTTGTCTGCAGGAGTTTGCTGTGGATGGACTAGTGAATATTGTGGGAGGCTGTTGTGGGACCACTCCTGGACACATCAGGTCACTGTCATGTTTCTGACAAAAACATGTTTGTCTCACATTGCATGCAATTTTTAACATTTTAAAATATTTTCCCTCTCCTCTGTCCTCATACAGAGCCATATCTGAAGCAGTCAAACACTGCAAGCCAAGAGCTCCTGCTGCTGATGTTTATCAAGACTACTTGCTGCTGTCAGGTAGTAAAACCTCCTGGTACTGTCTGTGAAGACTGCTGTTTCAGTGAGATTTTCATGACTAAACTAGTAATATCCTGGTTGTTCTGGTTGATAATGAATTCAAATGAATAAATTGAGGATATTGATCAGATGACTTGAAATACAGTCAATTCTCAAGTATTGATTTATTTATTTACCTCAACTACAGAGAGAGCCAGGCCCTTATTAGAAGACAGCCTTCATTTCTTAGATTTTCTGGCTATATTTCATTAACTTTTGGTTAGAAGCCTCCATGTGCTCCGATCAGCTCCTGTTTTAATTTGATTTGGATGCAAACTGAACACGTCACCATGTTTACCTGTTTCTGGATTCATTCAGTATTATGTAGTTTGACTGGAAAAAACACCCCAAAACAACAAAGAAAACTTAAGTCAAGGTCTACTCACTAGCTTTTTCAGGACCTTTTGACCACATCTTCCTCAGTGGACACAGCTTGCTCAGTGAAAAATAAGGAAACTATCAGTAAATCTAAGTAATGAATAAAAAGACTGCATCTACTGATGAAGACCATACAATGCTGTTAAAAGCTACAGAAAAAGCTGGCAAGTGGACCCTGAGTTAATGTGTGTTTTTTTTGTGTGAAAGTATTGTTTCCAAGGTCAGGAATAACCTTTGAACAGCAGAGTCATGTCATACACACCACTATTGCTGCATTCATGTGCTCCTCGGATGGTCTAACTTCCCCAGTTGGAAGTCATCCTTCCGACTCTGGTGTGTTCATGAGTTTTTAAGTCGGAATGTGGAAACAACATGGCCGCTACAAAGAAGATCTGTTACTCAGAGCGTTTAAACAACATGTTGATAGCTGTTTCCAGGGATCCTCTTTGGTTGGCTGAGAGTCCCAGACTTGTTGCTGCACCAGTACATTCCCTGAAACCACTAAAATATTGCTTTACATGACTTGTTATCAGGGTTGATGCGAATAAATAACTTTTCTAACTAATCTAGATCACTCTACTTGGACAGCAACTAACGGTTACAACTAATACCAAATTTCAAATTACATGGGAGCAAAAAATCGATATTCAGTACGTGAATTAATAAAAAGTTTCTTACAATCAACCAAACATTTACTTTCATCCGCCATGTTTTTGTGTATATGACGTCAACTTTCGGCAAGTCACGTACCAACATTTTTGCAGACTTTCCAAGTTGTTGTTCCAACTTAAGGGGATGTTCCTATGAATTTTCCCAGTAGGGAACTAATTTTTACGATTATTCCGACACCAGTTGAATGCAGGGTCTGTCTCCTCCCTCATTGTTAAGTTACTGTCAAGAAAACTCAACACTACCTGTTCTGTTGTTTCAAATTAAAAGCCTTCTAGCAGCTAAAAGCTTGTAATCCCATCCCTCCCTTTCCTGGTAGGCTTGTAATATGGAAAATATGCAGGAAGTGTTAAAGATGGATTAAAAAAATGGAGAGGAGAAGGATTTGGAAATAATTTGAATACAGTCATAGTAATCATAGTACAGGTAAGTCTACCCTCCTCAGTGTTTTTTCTCCGTGTTCATTAACAACCTTTATTTGTGTGTGCACAACAAACCCCCGTCCATGATTTGAATACTGGCTTTTATTCGGTAATGTATGGTACACTTCTCAAAACTGAGCCAAGCTTGGAACTAAATTCAAAACATGTTTCAAACTTATAAACCAATTAAAATCTATGTCCAGGCATGGGAGTTTTTTCATGTTTTTATTTTTAGAAATGAAACTGGTGCGCTACAGGAGAGCTCCTTCCCTCTACTATTCCCTGTCTGTCCAAAATGCAAGGTGTTAATGTCTCTCTCATTTCCAGGGTTAGAGCCATTCAGGATTGGCCCTTACACCAACTTTGTTAACATTGGCGAGCGCTGCAACGTGGCTGGGTCACGCAAGTTTGCCAAACTGATCATAGCAGGAAACTATGAGGTGAGACAGAGTTTCAGTAAAATTGCTATTATCATTATTATTATTATTTATCAGTTTTAGAAATTGGAGTCAAATCACGAGCATAGGTGAAATTCTAGGTCGTGTATAACTGTTTATTTGGTATGTGCTTCTCTGTTTGTCCAGGAGGCTCTAAGCGTTGCTAAGGCCCAGGTGGAGATGGGGGCCCAGGTCCTGGATATAAACATGGATGAGGGAATGCTGGATGGGCCACTAGCTATGGCCCGATTTTGTAACTATATTGCTTCTGAGCCAGACATTGCACGGGTAGGAGATTTGAAGGCAGCGGAAATGAACACACAATTTCTCAATAAGATGTTTTTGGCCATGTTACCATATTGGGTATATTGCAGTATAATATATTACAGAAGTTAACGTCCAATGTCACGTCTCGCACATTGCAAATTGTGATTGTAGGAGACAGCATTACAGTTGTGGTTCACTGGCCATGCTAGCAGTGTGGCTCTAGACAGGGTTCATACAAAGTCTTGAAAATTTGGAAAATGCAGGATTTGAATGGTTATCTTTTCAAGGTTAGGAATATGCTTGAATTCAAATATACTCCTTGAAAAATGCTTGATTTTCAGCATAATCCACTGTTTCATCTACACAGTCACTCATGTAAACCAAAAATCTTTTAATATTTCAAATGAAACAAACCTGTCGTCATATTTGTTTATATTAAATACCTGCAGAACTAATGACATTCCCATCAGCCTCAGCTGTTTAGTGCTAATGTGAACATGCTAACATGCTAAACTAAGATGGAAAAAATATGTGCATCATACTACAATATATAACAACAGTGTAAATAAAAATAAAATAATAATGCTGAGAAATGGGATCTATAAATGTGTTCAATGCAAGAATAGTATAAACAAAAAATATTAGTTAAAATGTACAGTATGAATGAGTATACCAGGGTATTGTACAGTTGAATTATTATTATATATATTATAATATATATTTATTATTGCAGTTTCCAGTAGTCATTTCCAAGTTATTTAGTTTTCTCTTTGACCTTGGGGCCTTTACAGCATTAACCATCACCTTCAGTTGTGTGCTTCCATTTTATTGTCCTTTATGAAAAGGCCTAATTTAGCATATAGACCTGTTAATAAGTAAGCTATAAACGAAGCTGCTCCCTGTCCTCCCCAGGTTCCTCTGTGTATCGACTCCTCTAACTTCTCAGTGATCGAGGCTGGGTTGAAATGCTGTCAGGGGAAGTGTATAGTCAACAGTATTAGTCTGAAGGAAGGAGAGGAGGAGTTCCTGCTCAGAGCTGCCACTGTGAAGCGCTACGGAGCTGCTGTGGTGGTCATGGCCTTCGATGAGGGGGGACAGGTGAGATATACACACACACTCTCTCACACACACACAAATACACACTCGTGCTGACAAGTCTGCTGTCCTGTGAAGGCCACAGATACAGAGCGTAAAGTGGAGATCTGCACTCGAGCATACAAGCTGCTGGTCAGCAAAGTGGGATTTGACCCCAACGACATCATCTTTGACCCCAACATCCTCACCATCGGTACAGGCATAGAGGAACACAACATCTACGCTGTGAACTTCATCAGAGCCACCAAACTTATCAAGGTAATGCACCTGTCAGTCCCAAGAAGAGTGAACGCAAATTCAACCAATCCCCACAGTATCTGCAGGAGCCTGCAATTCTGTCCACCTCTCCCAGTATCATGGTCACATTTCAGCAATCACTGCCCCTTTCTGAATCAAATATTAAAATGTAGAACCACTGTGACTGTTGTTCACTGTTTAAACTCAAATCAATTCAGAACTCGACCTTGAATAAACCTTGATGTCCTTGCAAACATGTTGATGACTAAAGGGCTTTCTCTCCTACATTAGGCGTCTCTTACTCCCAGGATGCTCCCTGCCTCAGTAATCTCATTTCTGATACCTGTTAATAACAATTTGATTTATGGAGGTTGTTTTGAGCTCTACACAGTCTGGGAGGAAGCTACCCCTACCTGACACACTGAATTCAGGGCAAAATAGGTTACTTAAGGTTATTCACCTTTTCTAGCTAGCTTTATGCACAAACTACTGGATACCAACTATGACAGGAGTGCTTACGCTCTCATATGTAGCAGGTAATATTTCCCTAGAAAAATGTTTAAAATTTATTTTATTTTCCATGAGGTTTGCACTTGTACATCAACAAGTAACCACTGTCAATAACACAACATGCAGCCATACCATTATGACCAAGACAATAAAAGATAGAGAGAAGCAACAGAAAGCATTCACCTGCAACTTTGATCGCTCCTTAACCCTGACCTGCCCCTTCCCCATTGCTCTCTCTAAATTCAACATTAACAGTGCATTGCAAAGTAAATAAGGAAACTAAATAAAAAATACAAATTTATATTATGGTTGTATCTGCATTGAGTGCCTCCTTCCTAGTCTCGAGCATAACGTGACCTGCCCGATCAAACCTCTATTAAAGAGTTATTCCACTGATGACTACAAAGAGTGTGCACCAACATCTTTATAGTAGCTGGCTGTGCATGCTGTTAGACACAGCTGTCTTTGAGTGTGGTTAGGATTCTGCAGGGAATCAGCCTTCAACAGCATACAACCTCTAAACCAAGTCTAGACCTTTTGTTATTTGTTCCCAGAAACTGCTAACTGGTGCACACTCCCACGTGTAAAGTCCCCATTTGGCTCAGATCACAGAGGGTACAATTTGGAGAAGTAGTTATATTCAGATAAGTTTGCTATATGCTTCCTCCAAACTGTGGCCCAGTCTATGAAGAGAGCAGTCTGTTGGAGTCTGTGTATGTTCCAACAAAGTGTCATCAATTAAAGAGACATGTCCTTTAGTTAATCCTGATATTAAATCCATTATTGGATGAGTAATAGGTTGCCTGTCACTCAAAATACTTGCAGCCCGTATGCAGAGCATAATTGTAATTATAGATAAAAAGACTTGGATGACAATTCATACGTTTCCCTCAAATCCTGAAACCAGTAGTATTTATAATAACTCCTAAGCTACGTGTACCTGAAGTATACCATTGCATTGAGATAAAATACTGTCCTCCAGACTTAAAATATTAAATAAATTATTATAAATATTGGTGTGTTCGCATGCCAATTAGATTTCCAATTATATATCTTTTCCATTTTCTGCTAATTTTGAATTGCATAAGCTACATTTTCTAACAGAAAGGTGATGTTGAGCTGAGGAGTTGCTCCTAAACTTTTTAAATCTTTTTTTTTTTTTAATTCTTATTGGGATTATTTTCAAATGATTGTTTGAATGATTATAAGCGAGTCCCCCCCCCCTCCCGCCCCTTTTTGTTTTGGGCAACAATAATCACAACAAGACTTGAAAACCAGTTTTCAAGTGGTGTGTGTGTGTGTGTGTGTGTCTGTGTGTGTGTAGGAGACATTACCAAGAGCCAGGGTGAGTGGAGGTCTGTCCAACCTGTCCTTCTCCTTCAGAGGGATGGAGGCCATCAGAGAAGCTATGCATGGAGCATTTCTCTACCATGCCATCAAGGTAAACACACAGCTGCCCCTCCATACTTGTATCAGAGAGGTGGCAGAGTTCTCAAACCTGGCCAGAGAAAACCAAAACTATCTGCATGCTACATACCTTACAAGAGTTAAGTTTTTCTGAATTGGGTGAAGTGATCCTTTGGTGTAAGACAGATGGCACACATAGTTTTGGTGAGGAATATTTGATCTCAAATAAACAAACTTTAAGCTGGTAGCAAAAAGTTGAATACAGTTCAATACAAATGTTTTGTTAACAGCCTGAAATATTTTAGTCTTACACTATTTGGCCAAAAGTATGAGGGCACTCAGACAGTACCCCCATGTGATTGTTTAACATCTCATTCCAAAGCCATGGGCATTACTGTGAAGCTGGCTCCCTCTTTGCTCCTGTAACAAGCTCCACTCTTCTGGGAATATATATATCTATATATCTGGAGATAATCCTTAGGATCTGAGCAGGTAATTTGAGTGAATCACACAAAATACAAAACACGGATGTGGAGGTTGAATTCTTAAATGTCCTGAGGTCCATAGGAAATAGTAGTCCAGTGAGAAAAGAAGAGGCCTTCAGACTATTAATCTACACCCCAGACAGGCTTTGTACTTCTAACACACCCAAACACTGTCTGTCCTGTCTCAGGACGGTATGGATATGGGGATAGTGAATGCTGGGAACCTGCCGGTCTATGATGACATAGATAAAGAGCTTCTGTTACTGTGTGAAAACCTCATCTGGAACAGAGATGCTGATGCTACTGAGAAACTACTGGCCTACGCACAGGTACACACACATACATGGAAATATTACAGCAGGTTGTTGTTTCTGTAGTTTGGTAACAGACGTTGACTTTACAACTATTGTTCACAGAACAATGTGAAAGGAGGGAAGAAGGTGGTTCAGACAGACGAGTGGAGAGAAGGAAGTGTGGAGGACAGGTTGGAGTACGCTCTCATTAAGGTAAAATATCTGATGATTAGATCAGATGAGGTTCTCCCAGAACACCTCCACTTACTTCTGTCACTGACATTTCAGGAGAAACCTGGCCATTCCACTCAGACTATGTCCACACTGAGTCAGCCAAATCTTCAAATGCTTCTTTTTCAGCAACAGTGTTGTAAACTTCTCAGACATGGCCAGGGCTGTGGAGCAGTGAAGCTGAGAGGCTGACTGTCCCTCACCTGTGCTTGTAGCTGTTCTCTATACTCTGAATCAGCTCATTCAGCACTAATATACTGATCATGTAAATGATGACTCAGTGTATGCAGTCGCACATTAGACCTACACCTACAGTTTTCATTAAAATGTATTCATATTTATTTTGTGCAATCATAAACTAGTGATTTGCTCAGCGACTCAGTGCAGGATTATCTGTTAACCTGTTAACAGGTAGCGTTTGTCAGCTCAAATCACTAGTTTATACTCTTTGAGTTGTGTGTGTAAATGAGTGGAACGTACATTGTGAGTTTGGCAGTATTTAAGACTAACCAGGCTGTTTCTGTCCCACTCCTGACCAGAGGCTCAGCATTGTTGTTGCCAGACAACATACATATTGTTTTCACATGGAAATGGTATTTTCATGTTTAGCTGGCTTATTGTGGACATAGTGTGACAAGTCTGACTCCAGAGTGCTTCCAAGCAGTTGAAAGTCATTTCTAGCTGTGAATGAAGAGGTCCTGCAATAGGCAGAGGTGTTTTTGTATATTGACTCACCTTGTTTTTAACTTTCAAAGTGAACTAGATAGAAATAGGTTTGCCCAGAATTTGCCCCAATAACCATTCACCTGTTGTCTATTTGATGTTTTAATTTCTTCTCTTTTCTCCTGTCATGCTCCATCCTGTGTTGGTGCTGTCAGGGGATAGACAAGTATGTGGTGGAGGATGTGGAGGAGTGTCAGGCTCAGGTTGACCGCTACACTCGGCCCCTTCACATCATCGAGGGCCCCCTGATGAGCGGCATGAAGGTGGTGGGAGATCTGTTTGGAGCTGGGAAGATGTTCCTGCCACAGGTAGGAGGGCAACTCATTCTGATCAGTGGACTAGGAAGTTTTCTTTTCTTTGTCTGTTCAGCCATGTTGGCTGGCAATGCTCACACTAACCCAGGATTCTAATTAATCTATCTGTTAAAGTATTGGCTTTTTGTCATTCAGACATCTGCTTAGTAAATGTTCCCTAATGGCTTTATTCAAACATGACCGGAGGACTGAAAGAGCCTCAGTGCTTGTGTGATATTTGGCACCTGCTGTCACTGCGGGGAGTTAATAAAGTCCAGTGGGGAGTTAATAAAGTCCATCAGTGATGGATTTAAAAACGGATTTTCTTGTGAATGATCCCCTTCTCCTCACAGTGAAACCCCTAAAAAATGTTTGACTCACTGATTGCATTGTTTATTAGACCCAACATTCAGTCGCCATCTCTAATGTAGCATAGAATGGTGTTAATGATGTTAAGTTGGGACTGTATGTAAAGCATTTTCATCCATGGCAACTGCATGGACGAGTGCTGTTCTGACTATTGTGGTTGTACCAGGGTTTTTTTTATTGACTGATCTGAATCTCCTCAACAACTTAAAGTAGACTGTCACAGTGTTTCATAGTCTCTTCAACTGATTCAGTTTTTTGTTTTTGTATGCATAAGACATGGTAATTAAGTGATAAATGTACTGCAGTGATAAACCATATACCCCAGCCCGTCCACTACGCTCTGCTACTGCCAATCAGCTTGTTACTCCCTCAGTACGTGGGGACTGAAAACTCACCTGTTCACACTGAAAACTCACCTGTTCAGATGCACCTTGGTCTCTTTTTCTATCTCTTATTGTTTCTAAATGTAGCACTTGAAGCAGTTAAGCATATTTGATGTTGGTGTACGTGCATGATTCTTCCACCTGGTTGAATGCACTTATTGTAAGTCACTTTGGATAAAAGCGTCGGCTAATTAAAGGTAATGTCATGTGTACCAAGATATATTTCTTTGTGTGTATCTCTGTCAGACACAGTGTCTCAGATACCACTGTTGAAACGGTAATAAAACTTGTGTCCTTGTGTGTTTTCAGGTGATCAAGTCAGCTCGTGTCATGAAGAAGGCAGTGGGCTACCTGATTCCTTTCATGGAGAAGGAGAGGGAAGAGATGCTGGCATTGTCTGGGTCAACTGAGGACGTGGTCAGTCTCTACTAAATATGGATGCATTTAGTTGCATGTTAATGCAACTCTTATTTTGACCAAGGTGTTCGCACAAAGATCAACAACGTTTTTTCACTGGAGACCTAAATATGTGATGTCACAATACTAGCTGAACGTGGTGTATCTATGTTTAAACCCCAGATGTGCAAGTCCATTCATTTATGTAGCCTTTATTACAAGACATGACTTGTTTTAGCAAGCTGGACTGCACTAGATGATTTGTTGAACATTATATATGGATATTACATATCATATCCAAAGGTAAATTACTCTGAGAGATTCTGTTGTCAAACATTAGATGCTTCCAGATGACTGATTCCTACCAAAGGGTCCACAGTACTTAAAGGTCCATAGTTGTCCCTACCTAGAACTTTTGTGCTGACAGAAGCATACACCCTTTTCTAAAAGGTATGAGTAATGGCATATGACTAGAGATGCTGACCATTTTAAAACTCAAAGTAAAAGGGATGTTCACATCATGTTGTTTGATCATTTCATTCGGGATCTGTCGATATAATGACTTCATCCAATATTTATTTTCATTTTTTCAAATCATATTTGAATCATGTATGATTGATGAGCAGTTTGGATGTGTTTGACAGCTGCATTAAGAAGATATAACCTGCATCACAGCTTTTCTTTCATGGTTTCCTGTAACATAATTTAGTGTGTTTAGTGATTTGTATGATCTCATGGAGAGTGGATTCAGAAAGCACCTCTTCATCCTCAGCATAAACAGAATACTGAAGTTGAAATGCAGGTTTCAGCTGTTAGTGCTTTAGAGGTATGGCTGAAAGTTGAGGCAAAACAATTCAGGAGTGGTTCCAGTGATGTAATGGAGTGCAGTGAGGGCATTTTTGACAACTGGCGGACTTGGTGCAAACAAACCAAAGATCAAAAATGAATTGGTTTCTTGTAGCCAATAAGATCTGTCAAACAATGCCCAAATCCCAATCCCACAGATTCAGGTTCAGAACATCTTTACAGTAAGTAAGCTGAGGTAGTTTCAGTGCCTAAAATCAGCATGATAAAGAGAGAAGAGAACATAGTCAAATTATAGAGAGCATCTGCACAACAACAGATTTCTTCCTGTTGTCTGGTCCCTCACTTCCCCTGATGTTTTCTTCTTGGTCTGCAGGATCCCTATCAGGGCACTATAGTTCTGGCTACAGTGAAGGGAGACGTCCATGATATTGGCAAGAACATCGTAGGTGTGGTGCTCGGCTGCAACAACTTCAGGTAAAACTGGTTTGCTGATTAAGCTTTACAATACCATCTTCAGTAGATCCAAAGTGTGTCACAGAACTTTGGCTCACAGCACTTGTAAATAGCAGTCAATATATTTGTCATTGACAGGAATTGACATTTAAAAACAACCAGTCAGAAAGCAGACTTTGTTAGTCTGTGATTATTTACAGTGTATGAGTGGACAGCAGGACCCTCCATGTAGAAGCCCAGCCTTCTACTGTCAGACACTAGCAGCATATTGTCTGCTGCTGGCCTCGCCTCTTTGAGCTGAAATGTTCAGCTCAGTGGCTCACTGAACAACAGACAATTCACCAGTTCACCTCACATTGCCTTTTGGTCCCCCACAGAGCACAGTGCACTATTACTGCTGTTTAATGGCACTAATTTGCTGTGTGTGTGTGTGTGTGTGTGTGTGTGTTAGCTACCTACATTTGTAGGTGTAATATTGTGTGTGTGTGTGTGTGTGTGTGTGTGTGTGTGTGTGTGTATGCGGGGACATGAGGGCCAACACATCCTGGAATAGAACACTGGCAGCATTAGCGGTGTGGTGTACTGGTGTACTATTCCCCCACATACTTTAACATTAACCTTAGATTCTGCCACTGTACAGAAGAACAATCTACAATTAAAATCCATAAAAGGAAGAACTGAATTTAGCTATTAAAACTAAAACAGAGAGATAAACATGATATTACTTGAAAGACATACTTCAAGTATGTCAGAGAAATTAAGGTTTGTGTGAGTGTTTTCCATCGGCTGTTTCTTGTCTTTCAGAGTGATCGACCTGGGTGTGATGGTTCCCTGTGATAAGATCCTCAGAGAAGCCATCGCACAGAAAGCAGGTACAGTGTACAGTTTAGACTGCATATGCTCAACACAAATACATGCAAGGGCGTAATTTACCCTCTCTTTTCAAAGTCCTATTTTTGTCCAGCTGCCACAATCCAAATGGGAGAAGCTCTGAGTTGATCAGAATGTTAAAATGCTCATGCAAGTCACCTTCAGTTATTCCTGTTCACTCACACTTTCAACCTTTACTGTACAAGCAGTAGTGAGTGATTGACTGACTTCTTTTGCTCTGGATTTTGCCTCTAAGGCAACATACAAGCTGCCCTACCTTCTTGGTGGAGGTTGTTGGGGCTGCATGCAGCTTGTGAGGAAGACTGCAGACACTACTCAGGACTGAAAGAAGTCCCTCAACTCCTTATTTACAGATAATTCTCCTTAAAAGACGTTGGAAGTGATCGTCAGTCAAAGATCCCACAGTAAAAGACAGAGCTCTTTGTATTGAAGCCAGAAATGCAACTTTATTTATTGAGTTAAAGCTTCATTGCTGATGGTGGTTTGAATTTTTTGTCTAACATAAGAAAAATGATCAGGTTTTTATCAAGGAAATTCCAGGTGATTATTGGGTTAGGGCATTATAATGCAGCAATGTATGTGGTGTTTTTTGGTATACTAACATTATTATGGAAAGCATGATAGCCAATTGAATCATATTTCATTATTTGCTAGATGATATACATTTATATAAATGAAGAAAATAACATTTGTATCATTTGTACAGACTTGTTTTTTGTTGAAGAACCTCTGACTTCTTTGACTGATCCAAATGATGGCCAATCCAAATTATCCAAATGATTGTGGCTGTATTAAAGCTGGGGTAGGCAAAATCTGTGCAACCTAAGCAAAACCTTCCGCCTCTCTCTCTGCTGCCTCGTATCACTCCTCTAAGTACCTCCCACCAAACCCACAACTTGAGCTAATGAGCCTGAAGCTCCGTGTGGAGCCATGGCTTTCACCATCTGAAGGGACGTGTACGCGCGTCTGCATTTGTAGAACAGCCAATACAAACACACTGTCTCTCTGAAATAACCTGTGATTGGCTAAAGTCTCCCGTCACGGGCTAGATTTTCTGAAGCCTGAAAACAGAGCCAAGAGGAGGGGCTGAAGTAGAGGTCTGCTCTCAGACCACTTTTTACAATATTACAATATGCTGCACGGTTAATATGGATTTGTTGGCCAGTGACTACATAACAATACTGCCTACCCCACCTTTAATTGTTCTTATTTTATAATATCAGCAGCAGCAGTAATGTGGGGTGTTGTTGGTTTGGTTCCTGCAGATATCATTGGTTTGTCTGGTCTCATCACCCCCTCTCTGGATGAGATGATCTATGTGGCCAAAGAGATGGAGAGACTGGGAATCACAACACCACTGCTGATTGGAGGAGCCACCACATCAAAGTAACGCACACACACACACATCTGAGACAAGGCAGAAATATACTGATATCTGATATACTGATCAACTAACTTGTGTATGTGATAACAGTATGTGATAACCCTGAGATAACTTTGTTATGATATGGCGCTATATAAATAAAACTGAATTGAATTGAATTGAATAACAGGTGCTCTCAGCTAATCAAACTGATTTGACTTAAAATGTGACTTAAAACCTCAACGCTGCACATTGTTAATGTCCCATAGTGCTCTGTGTTTTGTACACGACTGCCACGGAGATCAAGAAATGCTGTTTATATGGTGCAGCAGGAATGTGCAACCTCGCCCTCTGCTGGTCAAAATTGGGCCGCAGTGATTCTGGCTCGGCCAAACATTACCTCAATCACCAGTGACCAGTTCTCTGCTCACCATCAATGAGGTTCTGTTGGGTAATTTGTGTGTTTTGTGTTTGATAGGACACATACAGCAGTGAAGATTGCCCCTCGCTACAGTTCTCCTGTTATCCATGTTCTGGATGCCTCCAGGAGTGTGGTGGTGGTAAGACTATTGAACTGACATCACTGAAACTCTTCTAGGGTATAGAGTATTACTGGCATTAAAGACTAAAAACCAACCCTTTTGCCTGTAGAGAACCCATTAATTTGATATCAATAGAAATGTATTTAGCAACAGGCTACACATGTTTTTTTGCAGATTGATTTAAATGAAAGCAGATTTGTCTTTAATTTATTTATTTATTTATTTTTTAATTTAATTTATTTTTTAATTTATTTATTTTTTCAGAACACACATACATAGGGGAAAAAAAACTATGCAGAATTTGGGAGTGATCCTTTCTTTATAGCATAATCTGTGAAAACAAAATCAGGCCTATGGGGTGTTACATAGCTTTCCCATTGTGAAGCAAACTGTTCCAATCTATGTCTTACAAATGCTGTTATTCTTTCCATCCTGTACATGTCCATCGTAATGTCCATTGGGCTCTCCTTTGACAACCACTTTCTGGTAATATTCTTTTTACCAGCCACCATTATATTCATTAAATATTTATCTCTATTCATCCATTCTTGAGGTATGTACCCAAAATATATAGTCTTACTCTCTAAGGGTATTTCACATTTAAAAATATCTTGTGTATCTGTCTCCAATACTCTTTGATAACTGGGCAATCCCAGAAGATTTCCACAGTTTCTCCAGCAAACGGGGGTTATTATCATTGTGGGATTTCTGAGAGGGAGTAATAAAATACCTTATCAAGCTTTTTCAACCAAACTCCCTCCATTTCTGTGAACTGGTACAGTTCCATTGGTACCTCCATATTGTTAACCATTCTTCCTCAGATATAATTATCCCTCCTTCCTTCTCCCATTTTGTTTTAATATGTGAGGTTGAATTTGTTTTAAGATCCAACTTTTATACATGCACAAAATAATTCTACCACTTGTATCTGAGTTGTATGCTTTTTTTAAATAATTCTATCAAACCTGTACCTGCCTCAGTTATATTTTCCGATTTGTCTCTTTTAAATACCCCGACTGCTTCGAATCTGCTTGAATGCATAGAGGAACAGATCTGGGACATATACAATGACATGCAATGCCCAATCACTTAAAGAGCACATGCCTCCACTAAGGCTGTACAAGGCTTTACATTTTAAATGTATTTTTTAGATAATAGATAATGCTAAGAAAGAGTTTAAATCTGCACATGGATCAGCATCAAAATACAAATAGACAGTCATGGGACAGTGCCAGATTTCCATGAGGAAATATTGGAAAATATCCAGAAATGCATTGTTAAGAAATCCATTAAAAAGTCCGGGATCCTCAACAAAAAGGTATTCCTTTGCCAGTAGTCTAACATGGCAGCACATTTCACTGAAATCTAACAAACAGAGGAAAGTGAAAATAGAAAATAGAACCTCCTCCTGGGGTCACTAATCTCTTATTGCATGTGATGATCAGAGAGTTGATATTAGTTGATGTAGTTGCTTGTTATTTTCCTGTCTGTCAGTGCTCGCAGCTCCTGGATGAGGCAGTGAGGGAGGAGTACTTTGAGGACCTGAAAGAGGAGTATGAGGAGATCAGGCAGGAGCACTACGACTCCCTGAAGGTAAGAATGGCTGGTAGAAAAACACCCAATAAGGTAAGCACTAGAGGGCCCTGGGTCCAGTGATAGATTTAGATCAGCGTTGCATCCACGTGTCTTGAACCTTTATCACATCTAAATACATGCTGTATGAGTCAGCAGCTCCTGCACACAGCTGCAGGAGGGAAGAAATCCTCCAAACATCTATCTGCTGCAATGTCAAACAGGCTCATTTACGGTAGTTTGTTTCCAAAGTGGACTGTTTATGAAATTTAATATCCTATAATAATGAAGTCTGACATTCCTGCTAGATTCTTATATTGTTGTCATTAAGGTAGCACAAGATGTACGCTGCATGAAAAATGAAAATGTGCTACTGAAAGAAACAGCTTGATAAAGGTCAGAGAAACTTTGGAAGAAATTGTACAACAACACAACAAACTACTTAAAGGATAAGTCTTGTGTTGTTCTGTTGTGTTGTCCTGCTCCATATGAAAAGTGCCCTGAGATAACTTCTAAATAAATTCAATTGAATTGAAAATTGAATAGAACACAGTGAGTATCTTCCAAGGGGAGTAAAAACCCATCTTGACCTTCTGTTGTGTACTGGAGGAGTACTTTGAAGAGTCCTCACAAAGGCATCAGCCAAGAGAAGAGCAACAAGTTGAAGTGATGGGAGATAGTAATGAAGCAAAGAGACTGGTGTTTAGGATGTTAAAGCACCTCTCATCTACTCCTTTTTTCCTGACTTTCCTCCCTGAGTCATCAATGACCAAAAAGAGTCGAGATGTTGATTATGATACTCTAATGAAAGGCTTGCACTGATCTTGGGACCTGAGGTTGCTTAGATGGCCCCAGATGACATTCCTGACATGTGTAAATCTATTATGCACTTTCTCATCTGTACTGGGCTCTTCGGACTTCTCCAGTGGGATGTTTGTGGCTAAATCAAATGTGTGCAGTCAGACAGGCCCTATTGATACAGACAGAGGGAAAATACCA
This sequence comes from Macquaria australasica, assembly GCA_005408345.1. Lineage (NCBI taxonomy): Eukaryota > Metazoa > Chordata > Actinopteri > Centrarchiformes > Percichthyidae > Macquaria > Macquaria australasica. Next base: position 253,038 of record SEMN01000506.1, on the reverse strand, counting down.
ACTATAATAAATCATAATCACTGACAGGAAGTTAAGAGGCATTTAGAACTGAATTTTCTATGCTACCAGTATTAAAATAAGATACTGTAACTTGCTGTATGTGTATTTTTGACCCATCGGATTTATTTGAAGAAGACACACTACAAGTTCTGTAGTTTTTTGTAACAAAGAAGAACATTTTCCAATCATTCTGTCACAGAAAAAGAGCAGTTTCAGAAATAATTTAAATGTCCAAACTGCCATGACACAAGTGTCCCTGACCTGAATGTAAACGTTTAACCATAACTGTATATCCTACCATTCTTATATGGATCACACATAGCTGTGAGTTTTCTCTCCACTGATAATACTCTATTCACAGTCCTATAAATGAGCTGGGATTAATGATATGAATCACTTGAATGTCCAGAATTTCTTTACAGGTGGGTGGCTGTGTGTTTGCACATACATTGTGACTTGTAATGGAATGTGCTATGTAAATAAAATCCTCCATCTCCCTGTGTTGCCTCAGGATCGTCGGTATCTGTCTCTTTCCCAGGCCAGAGAGAAGGCTTTACATATAGACTGGCTCTCTCTGCCCAGGCCAGGTACGTCAATTCCAGTCATTAAAGGAAAATTCTAGCACAGATGCACTGATACAGTATCTGTCATTATAAAAGATACATCATGTAGATTCAATGAGGTGTTGGAACAAGCAGCTACAGATGATATCCAGTACTGTATGTAATACGTTTGTATCTGTACGGACCTGTTTGTTTCAGTGCGTCCTCAGTTCCTGGGCACCCGGGTGTTTGAGTGGTATGACCTCAACAGTCTGGTGGACTTCATTGACTGGAAGCCTTTCTTTGATGTGTGGCAGCTGAGAGGAAAATACCCCAACAGAGGGTACCCCAAGATCTTCAATGACAAGACTGTTGGTACGCACTGATCCTCTGTCAGGCTCCGTCATAAATCATACTGCAGACATCCGTCCTGCCACATGATATTCACTCAAATGTTGCTCAGGCTTTTTATTTTTGTAAAAAGATGTCAACATAAATTATCAAGAAGAAAACTTCTGTTTTTGTAGATAATTCAATACTGTAGTTTATCGCTTTTCTGTCTAATTTATTATAACAAAACAATCAATTTATTGTGGTTAAAAATAAAATGATTTATTTGAGTCATATTTAAAAATTTAAAATCATTATTTACAAAAAAAAAAGATAACAATCTCACAGATTAACTTTATAAATTCCATGTTACTGTAACATGTCACTGAACGTTAAAGCTGGGGTAGGCAAAATCTGTGCAACCTATGCAAAACCTTCCGCCTCTCTCTCTGCTGCCTCGTATCACTCCGCTAAGCCCCTCCCACCAAACCCATGCAAAACCTCATGCCTTGTGGGGCTCGCTCTCCACGTTGTGAGCCTCACCGAGACCCTGGTCCCTCTTGCTGCGACGTGTCTTCTCCAAGACGCCCCTCCAGTGCTTCGCGGCCGCAGAGCAGAGCGCCCCAGGCGGTGTGTGAACCCCCCCAGGCTTTCACCGTCTGAAGGGACGTGTCTGCATTTGTAGAACAACCAATACAAACGCACTGTCTCTCTGAAGTCTCCCGTCATGGGAAAGATTTTCTGAAGCCTGAAAACAGAGCCAGGGGGGGGGGCAGAAGTAGAGGTCTACTCTCAGACCACTTGAATTACAATATGCTGCACGGTTAATATGGATTTTTTGGCCAGTGACGCCATAACAATACTGCCTACCCCACCTTTAACTAAGCTACATGGATAAATGGAACCATTTTTATTGTTTGCATACAATAGAGTGTAAATTATGGAAAAGTCTGGATATGGTGTGAATGAACAGGTTTGATGCAGATGCAGGTGGCAGTTGTACAGTTTGACAGAACTGTATAGGGCAGTAGTGAGTGAGTGGAAGGACACTAACACACTAACATAAGTGTCTGATCTCAGTCATACTTGCTTCGTGCAGGTTTGGAGGCTCGGCGAGTCTTTGATGAAGCCCAGCGGCTGCTCAACCAGATGATTGACAGCTGCAGTCTGAAGGGGCGGGGCCTGGTAGGGTTCTGGCGTGCCCAGGGTGATCGTGATGACATCAATGTGTACAAAGATGATGTCACAGTGCACAGAGACACCAAGCCCATCGCCACATTCCATGGCTTGCGGCAACAGGTGAGGGTCATTAACAGTTGCAGTGTATTTCATGGCATTGCTTTAAGTTCAGTGTCATACACAGGTACACACAGCCACCTCACTCGTCTGTTGTTTAACGGTGAGTGATCACCTGTAGCATAAACAGAGCTTTATGCTACCTTATCATGGGGAGGCACTGGCCGGCTGGTGTGTGGTGGCCAGGTTTTTGCCAGATGTAGCACTTTGGATTTTATATCATGACATTCTTATTCAGCTTCTGAATGTGACTTTCACAATGGAGTCAGAAATGGATGGTAATACGTTTCCAAAGTAACAGTAACACATTTCTCTGTGTGTGTGCTGCAGGTGGAGAAGGACAGCTCCAGTTCAGAGCCCTACCTGTGTGTGTCTGACTTTGTTGCCCCTATAGACAGCGGGGTGGCAGACTACATTGGTGTGTTTGCTGTAGGTGTGTTTGGAGCTGAGGAGCTGTGTCAGCAGTTCCAGGCTCAGGGAGACGACTACAGCAGCATCATGGTCAAAGCCCTGGCTGACCGACTGGCTGAGGTACAGTATGGACAGGGTCCTAACACACCAGGGCTACACATGCCCACACATGGGTTGGTGAGTCACTGGTGCTGAATGACATATTAAGTGTTCTGCCATGGTGATTCTTTGGTTTCTGGTACAACCTACTGTCCCTCCTCCAGGCCTTTGCTGAGGAGCTCCATGCGCGTGTGCGTAAGGAGCTGTGGGGCTACAGCTCTGAAGAGGCTCTGCAGGCCTCAGACCTCCACAGAGTCAGATACCAGGGCATCAGACCTGCAGCTGGCTACCCAAGCCAGCCTGACCACACAGAGAAGACCACCATGTGGAGCCTGGCTGGGATCCAGGAGAAGACTGGTGAGAGCACCAACCACTTCACTGTCATGTTTTCAGCTGTTCACTTTATTTTCTCCATCTTCTCCAGTAGTTTATTACATGCACTCAAGTAACCAGGTTACCCAGAGAGATCAAGTTCCACAGGTAACTGAGAACCCATTTACCTGTTAACCTGGTTACTGTAAATCACTGTGTACTGTACATGCAGCAGGTCAGTGATCAGATTCCTCCCACACCCCCAACTGTATTTTGGAAGCATGGCAATAACTGTGGTAGTGATAGAAGACTCTGTGTCGCTCCTGACTTAAACGCTAGTCAAATGTTCACTGGTGGACATTTAGACTTAGTTTAGTTTTAGTCAGACCTTAGATGGAGTTATTTTGTCTACAAAGAACGCATCTCTCATTTCATGCAGCTGCTTTTAGCGAGAAGTCTTTTTCCTGCACATGCACACATGGAAAGAGCCAGTTAGAAACCTGATTACCTGTGTACATGGCCAACAAATCAGCCTTCGCAGTCAGCGCAGTCAGCCTGTTACCTGAGCAAGAGCGTAGGTTCGGTCTAGTGAAGGACAAATTCTGTCAAAATTGGTTATTGTGCTTTCCATAATGGTAGTACTTGTCTTTCACTGATGTTCTAGTGTCTTTCTAGGACAATTTTAACTGTAGATACAAATATTACCCGAAAAACTAAGTAGTAAGTGTCTTTTTCAACCTTAAGTAGTGTCTAATGGACTATTACTTGACAACTTCGGAGTTTAGAGCTCCATTTCTGGTGGCACACTCCAGACTCCATATATGGGGAAGTGTGGCTGGGTGCTACAGAACCTTGAACTGAATGTTCCCAGTAGTGCATTACAGCAGTCCCACTTTTTTGTTACAATATTTATCATGTGGTGGTTTCACTTAAATTGACTGAAAGGTGCACCAAAAATTGACATTGTATTTTCATGTATGGAAATGTGGCAGTCACACTCAGCACAGTGATATGTGATCCCAATGCACGTGATGTACGTGCAGCTTATATGGGAGTGCACATACTGGAAAAAGTGTTTGATATAGAAATGTAAAGGTGTCTGTTTGGCTAAGTCAGCTTTAGCGAAGAGGGGTGCATTATGGTGACACATACCTTGTCTCCATGTGAAGGTCGGGTGTACAGTGTACTGTGTATCAGCTTGTCATGTAGCTCTCTACAGTACCTCTCAGTCAAGCTGCCTGCTCAGCTTTCCTCTTGTTGGATCCGTCTGTCAGGCTGGCGCTGGCTAAGCCACGCTCATCGTGCTGTCTCAGGTGAAGAGTGTTGTCGTCACAGTACTGACAAATCCAATGTGAACAGTTGCATCCAGATGGAAAGTGAAGGTTTGTGGGTTTCTGCTGTTCATGCTGATGACAAAATATCCTCAGCGCTCCAGAGCTTCTTTATGTCTTTCAGCTCATTGTTATGGTTTTACATCAACCTGCTTTCCACCTGCAGCAGGCAGCTCTTTTCTGTAAAAAAAACAAACAAAAAAAAAAACATCCATGCATTTCACTTCCTGCATCATTCTGAATTTTGAGTGTCATTGGAATCACGTGACTGCAAACAACGTATTGGAGCGTGCCGATGCTGTGAGTGAGTGAGTTTCACCTGCAGCTTATAGAAGCTTTTCACCTGAAAGTGCCAGGAGAAAACAAAAGCACCACATGTTGTGCAGCTCTACTCTATGAGAGTCCATCTTTACATACTAATTAGGTGCATGTGTACCTGTTCAGCTAATACATCTCTGAATACATCTCTGAAAATGAAACACTGACCCTCTGCTTTCATGCCTCTGTGTGCACTTTGGCATTTTGTGTGCTTGTACGTATTTGTATTTGTTTTCTCGGCTGTATGCATTTGAAATAACTCGGTGTGTGTGCCTTGTCTGTGTGTGTAGGTATTGGTCTGACAGAGTCCCTGGCCATGATGCCTGCTGCCTCAGTGTCTGGACTCTACTTCTCCAACCCTCAGGCCTCATACTTTGCCGTGGGAAAGATCACCAAGGAGCAGGTTCAGCGAACCATCCACATCTTAAACTGCTATAAACTACTGTTGTTAATGTTCATGTTAATGAGATACTCCATTAGTGCCGGTACTCCCAAATACTGTACCATCAGGTTGGCTGTTGGAGATGTTGGATTAACACAGTTACCACCTGTGACACAACAGATCTCTTCCTCTTTATTTGGAGAACTCTGGACAGGACTGATTTAAAAGCGCCAGCCCAGGAGGACTATATTATAATATTAATATAACATTAGTATCGTATCAGTATAATGGTTCAAATATTGTACATATAATATTACTTAATAGGATAACATTATACTGGTACCACGTGAGCCCTTACAAATAAATAAATAAATTCAGTACTGACCAAGCAACACAAATTATTTTAAGTGAACTGTAAAAAAGTATGTAAAATATTTGTATAAAATATTATCCTACCATCCTAACATTCTCAAATAATGGCAGAGTCACAACTAAAGAAGGCCAGTTGGTAAGACAACCTGGGTAAAAAACATCCACAGCACTAATTCCATCAGTCCAACAACAGAGTCATGTCACTCTGTTGTTGTCACTATTTCAGGATTTACAGATTTACTGTAGATTGTTTCAAATCAAGCAAATAAAACTGTTTATCATGTCAGTGTCCCTGTTAAAGGGCAACTCCACTGATTTCACACAAGTGTGTTTCCAGGGGAGTACATATGTGAAAAAAGTAGTATAAAGCTTATTAGTGTCTCCAGAGGGAGCTGTGTGAAGTCTGATAAATGTCCTCAAGTGATGTCACTTGAGTCAACGTCGGTTGGGAAGTGTGAAAATGAAAAAAAGTCAGAAAGAAGTGAGCTCTCCAGACCTCTGTAGCCCACTGCTCATCTCTGCTGCAGGCTAGAGGCTACGTTAGCCGCTACTAGCATATGAGTCTGGCAATGTTAGAAGAATGCAATGCTAAATCAGTGGAGTTCTCTGTTAAGTCACTATCGAGACTCACATACAGTATAACTCGCAAAACAGGAAGGATGGATTTGGCTTGAAGTTGTAACAGATGTTTGGATGAAGGATTTGTAACACACCGGACTCAGGACACAAACCCAGGCTGAACTTGTCTTTTCTCTGCTCTTCTTGTCTCCAGGTGGAGGACTATGCCAGGAGGAAAGAGATGAGTGTGGAGGAGGTGGAGAGATGGCTGGCCCCTGTACTGGGTTATGACAGGGAGGCGTAGAGTATGACTGCTTGGGGGATCAGAGCAGGGCACAACAACACAGAATTTACAGTGCAACCTTTCCACTGCAGCTCACGCAGGTTCTTATTTTGGCTGCATACACAGGGGTTATGACCCACTCACTACTGTTAAACACTACACACACGAGACTGTGTGTAATGATAAAATGATCTCTTCAGAGTGTATCAGGCCTACACATGAAGTGAAATAATCAGTTGAAGATCACATGGTGTTACATCATAGTCACGATCAAGCTAAAAGGGTCATCACTATTAATTTGCTCAATGCTGAGATTATTTTCGCTGGGCTGGCAATCTTTCAAAGTCAGTCAATGTCTGTGCCAACATGATGACTGACTTTTGGTGAGACCTTGATCTGCTGATGATTAAAACATTTACTAATGAGGCAGACGTCTTGCATGATGTTATCGTAAAGGGATAGTTCAACATTTTGGAAAATGTGCTGGTTTGCTGTCTTTCTGACAGTGAAATGAGTCTGAGCAAATGAGCTGGAGTCAGGACGTAATTGACCTAGCTTAGCATAAAGACTGGAAGCAAGGGGGAACGGCCTGCCTGGCTAAGCCAAAGTTCAAAAACACACCTGCCAACAAAAGCTAAAGATCACCAATTAACATGCTGTGTCTCGTTTTTCACAAACAGAAACTTGGATGAACAACAGTACTTCTGGTTAACATCTCTGCCTATAGCACAATCTGTGAACACCTGTTTTGGTTCGGGTCTCTGTCCAGGCACAATGGTACCAAACTTGGCAATCTCGCTGTGACAACAAGACTCCATGAACAGTCACTGCACCTGCTTGTAATTTTGTGTTAGAGGTGTTGGTAGATGTATTGTTGAACCTTGGAAAGAACCAGGCTAGCTGCTTCCCCCTGCTTCCAGTCTTTATGCTAAGCTAGGCTAACCAGGTCCTGACTCCAGCTCTGTGCTCGACACAAGGACATGAGATTGACAGCCATCTTTCCATCTCACTCTTGAACACAAAGTGAACAAATGTATTTCCCCAAATGTTGAACTTCCTTTAATTCAGATTTACAAGAAATTTGCTATCTGATCAAAGAATCTGCAAAAAGACTAAGAATCTGTTCTTACTTGAGTGCCAGCTTTCGATATGTGACAGTTTTATACTTGGTGGTTCAAGTATAAATACTTGCTTCAAATGCTAGAATCTTTATCTCAAACCAAACCCAATATGTATAAAAGCAAACTAATTACACTACAACCATACAGTGCACCCTTGACACACGTATGGTTTCTAAATGTTCTGATTTCAAATGAGTTTTAGATTTGTATGTGGAGGGAAACGTTTACATACAGATTGTATTTATTTCAGTAATAATTTTTTAAATGATCATTTTATTGTTCTTGTGTAAAAGTTATAGCTTTATCAACATTTGCATGGAGGCTAGAGTTTACTAGCTTAATAACTGACACATTTTCAGTTCATTAATGTTGATTACTAAAAAGCCACATTGTAAAATCATTGATAAGGTTTTGATTAAATTACACAACTGAAGATTTCTGTTAAGATGCAGCGAGTATGCCATCCTAAAAATGAAGTGGCTCAATCCACACCGTAGTAACAGGAGCTCTTATTGGTCAACTGTCATTTCAAAGTTTTGGTGTGGCACATTGCTGCATTGCCTTAAACTACAGTGACAATTAAACACCTCCAGTGGTTTAACTTCTCCCCTTGCTGCAGTGATGTACAGGTGGAATCCAGGACCCTGTGACATCCCTTGGCTGACTTCATCAGCGATGCTGGCTGTAGTCAGGGGGGAACTTTCAACCAGAGAGGGCAGTAGAATTCTCCTTTCCAGCCTGCTGAAAATCCTTTAAGTCATTTAAAATGAATAAATGTACGCCATTTAGAGGCTCATTAATAAAAAATATTATTTTAATAAGAAAAAAATAACCATTTCATTAGTTTTCTACTGATGTTTTTTTTTATTAGATAATTGTGTTGCTAATTGTATCAGCCATTATAGAAACTGCTGAAGTACACTTCAGCCTCCAGACATTTGACTCCAGACAAACACTTAATACCATAGGTTTCTTGTTTCGCCTTGATACAATACCCTGTTTAACTTCAACAAGAGATGATATCTGGATCCAAGGTTCCAGTGTTTTATTGGCTGGATAGTTGACAATATCCATTCATTTTGTTATTTCTGAGGGGATTGTAGAAGCCTTTGTCCAGTCTGTGAGGCTTTAGAAATGCTTGCTTCTTCCAAATGTCATAATGCAGAGGATCTGTAAATTAAGACAAATCTTTAGATAAATATGAATAAAAGTTTTCAATGACACATTTCCCCCCCCACACCATTCAGTTTTCCTCAGAGTAAAGAACAAAGCAGTAGGAATGGCAACTAAACACAAACAAAATGTTCAGAAACCTTGAAGAATTTTTAAATGCTGGAAAAATTACTGTACCATCATCATGTAGAGCTGCCACTGAACCAAACTTGAATGTAACCTGTTTCTGACTCGATAAGAAACCAAACAGCAATTTGCTGGAGGTTCATGGCTGGCATGAGAACCGAAATAATAATCATTTACAGTGAAATACAGTGCTTAAGCTCGGTTGTAAAGACTTAAGTTAACCAAGCAGTGTTATAAAGTCTCATCTTCAAATGATTAAAGTGGTAAGCTGGGTTAACCCATCGCAACATCTGTGGTTATAGCATTTCAATTCACTCCCAGTGAAAACGTGTGAAAAGCCAGCTTTTCACTCCATGATCCTGAAAAATCCCCTCATGGGACAAAAGGTCAGCAATCCACCAGGTTAAAACTGAAATGATGCTGGCTGAAGTGCATTTCACGTGTCTTAAAAGCCCTGATGTGCTGCATTGTCTCATCTCACTTTGTATGAATCTTTGATAGTTTCTTAATCCATTTTACTTTCTTACACTGAAAAAAGTGGATAAATGAGTGTGGCTTTGCAAACGGGAGTGATGGAACAGTGCTATTTTGTTAAAAATAAATCATTTCAACATATTTTCTGTTTGTCTTTCTCTGAGTTGACACCTCCAATCCACCTTAAAGAAAAAAAGATTGTGATGTTAATTAGGGGTACTCCACCAGTTTTACACAAAAATGTCAGTTTACTGGTCACAGGAAGTACCATGCAGCCTGTGAAAGTCTGAGAAAATAACCTCTAATGATGCCATAGTGATTTCATCTGGGGTTATCTCGGCTTGGGCTTTAAGACTACAAATGTATAACAGAAATCCTGTGTCACAATTTGGGGGCATAGATTTTGAAAGATTTGGGCATTTACCAGACAGCAAGCGTCTATAAAAGCTATTGGGTTGCATTATGGGAAATGTAGAACACCATGTTTTTCGAGCTTCACCCATAGCAACTAAAATTCTGAATATTTCGACGTGTGTTGCGGATTTTTACCATTCTTTTTTTTTAATGTGTCTCCTATGAGTCCCCCAACTTTATGGAGATGCAATAGTAAATTTTTGGGAGAACCCCTTTAAACATGTTTGGAAAATGTTTTTTTTAAACTAGTAAGTATATAACTGCTAAATGTAAAGGAAAGTATTTCATGTATAGAAAATCTGGATAACTTACAAATGATATCAGTGATTTGTCTAAGAGATGTTAAAGTTCTGAGATGCTATTTTGTTTAAAAAAAAATAAATATTAACTTTTAATAATTCAAAAAATATTATTAGCCATAATTGTAATTGATTAAATAAATAATTATATATATTTTCACTATACTATATTTGTGAGTCACTGTAATCATACTACCCTCATAAACACCAGACTTGAAGGATTTTAGCCAGCTGGGGGAGGTTGCCATTCTACAGTTAAAAAGGTAAACGTGGGTATTTCACATCCAGCACAATACATTCCAATTTGATGACTTTTAGCATTTATTGAACAGAATAAATAAAATATAAAAGTGTAAGAGACATTTTTTTGGTGTCTTGGGGAACATTGAGGCAGTCTGGACTCTGACTCGGTTTGAATTGTTTCATTTACTTGTAAACTTTAATGGCGCGAACAAGCTTCCATACCAAAGCGACCGAGAGAGGGGGCAAATCGCCCAACAAACTGCTCGCGCGCACACACACTCGCTCACACCTGTGCAGCTCCTCCCTCGGTGAGCGCGCGCCATCCAATGAGAGACGAGTTCTATTGTGCGTTGGCCTTTTCTGTCTCAAACACGCACACCCAGCCTGGACTCCACACGCAGATACAACACGAGCATCTCCGCGTGAAGGCTAACCATGGCTGAAGGAGGAGAAGGCGAGGATGAAATCCAGTTCCTGCGAACTGTAAGTCGGTTGGTGTTGTTCTGAACCCGAGTGTCGGCGCTGAGCTGCGTGTCACTGCGTCTTTCGGCTCGGCTCTGTGTCTGTGTGTGTACGTGTGTGTGTGGGCACGGAGTTTACCGCATTAAGGACGACAGCTCCTCTGTAGGTACTAGTCATTGGTCAGTGAGTCCGCATCATGCTGACAGAGGACTGAAAGGACGGTAGAGGTGTGAAAACATAATGACAGACAGACAGGCGGGGAAGAGGAGAGACGGAGGAAGGTGTCTGTTGTAGCCAGTAAAGAGGAGTTGAGCAGCATGCAGTCAGGCTGTGTAGTCTCTGGTGTTGGGTGGAAGCGGGCGCAGTGCGGTGCAGACTGGCAGCATGAAGCTTTGCTGCACCTGTTTCACTGAAGCAATGCCACGTTACTCTCTCTCTCTCTCTCTCTCTCTCTCTCTCTCTCTCTCTCTCTCTCTCTCTCTCTCTCTCTCTCTCTCTGTGTGTGTGTGGTCATTTACTTTTTGTCACATAACGAAGTAAATCAGCTTGTGTAGCCTATTGGACTTGAGAGGAGCTGCTTTACAAAAGCCACACGTGAATAATCACATGTGAATTCACTGCATGTGCAAAAAATGTCTTGATACATAAATTAATATGTATGTAAGTGAAAATGCGATTTCAACTGAATGCCTGTTTTTCTGCCAGGGCTGAGATTATGTGTTTTTGCCAGTTTAGTTTCCCTTGTTGTTTAAACTGTCCCTCAGTATGCTATCTCACAGTACTTTACTGCAATGCTATTAAGATGCCATGACTTGGTCCTAGAAAATCCTTGGAACATGATGAAACTATTCCACGGGAAGGATATTTTGGAATTTGGGGGCCCTTTGTTTGCTTCAACATATTCAGGCAAACTGCATTTTAAAGCTGCACCAATCAATATTTTTTACCCGCACCTTAACTATTTGGGTTCATTCTCATCGCTCTAATCTACCTTGTGTCCAGCAACAGCAGGCAGCTGTTTTTAGTGAAAAAGCTCTGATAAACCCACTAAACACCACCTGTCCAGCGCCAAATGGGAAAAGTGCCAGGCTGCTGGTGAACATAGTGGAGCATTTAGCAGCTAAAGAGCCAGATATTTATTTTTCTCAGGAGTTGGTGGAGACCAAACCAGAGCTAAAAGGAGAGTGAATCAGGTTTATTGCCAAGTAGGTTGGCAGTAAGATGGCAGATTGCAGCCAGTCACCTTCTCTGCAGAGCGAATGATCTGCTGCAGTCTGCCCTTGTCCTTGGCAGTAGCAGCAGCATACCAGATGGTGATGGAGGGGGTGAGGATGGACTCAATGATGGCGGTGCAGAAGTGCACCATCACTCTCCTTGGCAGGCTGAACTTCTTCAGCATCCACTACTGGGCCCCTTTTTTTTTTTTGCTGTGTTCTTCTTTCACTTGAGGTCCTGGGTGACTCCACAGTCAACTGGGGTGTCACACAGGGTGATGGGGGCGGGTTCTTCCTGAAATCCACTACCATCTTCACTGTCTTTAGAGCATTGAGCTCCAATTTGTTCACCAGATGTTCAGTCTCCCGTGAACTTCAGGAGCTTGACGGACTGATGACTGGAGATGCAGCTGTTGGTGTACAGGGAAGAGAAAAGGACACAGCCTTGTGGGAAAAGTGCCGGGCTGCTGGTGAACATAGTGGAGCAGCAGCCTGCTGATGGTCCGGGAGTCAGAGATGTGTTTCCACAGCCTCATGTGCTGCATCCTGTCAGACAGGAAGTCTGTGGTCCACCTGCAGGTGCAGTTGGGCAGTTCTAGCCACCGGTTGCCATCTTAGCATGTGGTAGCCTCTGAGCCATGGCTTGCAGTGTGATGTGCTGCTCTGTTGGCATAGCCTGCCATCATGCCTGATTCCTGTACCGATTGACTGATTTGAAGGGTCGAGTTTCATTTAGAACTTGATGAATGGTAGGCATGCTGTTTGGTTTTGGGACCTTAATATCTGATACCAAACCAAAATTTGTAGTATTATGATAAAAAGGGAGTCCAGTTGTTTTGATACAGAAATGACTTAATGCTCTTGAGAGTATTTTTGGTTATGATGAGAATGCAATTGCATGGAAAAAAAAATAGCAGTTAAAAAATCAGGGGTTGTTTTTTTTACAACAGCATGCAACAGCATGAGCTCATTTTCAGACAAAATAACGTTTATTTAAAGCTGCAAGCAGCGATGAACAGGCCCTCACACATCTGCGCACGTCGGGGCGTGCAGCATCCGCCGGTTTACGACCGGACGCCGGGCACAGAGAGGTTAACCAGGAGAAACGGGAAGATTCCCGGCGGGCCGGGCTTGTTGTTGGGCCATGAGGGCCGATGACGGGGTCGGCATATTCGTGAAGAATAATGCACTGTAGCAGATTTACATAGTAAAGCTATAACTATATCTCCATCATAATGGGTTGTGAACTAAAGTGAGCTGGTCTGAAGCATGAAACTCCATGGCTGAAAATGAGTCCCACTCTGGGCCTGCTGGACACCGACTGGTTGACACAGATCTGAGTTTTCATATGTTTTGGACAGTGCAAAGAGTGAAATGTATCTGCCTGATAATGTTCCTGAATGAAGAAGACAGACATCAGTCAGTCAGTCCTTTCTCCTGTCCTCCTCCCTCTGCTGCTGTGTGATGTAAATCAAAATGATGATTGTCTCACAAGGGTTTTCAGTAGGTGGTGCTATGACTATGACTGAATATTGTCATATAGATGTCCTCAGACCTGTAAAATTATCCAGCATGAGAAATTTGGAGCATATTGGATCATGTACACAAGTTACAAGAACTTCCTGTTTCACGGCAGGAGATCGAAGTTCAATGCCACGGCACGGGCATGCTGTTCAACTTGATACAAAACTTTAAACAACTCTTAATCACAAAGGTCTTTAGATTACACAGCCCAAATTTGAAGTGGATCTGATGAATTCTCTAGGAGGAGTTAATCAAAGTACGAGGCCTGGAAATGGCAAAAAATTCACTAAAGATTGAAACTGCATTCAAAATAACTGACTTCCTGTGCATTTTAGGATATGGTTCGCAGAGGCTTTTTTTAAAGTCTAGACATGACGCATGTGCCACCCCAATTTCATAAATTTAAGTCAGATTTTAAGGGGGGGCTTTGATTTTGAAAATTTGTAGGGGGCACTATTGAGCCATTTTGCCACACCCATGTCCAAGACTCGCATCAGATGTACACTTGTGAAACTGATGACGCATGTGCAATGTTTGGTGCATTTTCAATCATCCCTAGCACCTCAAAAAGAGATTTGTGCTTTATGGTGAACAATGCGTTGTCATGGCAACGCCGTTTGTTGAAAACTCACAATCTTCACAGTGAAGCATCATCAATGTCTTCAGACTTTGCTGACCAAATTTGAGGTGGATCTGGTTAACCTGCTAGGTGTACTAATTAAAAGTATGGGGCCTGTAACTTCCTGTTGTCACTATGTGGTGCTATGACCTTGATTCAATATTGACCCCTACATGTCTTCAGGCCGGGAATCTCATCAAACGTGAGGAATATTGAAAAGATCTGATTATTTGGAGCCAAATTACAACAGTTTCATTGTTCATGATGAAACATTGAAATTCGCCGCACCGCCATGGCCACGCCCTTCAGTGAAAACTTACAATCTTCACTGTAAAACGTCATCAAGGTCTTAAGGCGTGTCATTTCCTGCTGTAACTAGGTGGCGCTATGACTGGCTGAAAATTAGCCTATAGATGCCTCCAGGCCACGGGAGTCATGAAACATGGTAAGTTTGGGGTCTCTTGGACAATGTACAGTCCAGTTACAAACCACTTCCTGTTTGATGGCGAAACGTGTCAATTCCACACCACGTCATGGGCATGCCGTTCAACTTAATGCAAAACCTTTAACAACTTTTAATCACGAAGTTCTTCAGATTGTACTGGCCAAATTCAAAGTAGATCTGATAAAATCTCTAAGACTAGTTCGTTAAAGTACGGAGCCCTCAAATGGCATAAATTACACGAGTTTGTTAAAAATAACTGACTTCCTGTTAGGTTTAGGGTAGGGCTCCAAGAGGCTTTTTTCTAAGTCTGGACATAATACATATGCATACCAGATTTCATATATCTAGGTGAAATGTGCCGCAGGGGCTAGTTTGTTAAAAGTTTGGGGAATGCTATTGAGCCATTTTGCCACACCCATGTGCAAGACCCATAAAATATCTTAATTTTCACCACTTCTGACGCATGTACAAAGTTTCATGAGTTTTCGAGCATGTTTAGCCCCTCAAAAATGCAATTAATTTGTTGTGATGATGATAATGATAATGATAATAATAATAATAATTCCTTCAGATACAATAGGGTCCTCGCATGACTTCTTGCTTGGGCCCTAAATATGTCCACGTGGATAACAGTGACTGGCAATTTTTACTATTTTATTCTATTTTATTTTATATACATTTTATAGACCAAACGATCAATCTAGACAATAATAAGCAGATTAATTGATAATGAAAATAATTGATAGTTTCATCCTGTAAATGCATACATAAAAAGAAGGAAAAAAACATGAGAAAATAGAATTTTCTATCAATATGACAGTCAGATATTTAAGATTCTTAAAATGACGTGAATGGAAACACACATTGAGGACCATTTGTGTTCATAGAAGGTCGTCTACATGCTTTTGTATATGTCAGTAATAATCATATATAAACCAATTCTGTAGATACTATTTAGAAGAGGTGTATTTACATACGAGGTCTGTACTGATGCTGCAATGATTAGTTGACCAAAGGGTGGAAATAGGGAATTAAATGCAGAATAGTCTGGGCTCTACCAGCATATTAACACCTGTTATCCTCAGATATTTCAGCGTCACGTTAAGAAAGCCATCATTAGACCTAGCAGTGATCATTTGTTGCAATCTGAGGCATTACAAAACCATTCAATACTGCTTGAAAGTGAGCTAAATATAAATGCCTTCATATTACACTTTAATATATAATGGCAGCTTCAACAAGGAAACACAATCAATAAGTCTAAATTAGATGATGGCGAATGTCCACGTAATATACTGTGTCCTGGAACGGTTGACCTTACTTTTTAAATAAATTTTTTCAGTAGCAGTTAAAGGTTGTAGTTAGTCAATTTAGTTAAGTTTGTTGATAGTTTTTGTGAGTTAGTTAATCTTCAAACTTGTGTTGCTGAACAACATAAAAGTGACACATTTCAGTTTCTGTTCCTGTTGAACTTAAAGACTCCTTAAGCTCATTATCCCCTAGTTAAAGATTCAGAACCCTAAAAAGACCAGGAGTTGTGTGAGCTACAAAGAGAGAATCTGTTCAAGTAAATAATTTTTACAGAAATGATCAAATCTTCAATCCTGTCAGAATAAATCCTTTACAGATCCTGCAGTGTGAAATGCTTAGTTCAGGGTCAGTTATATTCTAATTTTCGACTGTGTCGAATGTGTCTATTAACGCTGGAAAAAGTAGATGGATGGCAGTGATGCGGTTTGATACAGGGGGTGGAGGTGTTTCGATGCTTGTTGCTGGGGACGGGTCTAATTTCTGCTGTTTGAGACTGTATGCTTGCGCTCTGTGTGCTTTATTGGATGGTAATGCTTCAAGTGATAAACCGAGTGTGTGGTATTTCTCGTCTTTGTTGGGACAGGTTCAGACTTCGTTAACAATATACATTCACCATGTCACCCAGTTTAGGACCGCCTCAACCACTTGAGTAGTCAAAGTATCGCCACACTGCAAATGTCTTGTTGCCTCGTTTCTCCAGATCAGATGAGATTGTAATATTTAGTGTAATTCATTCCAGTGCACCATCAGTCTGATTGTGGTTGCTCTAGGGGATTGACTGTCCCTGGTTACTGTATTTGGAATGCATAGTTACTTTCCACAGAATCGGGGTCTGCTGCTGTTACTATACCATGTCTTGTCATTATGTAATGTGCTACTGCAGTATTGGAGTGTTTTTTGTAAGAGTGGCACTGATAGTAAGTCAGGTAAAATTATGTACCTGTCCACTTCAGAAACATCGGAAACGCTGTAGTGAGGACGGGAAGGATGCGAGGGCCACTTCACAGGCACTGAACCCAGGGAAGGCCCCGGAGACTCTGCTTCATTTAATACTTCATTAGGTGCAAGTGACTAATGTTTGGACGTGCACTGCATCTTCATCAGAGTCAAATGGTATTGGCAGAGACGAGCAAAAGGCAGTAGCATAGCAACACTCATTCAACAAGACAGTACAACACAGTGTCGCAGCACACACAGGAAAACTATTCTCTAAGGCAAACTGAAATCCTATGAAGATTATCCTCTGCACAAAAACAGAAAACACCTCATTCTTCATCAGTTTCATATAATAATGAGAGAGAATGCAGACAAATGCACTCCTGTGGAGAGTCTGTAGGATACTAGTGGTGGGAGGGGACGGAGACATAACCTGAACAGGTTATCCAAGATTAATATGCATTGTCAGAAATCCACTCGGGAATCTGCGTTTCCAGAGTCTCTACAATGGGAGCAGCGAGTGCAAAGTTAGCTTGTCAGTCAGAAAGGAAACAATGACGAGAATAAGACCCAAGTAAAAAGAAAAAACAGGATTCTATTATTAATTTATTTATATACATGGCTTTTCGTATATGAAATAGTGCCTCTAGTCTTGTCCCCTAGAGATACTGTTCTATTTTAAGTGTTTTCATTGTTTAAGATGTTAGTGTAGGAGGCCACCTGCCTCCCCTGGATAAAGATGGCTGGGGTGGCTCCCCGGCTCCTCCTGTCCACATGTCGAAGTGTCCTTGGGCACTGACACTGAACCCTAACCCAGCACCTTGCATGGCAATTCTGTCGCTATTGGTGTGTGAATGGGTGAATGAGACCAATCTGTAAAGCGCTTTGGGAACCGTTAAGGTTGAAAAGCGCTATATAAGTGAAGTCCATTTACCATTTACTAGAAAACACTGCATAACACCCTGCTGTGTAGAGATCTGTGCTGTGGTATGGATATTCAGAGTCCCCAGAGGATCACTCAATGTTTTTGGTCACCCCCACGACATTTTCAGTAGTGCCACCATCAAGAGAATATTTTTCCCACTCCTCACTTTATGAAGAAATGTACAAATTGAA
The DNA here is from genome assembly GCA_005408345.1 of Macquaria australasica. Lineage (NCBI taxonomy): Eukaryota > Metazoa > Chordata > Actinopteri > Centrarchiformes > Percichthyidae > Macquaria > Macquaria australasica. The sequence continues at coordinate 235,327 of SEMN01000506.1, read as the reverse complement.
CCTTCATCTGGAGAGCAGGAATGTGCCTCACAGAATTTGAACACTTCTTTGCACCACCCTCAGGACACAATGCACACAGGATTACAGATTGCCATGACATTAGGGCTGCCAAGATTAGTCGACTAGTCACGATTACGTCGACTATCAAAATCGTCGACGACTAATTTAATAATCGACGTCGTCGTTTATTTTTTGAAGCTTTGTTTTTCTCTCCAAACTTCCGCTGCCTTGTCTGCCTTTCTGTCCTTGACGCACATGCGCAGTAGTGGTAATCGGGGTCAGCCGTGATGTCACCGGAAAAGTTATGCCCAGTATCAACAGTATCATGGCTAGCCGCAAACGGAGTATTTTATCAAAAGAAATGAAAAGAATGTGCAATGCAAAATCTGCAAGGCAGAACTTGCCTTCCATGGGAGCACTACAGCGATGCACGAGCATTTGAAAAGAAAGCACGTTGTTGTAGCTGAATCTGATTCAATTTCTGACGAAGAGGGACAGTTAGCTGCTAACATTAACGTCAACAGTGAGCTACTTACTTATATTGATAGCTGTAAACGTTAACATTAACGAACGATTTCATCAGCCTTAGCACACATATGTTATGTGTTTGCTGTAACGTTATAACAGTGATGTCGTGTTTGAATTGAAATGTGATAACGCTAATGTTTTATAACGCTACATTACAGTGCTAAAAAAATACGTTCCTCTTCAATGGACAACTTTGTTACCAAGCCAACAACATGCACACCTGGGCAAGCAAATGTCCTGACTGAAGCAATCTTGAACATGTTGGTGACGGACATGAGACCCCTGTCCATTGTTGGCGATGAAGCTGCTACAAGCTGCAAAGTTCATTAAAAGTTGAATGGACTGTCGTCTTAATTGTCTTTTATTTTTTAGTTAGCACATACCTTAAACACCTCAAGCTGGAAGCTAATGATGGTTATATAAGAGCAGCTGCATGCTGGTGCGATACGCTGCAATTTAGGTATGATCCGATTAGTCGACTAATCGCAAAAATAATCGGTGACTAGTCAATTATCTAAATAATCGTTTGTGGCAGCACTACATGACATGTGCTGAGCTCAGTCATGTTCCCAAGGTGATCAACCATGCTGATTTAATGACTCCATATTTTTTCTTCTAGTGCCACCCTCAGGACAAACTTTATGGTGTTATCCCTACAATGTGCAGGGCTTTCAGAACAGCAGAATTGTCAGTTTGTGTTCTGTTCCGTAATGAATGTTGTAGCTTCACTTGGCTTTACACTTGGCAACTTTGTGAATCAAGGAACAGGTTACATGTTATAGCCTGACCGATACAGGATTTTTAGGCCGATACTGGAGTTTCAAATGTTAACTACCAATTTATGGATGTAGTTCTGTTACATATATGCTAGGGCTAAAAGAGGGAATGAGGATGTATTGTGTGCGGGGAGCAGCAGGATCAGGTGACGGGCAAAAGGCTGGAAATTCTGAGGGCTTCTGGGGGAATTGTGGGAAAAGGCAATTTCTGGAAAGTTCATGGAGGAAGGGTAGAGAGGACAGGTATCGCCAGGAGGACACTCACTTTAAAAAGGTACTTTCATTTGTTTCATTTTTTCCTGTCAGTTAGTTTGTAAGGGAATCTGGAGTTGAAACAGCCCGGTTCTAGTCTGTCTGTATACCAATGACCTGTGCACTGGTAACTCTGTGTTATTGAGCTGTTTTGCTGGCTACCTGTCACCAGCTCTGCCGTTGATTTGATGGCTGTAAAACTGTAGCTGCAGAGCTGTACTTTTCATGTAAAATAGCTCATGATAGGTTTGTCAATATCAGTGTGGCTGCACATAACGTCCCAGTTTCTGCTGTGGTGGTACATTACTGCACTTGCTGTTGATCATATACATGCCTACTCATATATGAGTGCAGTAGGGATACTGCAGCATGACGGACTTGCTGTATCATGTCCCTTAACATCTCCTGATCCCATTTGTCTTATTGTGTGTGTATATACAGTATATTGATTGATTGGCTATGTTCTTTTTTGGGGTTGCTAATTCAGCCTTAAACCTGATATCCACAGTGTTTTTTTTTTTATTAATATACCATTATTACTGTAAATGATCAAATAAAAACTGATATGAATAATGGCCAACACAAACGAATAAAGGCTGGGTACAAAATATTTAAGGCGGTTACAATTACAATTTTAATGGCTCACACATTAAATTCAGTATAATGTACATTTCTACAGGACTAACTCCATCAGTACTACTACAGTCACTCAACACTTCCTGCATATGTCTCAAACTAAAAGCCTACTAGGAAAGTGAGGGATGCCCTTTGAGGCACTGCAAGGCTTTTTAGAAAAAACTGTTACAGTATTCCATGAAGGTTCTTGATTATCAGTAGTTTAACCTTCTCAATACATCACCACTGGCTTTAGTAATAATGCAGCTGCCCTGCCGATGAGGTTTAGCTCTACTGCCTAGAAAGAAATGTGCCTTTTTATATTCAAGAAGGCTGAGTTTCTAATAGCAATTACATCAAATTTACGTCCAGGCTTTTTGTTTCTCCCTTCTCTGTGGATCTTTCTGCTTCCTCTCCCCTCCTCTCCTCTCAATTTCAATTCAATTCAATATGCTTTATTGGCATGAATGTAACAATGACAATATTGCCAAAGTGTCAGGTAATAATGATATTAAAAAAAATAAAATAAAAATAATCTCTCCTCTCCTCTCCTTTCCTCCTGTTCCATTCCTACCTTTCATCTTCCTCCACACCCCCTCCCTCTAATCCTGCAGCACTCCCTGCTAAGTGCACTTTGAATGCAAATCAATACATGGTTACTGGTGACTGCTGATGTCTCAGTGCAAAGCAAACAGCATGGCAGCAGCTGTGTATTTGTTCATTTAATATCTGTTACAGAGAAATGCACTCTACAAATGGACTGACCAGAGAATTCCATTGGTGAGCCACTATAGGTCAATTAAAGGGACACCTGCTCCACCTATAATCTATCTTTTGAGTATCAAACACTCAGCCCCTGTAGACCTTTAATAAAAATGATGTTAAATAAGCTGATTAAATAACATCTAATAATAATTAGCTGAGTTTCAACAGTCACATTACTTCCGACAAGACTCAGAATCCCTCCGGCTGCTAGAGGGCTTTGTCACTTACACATAAACACATGCTGCTTTGGGGCGCTCGCTGAATCGACTGATACTGTCGTTCTTCTCCGGAGGACAGTCTCTGTTTCTCAGCTTAAAATTTAGTGGTAAAAACCAAAAGTGATGGATGGTAAGTTGAAATATGTGGACTGAAGGTGCAGTAAAAAGACTGGGTTTTCTTCGTGTGTGTGTGTGTGTGTGTACGTACACATGTTTGAATTTTAGTAAATTTAGACATCAGATGATGTCGTCTACATACGACTGCTTTCTGATCAGTCACCATTATGGTTAAGGTTTGTTTAGGTTTAGACATAAACCTAGTTGTTTAGAGTTGACAGATGGAGGTTTGGTTGAAATAAACTTGTCCTTCGTTGAGGTTAGGGAACAGTTGTGGTTAGGATTAAAAGAAGACCACCGTGGTTATGGTTAGGGAATCCTCATGGTTGGCTGGAAACTAACAGCACTCTGCCATGTTGAAGTCACATTCTTTGTCAGCCCATCCACCTACTCTGACTGCCTCCCAACAAAGTTTTAAGGGTGTATAACAAGGTCATGCTACATTAATTGTTTTTAAAACATAAAAGCATAATATAAACAATAATCTTGATACAGATTCCTTAGATTTGTCTTTTACTAAGTTGCGACAAAGATACATACTGAGCGTGACATTTTACAGTGTAGAAATCATCTTCTCTGGACAAACTATGTAAAGGTGACACTTCAAACCTAGTTTGGCATTTCTACACTGCAATGACATATACACCTATATTCATATATGTGTAGTATGGGCCTGGGCGATTTATCAGTTTAGCTCTGTAATATACATGGCTGCTAGAGTATGGGGCCAGGACAGGGACTTTAGATTTTGGTATTGAAAACAAAACCTGATTTAGAAAAAGGAAACACAGGCACTGAAACATTTGAAGTGTTTTCTGGTGTTTCTTTTCATGTACAATCTAACATTAGCTAGCTGACATGTATTGGTTACCGCTTGTTCCAGCGACCCTCTGCCAAACCAGCATAACATCTTTTAAAAGGTAACTTTAACCCAAACTGTCAGCGTAAAATAAAACTGCAATAAATATCAAAATAAAATAAGATAAGATTGTAAGTGCATGGTCAAAAAGCTTTGATTTCTTTTTAATGCCTATGTTTTATGTTTCAGTGGAACTTAGTTCAGTGAACATTTTTAAATACTAGTGTTTCCTTTTTCAGTTTCAATTTGACTTCCAATGCCAATGATTGAAATGATTGCCAGTGACGATCTTTGCTTTCATCCTGTTGCACAGGGATAATTTTCCCTGTCCTGGGTCTTTGTCTTCCACGAGCACTCACCTAAGAACCTTTTACTCTGGTATTTTACTTTATTCCGTAAGCTGATGAAAGAAAGCAGGTTTGTTGTTGACATGACTGTCAGGAATCCGGTTACTGCTGAAAGCAGTGAATAATCTAATTTCACAAGTGGCTGTGGTTAGGAGCAGCCATGCAGAGTTTGTTTGTGTTAGTATAAAACTTCCTGTACCCATTCTGCCAGTTCAGCACTGTCCTAAATTCATCAAGGGAGCTCCGTTCCCCATGTAAGGACATGCTGACCGGCTTGTGGAGCAAAGCAAGTCTTTATTAACATACACTGCTGACCCAGTATACAATTGAATACATAAATGAAGAGTATGAAAACAGTGTTGTTTAAAGAATTAGGGGGAGCTAAATAAAAGCAGTATATATTGAGGAAAGGTGAACGCAAAACATGAACATATAGCGGATATTCTGGCTGGTATCAATCCATTTAACACTGTTCTGTATCTGTGCTGATACCAGTCAGGTATGTCGGATCAGTGCATCACTCCATGAGACAGACTGTGTGTTGGTGGAGTGTGTTAATAAGACTGTCGAAACCTACTGTCTGGCTGGACTATGATTGGTCAATGTGCTATATTGCTTCCAAATTGTGAGACAGAGAGTCAGTGGTAGTGTCTATAATGTTAATATATTAAATATATCATAGTGCCTCTATATATTATATTAAATGTTCATCTGCAATTTTACCAGTAATATTTGTTCAGAAAGGGTACTTAAGTAGATTAAACACGACATGGTGAAGCTACATTTGAGTCACAAAATGTTATAAATGCAGTTGCAAGAACCAAACTTTTCACTCATATCTTACTACGTTTGATTTTAAAGGGAACTTCTAATGAAGCAAATGACGCTCAGTAATAGTAAAGTTTATTAATTAGTCAGTATATTATACAGTTTATACAAGGTGAAAGGTATGAGCATGACATACAGTATGTCAAGTTTAAAGTATTTTTCTGTTTTTTATTGGAGCATGTGTATTGAAAGAATACATATTACTGGTATGTAACAATATATTGTATACACAAATAGCTGGATGATTAATGATGTAGGTTAATGGCAGAGATTAAAGATGAATTGGTTGGGTGGTTAGGAAAGTGGTGAAGATCACGTAGAGCATGAAGTTAGGTGTAGGTTATTTTCAATATGTTGATGAGTTTAGGTTGCATTATTTTATGTCATTGTTTCAGAAGTTCTGCTACCATTCCGACTCTGGATTACTTGAACCCCTCCTAAATTTCCTTGCACACATTGGGTGAAGACTTTGTGGTGTAGACACAGTCCTTTGCTGCTTCATTTGTTTGTTAGAACAGCCAACAAGGTAATTTTGACAATTTTTTCATTCAAATTTATATGTGCAATAACTGCCTGACTATTCCTAAAAGTCTGTATTTTCATGAAAAATGTTTTTTTTATACAAAAGGCAAAGAAAATATCATCATTTTGACCTATTTCAGTCATACGCAGTCATATTGACTGCACAGAATTTCACGCCATTCTATTCTTTTTTTTTTTTTTTTGTGTGGTTGATGATGCTTCTTGGTTGCTTAGCAACTATCGTCACTGTCAAAGAAACGTTGCGAGCGGTCTCCATTCTCATTTGTATATGTTTATTTACCTACATTGAAATACAAATAATAAGGAGAGCCTATAGAAAATGTCAATGACTTGGAGATGCTACAAAACTTGGACAGCAATGATTCAGATGCAGGGGATCTATCGGAGGTGGAAAGTGATAGTGACATTTCCTGAATGCAGGAGAACACGTCATCCTCATCAAAAAGGGATTCTGAAGCTATGCCCAGGATAAAGAGCCAACGGCGACTTTCATCGAAGACTAGAGATCATCCAGATGTTCCGTTCACGGCTGATGTTGCAGGTGAGCTCTGCGGTGCTGTGCTATAGCCTGGGGTATTCATTAGTTCTGCTGGTAAATAATACATTAATAAACTGACATCAATGGACATGTAGCCTACATATTTCTATGGTTATGCTAGTATTTGAGGAACAGAAAGTAATTCAGATATTATTGTTCTTGTCAACTCTAGGCCTTCCCAAACCAGTATCTGCTCTTGAGCCAACCGGAGTGCTCAGCCCACCCTTGGAGTCATCTCGTCCAGAGGCAGCTGTGGAAAAGGGGAAGGATGTGGGATGTGCTGGACAAACGAGTCCGATCCATGGAGGCCCCACCTCGCAACTTACAGGACTTAAAGGATCTGCCTCAACGGGTCAGGGCTGTTTTGGCAGCAAAAGGGGGACCTACACAATATTAGGCAGGTGGTCATAATGTTATGGCTGATAGGTGTACAGGATGTGGACCATAGCAATAACAAACATTTCTTAGCTAAATAAAAGCTAAGAAAAAAGCAAAGCTAAATGATGCCTCCAATGTAAATAAAACGAATAATACAATTAAGCGCAGAAATGTAATGAAGTTTATAAATTCACCTTTGATTGGCAGATTATAGATTGAAAGTGCAATAAAACAGACTCATTCAGTGACACTGGCTTAACACTTAAACCGTCAACATTTTATTATTAGATTTGGTGTTTTACCCAATTTGTTCCACACTTGCACTTCGCCATAGCACACTGGGCTCAATCTAGAAAAACATGCATGTCTAATCTGAAATAAAGTGATCACATTCTGTTTTATACCAGTTTGTGTGGGAAATGTATGGCTTTTGTGGTAGGTATGGTTTATGCATCAGTGATAGTGTAAGTGTTGTCTGATGTCTGATCCCTTCAGTAAATAAAATACTGAAGTGATCAGACGTTTTGTACTGTAATTCTTGCAGGCCAATAACTGTGAGGTGAAATGACTTCACAAATGCCACTGCTAATGTTCTCTGCTTGAAAATGACTAATGTTGCGTACATACTGGAAACAAAAAAAATCTAAATCTGGAAGCCTACTTTTAACATTTTATTTCTGACAAGTCAGAATCAGTATTATAATCTACCTGAACAAAGCAGTCCTCAGTGTTTGTTGAAATTTCCTTTCAATGAAAAGAGACCCGTACCCAGGGAGGACACACACACACACACACACACACACACACACACACACACACACACACACACACACACAGAGAGAGAGAAACTGATGAGCCCTTTTTCCCAATATGAAAGTTTAATGACTTCCCTCCTAGTTTCATAAATGTTATGTTCTCTCTCTGAGCCACACAACTCCCTGACTATCTATCAACCAAACACTCTGAGGGTGTGTTTTAGCTGATCTGTACTACAGTCAGTGTGTGTGATGGGGGCAGACAGGGCGCCATGCACCATCCTTTTAGCTTTAAGGGCGATCATACCATATGAGGAAATGACGCCTCAATCCCTGTCCTCCAGTAGTCTGGAGCCTTTTTCAGACATTGGAATACGAAACATTGCAGGCAGGTTTGCTGTTAAAGTGAGTGCTTAGTGTCATTCAGACAGAGGTGACTTTACCTTAATGTTCCTATTTGCTTTATAGAGACATGACGGCACATTTACTGAATGTGCCATGTGCTTACGCCATATTTGGGAGAGAGAGAGACTGTAAGATAGCTGCTTCCTGTGTGTTTGTGTTCAGCTCAGCCTCTCAGTCGCTCCTGTACTTTTCTACACTTCAGACAGGTAAGCTGTCACACACACAGGCTACTCAGGTTGAGTCCTGAACTCCTCCACAGCTGTTGGGACATTTTTATTTTTCTGTAAGTAAAAGTCCTATCTGTTTACTCTGGAAAGTAAAAAAAAAAAAAAAAAAAGTCTGTCCTGTCAAGTTTATTATTACGGGGTTTCTTTTTCTTTTTTGTTCTTAAATTAAAGTCGCACTTTATTTGCAGTAGTGACATTGTGTGCATGGATGCGTTCCCATGTACAGGACGTGACCTCTCATCATTAAAGTAAATAACAAAATATAGCAACAGGTAGTAACAACGAAAACACATTTGATTGTTCCAGAAGTTGGTATAGGTAGATAAACCATCATTACACATGGACAGGAATTTAAGTGTTTAGAAAATCTGAAATTCAGCTAACAAAAAGTGTGTCAACAACACGGATGAAATATTTGGGTGATGTATTCTCATTGTGTTGTGGGACTTCATGCCTCACGGTTTATTGTACTTTCTGAGACCCCTGTCTTCTGTGTCCCTGGCCTCCAGGATTACAGATACAGACAGAAACAAAGTGCTACTTGGCACAACGTCACGTAAATTGTGGGAGAAAGTTGCACAAAGTTTACTTATGAGCAATCTACTCGCTAGCTTGTGAGCTTGCTTTAATACATTTCTGGTTATGCTTTCCTCCTCAGGTACACAGATTCTGTCATTGTAGATAACTGTCTTGAAATAGATTGTGTATCACAGAATGGCCTGTGTGTCAGCCCCTTTGTTATAATGGGGGAAATGTTATGTATAGTGTGGTGAGTTACCTGTGATTTCCTGTGGTGGAGATGTAGTTCTTAGAAGTCACCACACTACAGTGATGTGGTCTTCCTGCTGAATGCTCTGATGGACTGCACTCAACCTAGAGGCCAAAGGCTTAATACAGAGACAGTACTGAGTGTACTGTATGAGACCTCCACCAACCTCCACTGGTTTCACAGGTTTCCTGCAGGAGAGGGTGAAGTGCACCTGAAGCACTTTACATTAGAGGCCAACAGACAGTGGATTTTTGTGGCCAATACTGATCAATATTTGAGAGTTTAAGAAAATCTGATAACTATATGTCAGCAGGTAAAGGGGGGGGGGGGGGGGGTACAGTGATGGTGGTTGGATTACTGAGTGAGCCATGTCATTCAGATGATACTGCCTATCTAGTCAGTTAAGCCAGCCACTATAGGTTAGCCTAAGCACATACAATGGAGATGCATACAAAGGTCGGGTCAAACTGCCGAGCACCTGTTCTTTGTTTGGGTGAGAGTAGAATTTAAACTTAAGCTTAAAGGTAAGTTAGGTCAGGGCTAGAGAATGATGTGGCCTGTCATGGGGCAGTCTGATACCCACTGAAGGTCCTAATGACAGTTCAAAACAACTTTTGGCACATTTAACTGTACTGAAAACTGCCCACAGCACTAATTTCATCAGTACAACAGTCATACTCATCACTGCTCTGAGTGTTCACTTTTTAACAAATTCCATTTTCATTCAGTAATTACTTAGTCGCCTCTACTATCCTGTTTTTTCAAGCACTGTCAAACTACAGTCACTGAAACTCTAAGCTTACTGTAGATATTTCAAATTAAAAGCTTATCAGGAACAAGAGGTGATAAGATCTTTGAGCTGCTGGAAGGCTTGTATTGTGATACATCTGCAGGAAGTCCTGAAAATGGTTAATGAATAAAAACTATTTGTGGTAAAAAGAGAGGGAGAGCAGCAGAGTGGTGAGAATGACATGACATGCTGATGGAAATGTACATTATACTGAATTTATCAAGACAACAGGTAAACATGGAGGGAGTGTTGAGTCGCACCAACAGGAAATTAAAAGCGGATCAGAAAACAGGGAGGCTTCTTACTTGCTGTGTTGTTTTCTTTCTCCCTCCTCCGCTAAGACACATACACACACACACACACACAGGCAGTCAGTCACCAGAGTAGTTTACTACTCTTCTTCAGGTCTGGTCAGGCTCAATTAAATGGTGTCTGCCACTGCTGAATAATTCAAAAGGGGCGGTGAGGCTGATTGGTGGATTCATAATTAATATTGGCAGCCTGATGAAAGCACTAATAGTCAAAGTTAGCAACTCCCTTATATCTATTATTGAAAAAGGCAAGACAGGCAAAGTCTCCGTTTTAATATTGTTGGATCTTGGATGGAGTGCATTTGACACTGTGGACCATACAATTCTACAAAAATTTGAAAATTGGGTGGGACTCTCTGGAACTGTCCTGAAATGGTTCAAGTCATATCTTTAAGACAGAAAGTATTATGTCTCCATTGGAAATTGTGTGTCCGAACAGATGGCCACGACCTGCGGGCTTCCACAAGGGTCCATCTTGGGACCTCTCTTGTTCAACCTCTATGCTTCCTTTAGGCCAAATTATTTAAAATCATAAAGTAGCTTACCATAATTATGCAGATGACACGCAAATCTACATCTCACTTACACCAGGTGACTATGGACCTGTAGGATCTCTGTGTAACTTCATCGAACACATCAATGATTGGATGAAGCAAACTCCATCTAATTCAGAATGCTGCTGCCAGGGTCCTAACAAAAACCAGGAAATATGACCACATCACACCAGTCCTAAAATCCCTACACTGGCTACCAGTCACACAGAGAATTCAATTCAAAATCATGTTGCTTGTATATAAATCACTCTGTGGCTCTGGGCCCAAATACATCTCAGATATGCTTGTACCATATGCACCCCTAAGAACGCTGAGGACGTCTGGGACTTGCTTACTGGTTGTCCCAAGAATTACAATGAAACACGGTGAAGTAGCATTTAGTTACCATGCAACACAAACCTGGAATAACCTCCCAAGCGATGTTAGACGAGCCCTGACGCTGACCACTTTTAAGTCTAAACTCAAAACTCCTATTTTACACCGCCTACTCCACCCAGTAATGGACAAAAACAAATCAGCTTTTAAATAGCCTTCTTTTTTTTAGAAATATTTTATTTAATTGTTTCTAATTTAATTTAATTGTGCATCTACTGTATATGTGGGAGTATTTTCTGTGTTTTTATCTTTTAGTGTATTTAAACTACACTTGTCTACTTTTAAATCTAGTTTCTCTTGTGTCGCTTGCCTGTATTTTTTGCATTTTTATATTGTACATCTCTTTACCTTGCTGTATTTTTAATACCCCGTGAAGCACATTGAATTGCCTTGGTGTATGAAATGTGCTATACAAATAAAATTGCCTTGCCTTGACTCACCTTGCCAATGCAGTGCTGTGATTTAGAGCCTGTGTGTGTGAGTGTGGTTATTACTGCGTGTCCACACTGTGCATTACCCAACTTTGTTGAAATGAAACCGTTTCCTGGTTCATTTGTACTGTGACATCAGTGTGCGTTTCTTACAATGATGCAAGTTGCTTTTTCAGTTCTGAAATGGAAAATCAATGCAAAAGACAGGACAAATTTAAGGTGGACGATGGCATGCACAGGAAACACTCACCTTCATTCCTGACCAGTTGCATCTTTTCCCCCAGTTTGATATGTAGAATGGTGCTAAATACTACAGTACCAATGAGCCTCATCAGCTGTTGCCAAGGAGAAGACTGAAATCACAGTTGTAGCATCTTCAGAGTGCTTCAAAGTAGAGTTTAAATTGAAGTATTACCTGATGTTCTTTATTTTTCTTCTTGCCAACAAATGTCCCATGTGCAGAGCCAAACAAACAGTGACTGTATCTACTAACCAGTACGGTGTGTGTATCACAGCCTGATATCTCTTCTTCCTCTGAGCCATAAAAAAACTATTAAAAACACATCAGTGAGCCATACTGTTGTTCCTTCATCACCATGAACACACATACCTGCTACACCAAATACTCACTAGAGCACCAGATGTGGATTCATCCGCCACTGAAAATAGTCCCCAACAAATGTAATGTTTCCTTTTGTTTGAGTAACATTTGTTAAAAACTTCAGTGAGCAGCTGTTTTAGTGAATTACTCGGATTTAAAAAACAAACAAAAAAGGTATATGTCTTCAGTAGGAACCAATAGGCCTGGAGCTGAGAGCCACAGACAGAGTAGATAAGTCACAAAGCAGTGAGAGACAGACTGACATGTTGTTGGTTTTGATCTTTTCATGGGCTTTGTCTCTGCTGCCTTGTATCACTCTGCTAAGCCCCTCCCACCAAACCCACAACTTTGACCGGCAGCAGAAGTAATTGCTTGCCCTGTGAAACCTCATGGCTCGTAGGGCTCGCTCTGGAACATAATGCCCGAAGCTCTGTGTGGAGCTGGGACGTGTTGTTTTGTACTATACACCGCTGTAGGAAAAGGAGGTATTGGACATTTATCATAAGTTGCAGGATTTTTGTCAGGATGTTCCGCCATTGAATCAGGCTTTCACCATCTGAAGGGACGTGTATGCGCATCTGCTTTTGTAGAACAACCAATACAAACGCATCGTCTTTCTGAAATAACCTGTGATTGGCCAGAGTCTCCCGTCAGGCTAGATTTTTTGAAGCCTGAAGACAGAGCCAATAGGAGGGGCTGAAGTAGAGGTTTGCTCTCGGACCACTTGAATTACAATATGCTGCATGGTTATTATGGATTTTGTTTGGCCAATGAAGCCAAAAAAAATACTGCCTACCCCACCTTAAGTTTTTATATGTTCAGTTGTATCTTTGACTATGTTTCAATGTACCTGATACTTTTCAGCAGGATTGTTTGTACTGATGATTCAACTGCAATCCATATCCATCGAATAGTTAGAAATGTTCCAACCGCCAACAGAATCTTACAGCAGGATGTAATTCAGCCTACTTTACTGCCCCTTACCAATTTAATTTAGCAATTTGTGGAATGTGACAAAATGTGACTGTATATTGTATGTAAAACACACAGATATGTGTGTGGTGTAAAGTTAATTTGTCCTGGTGTTTTGTGAATCTTCATGCGAATAAAGAAAGAGACACGGAGAACAGGTTGATGGATGATGAAAGGGTCAGAAGGTGAGAGACAGCAGTGCTGCCCTGGTAGAGAGGACTGTGTGTGCTGAGGGCCATGTGCTTTAAAACTGAAGCATGCTTTGAAGGTGACCTTTAACTGGTTCAAAGGATGAACAGAAAGAAAGAGGACGAGGCATGAGTCCAAATTTCAGTAAGGGATGAAGGTTTCCCATTTTATTCGGCAGTGATGGTTAAAACATCACACAATCCTCCCAGTAACAGGCATAAGCTAACAATTATTAAAGAAAAATACATGAACAGAGGGATGTTTATTGAAGTTAGATTTCCAGTTAGCCAGGCTTAATTCAGTAAACCAGGCTTATTGTTAAGAAATCCTGTTTCATAAAGTAGGTTTAAATAGGTCCGACCTCAGTTACCATGGAAACAGACTAGCCTGGTCCCAGCCTGCAGTTGTTGCCAGCTTAAAGTGTAGAGCTCACACCTATGTCAATCTCAAGTATTTCCACAGTGTTGTAGTCCACATGTGCTTCCAAATGGACTGAAATATATACTGAGTTGCCAGTTTGCCATACAGCACAACAGCACCATAAACTACACCCTCCAAAATGATCATAAAGTTGATCAATTTCATAGCATCAAGCATTTAGGCACACTTAAGGTTTCAAACTCATGACAATTTCAGTAATCAATTTTATTGTTTGTTTTTTTTGTTGTTCATTTTATTGCTAGAATTCAGTTTTCAAACAATATTTTAAATATTAAATGTACAAAAGACAAAGTACAAAAACGTGGTCATTATCACTACATTAGCATATATTGAGATGTGTGTAGAAATGTCTTTCCCACCACCTGGGTTGGTAACTGTTGAGTAATTGGTATTCAGCAACAGCTCCATCAACCCTTTGGATATTTTATAGCCTTTGTCTGGGGCAGAATGCATCTTGCTTTCCTCTTTCTTCAAGCTGCCAAATGCACTTTTACAGTTTTTACACCTTTGTCTCACTGCAGTGTGGACACTTACAGAGTGTGTGTGTGTGTGTGTGTGTGTGAGGGAAAGAAAGAGATAGTAGTAGTGTAAAAGAGGGAAAGCGAGATGGCATGGCACCCCTCACTTCTCTGTAGTCTCTATTTCTCTCGTCCTCGCTGCTTCTCACTGCAGTACTCTTATGTAATCTGATTGATCGTAGCGGAATGTTCTAGTGCAGAGTAGATGAGAAGAAAGGAGGGGAGAGGAGGAAAGGAACGGAGCTGATGAGAAGTGGGGAAGAGCAAGAAGAAAAACGAAATGAGATGAAAGATGAGAGGAGGCTGACTGAGGAACCATGACATGTAATTGTGAAGTCGCACTGTTTTTCTCTCACTGCAGTTACTAAATGATGCAGTCACTAAACCAGAAACACAAACCATTTTCTGTGTTTGTAGTGACTCTTCTTGTTGTCTGAACATATACCCAGTCTCCATTCCTGTCTCTTAAGAATGGCTTTCATATGCAACTATTTTGCAGTTGTGAATTTCCACATTAAACACTCTTCCCTCTAGCACCACCCTAGGTCAAAATATCAACTGAAAGCCACTATGTGTAGAATTTGAAATCTGCTCCGAGGACACAGACCAAAAGGCAGAGAGCAAAACATGGACTGCACACATTTTCACCATCTTTTTTTTCTACTAACAATAGCTTAGACCATCAGAATCATTTTAAATATGTTATAATCGCACACAAGTTTTACACATAGTGGCTTTAAAACACGATATCTTGTAATCTAATGGACAGAACATCATGGGATTTGTTGACCACATTGATGATCCCAAGAGAACCATCACAAATCACATGGGTTCTTCATCCTTGTGATTTTAATGACCATAACCTTTCATTTTCTGCCTGAGGGATGGTAGTGTTGGTTGGTCATTCGGCCAGTCGGTCCACCACTTTCGTCTAGACTGAAATATCTCAAACACAATTGCATAGATTTTTATAAATGTTTTAAAGGCAGTCATGGTTCCCAGAGAATTAATCCTAATGACTTTGGTGATCCCCTGGCTTTTCCTGTAGCACCACCATGAGGTTGACATTTTTCATTCAAAATTTAATATCTCAACAACAATTGCTTGGATTGCCATGATTTGGTACATTCATGTTCCCGTCAGGATGCGTTGTAACAACTTTGGTGATCCTCTGACTTTCCATCTAGCGGCATCATCAGGTCAACATTTTAATGTGTCCAATACTTTGGTTTATGACCAAATACCTGTAACTAAAGACATTCCCATCATCCTCAGCTGGACTTTGCGTTTAGTGGTGTACAGCAAATGTTAGCATGCTGACATCCTAGTTTGGTAGACATTGGTAAACATTATACCTGCTAATCATCAGCATGTTAGTATTGACATTGTGAGCATGTTAGCATGCTGACATTAGCATCTAGCTCAAAGAACCACTGTGCCTGAGTGGAGCCTCACAGAGCAGCTAGCATGGCTGTAGACTCTTTAATGCTGGGGTATGCTTGAAAGCAGCCAGTTCGCATGAAGGGACAAGACACGATAATCATTCAAATGGAGATAACAGTGCACACTAGTGATGGTCATGGTCATTTTAGTGACATAGGTCCTTAAATCTTGCTCAGTAAAATGAACTACTCTTTTTTTTTTTTTTTTTTTTGAGTCATAAATTCATTTCTTTCAGTGGGGGGGGCTTGAAGACCAAGACTTGAAGACCAAGACCCAGTCGAGTGGTGAAATACTCATTTCTGTCCAATACTGAGCCTGTGTAGCTGTCACATGAGAAAAATGAAACTCATGCATTATTATTGTTGCGCAATGCACAGGCGCAGCCAAAATGAACTAATTACTCTCTGAGACGACTTGTTACTGCTAGTTCATATCAAAAGAGTAGTTCAAATGAACAATACGCTAATGATCAACACATCACTAGTGCACACAGTCAGTCTCTGGACAGTCTCTCCTCCTCATGGCATTGCATTTGGTTGAACCATGCCTACTTTCACTCCTTGCCAGTACTTTAACTCCTGGCCAGTCTCTGCGTAAAGTGGCAGTGTTGTTGAATTGTTGGTTTGGGAAAGTTGTTGAACACAGTCCTCCCAATTCCACAGTGTGTGTGGAAAGGGGGTTTCAGACACAGTTCGACAATGCAACAAGCACTTCATCTGAAGCAGATTGACATGGCCCAGGACCGGAGGGCTCTGCAGTGCATGATTAAAACTGCCCAGAACATCATTGGTACCCATCTACCGAGCATCAGTGATATCAGTACTAAATACTGATACTAAAAGACAATACCCACCCCAGCCACAGGCTGTTCACCCTGCCGCCGTCTGGTAAGCGATACAGAAGTATCTGCTGCCGTACCACCAGACTACAGAGCAGCTTCTTTCCTCAGGCTATGAGACTCCTCAACTCCACCTCATCCTCCGCACTCCACCATAAATAAATGACATGGAACTTTCTGTTATGCTGGTTTTGCACATTACCATAGCACTACCTTTTGTATATGTACTGTATATAAGTAACTGTATGTATTGTTTTTATTTAAAATTTTATTCTATTATAATTTTAAATATGTTCTATGTGTAGGGGCCTACAACTTTCATTTCATAGTGTAGCCATATGTTGTAAAATGACAAATAAATGTACCTTGAACCTTTTTAAATCTATATTTCTGAGGTCAAATGATTTATATTTTTTTTTCTTAGTTATTACTAATCCAAACCACAAATCTATCATCTTTTTACTATCATACATATTATTTGTTGTATTGTATTGCATTTTAATATATTGCATTTCATTTCAAAACCATCCATTACTACAGTTTGAAAGTTGGAAATAAGAAGTTGCTTACCAATAACCATTTTCTTTAGTTTTTTACAACACAAAAGTTGATTATGTAATGAATTAAATGTCATTAGGTTTATGGCAAATGTTTAACAGTTCATTTGGTCTTAGTTTTAATTGATTAAAGACACTAACCTTGGTAAGCTGAAACTAGGATCAATCAAAGTCAGTGTAAGTTATAGCCTGTTCTACACACTTATGCTCCTTGTTCTCCTGCTTCTTAAATCAGAGAAAAGTAGGATAAAGTTTTTCTTTTTTTCTGTGCTGTTGTCGCAGTAACCTACATACTGTGAGTTGATCAGGTGTGTGTGTCAGAGAGGGAGAGCAGAGCATGCAAAGAGTCTGAATAATGGGCTCTGTGCTGCGTCTCATACATCATGGCTGATGTGTGGTGAGGATGGATGGTTGGCTGCATGGGCAACCTATTTCTAGGAGACCTACCTATGGCATAGAACCAACACACACTGACAGGTTGCTGCTGCAGTGCTGTATTTTGCTCTGGTCCCAGAGGCTGGCTGCGGCCTCTCAAAGACACCAGTAAACTCTAAAGTCTAACTTCATGTGAAGTGTCCCATATATGATAGAGCTCAAAGAAAACAGCAGAACATGTCTCTGCAGTGCTAACTGCTGCTGCTGTGAAGTTCTCAGACCACACATGATGGAAAATAACATTTTCTAGTTAGCAGCAAATACAGCCGAGTCCAGCTGAGGCTGATGGGAATGTCTTTCATTTTGCAGTCATTTGGTCATAAACCAAAGTACTGGACAACCTGATGATGGCGCTAGATTAAAGATTAAGGGATCACCAAAGTTATTACAATTCATCCTAAGGGGGACATCAATGTCTGTACAAAATCAGGGCAATACATCCAATAATTGTTGAGATATTTCAGTCTGAACTAAAGTGGTCTGCCCGACCAACAGACGACATTGTCATCCCTAGTGCCACGCTGCTGGTCAATGGTCTGTGCAGCAGAGGCTAAGATTAGTCTGGTTTGAGCTCCAAAGCTGCTGGGTCCCATGTTTTCCATAATGCAACCAATAGCAGCGTTAGTTAGACCCTGCCTGCCTTTAAATGTCCATGCCTTTCAACCTCCACACCCCCAGTTTGTAATTCAGGTTTTCTGGTGTACAGTTATTGCCCCCAAGCTGAAGCTGAAGCTGAGCTGATGAGATCATCAGGATTATTTTCTCAAACTTGACAAAGGTCACAGAAGAACTGTCTTCACAGGGTGAGTGGTGTGCTTCATGACTAAACATGGTTGAGTGCCCCTTTAATCTAGCTTTTAATGTATTTTATTTTTGTAAATCCGATACATTCTACGGAGCCCCGGAGTGGCCATAGAGAGAAAAATATATATATTGAGGCCACATTTTACTACATCGAGCGCTCGAAATGCTATTGCCTGCGCACGAGATACAATTCATTCCCATGTTTTGATTAATTCTTTACCACGTTTTGATTAATTCGTTACCATGTTTTCGTTAATTCGTGCGCATGTCTTAATCCAAGTATACCCACCATGCGTAAAGATGCACACAACTCATTCAACAACACCATTAACTATCCCCTAAATACAAAAAAGAGCTATTTGCCAGCTGTTTATATTATATTTGTCTTTTCTTTTTTTCTAAAACATTCAGTAATTCCATTGTCTATGGGTTTACTCTCTTACATTCTAAATTAATCATGTTCATGCATTAACCTTGGACCTTTTATCTCTAATATTTGCATTGTTTTTAACTAGCCCTAATATGCCTTCAGGTCAGAAGGTTGGAATAAGCTGTGACTGTCTGGCAAGTTGTCAGAAAACGTACATTTCTGACTTTTAGTGAAGGTGAAGTTCTTTAAAGGCTAAAACCTTAGATGTATTAAGAGATCTGGATATAGTGCTATGAGTCAGCCTTGCTGCCAATTTTCCCTAGTGGCCAACTGCGATACTGCAATCATATTCTCCACAGACCACCATTAAAAAAAGATGTCGGTGAAACTGTCGACAGGACACCTCAAATAGCATGCAGAGTAACAGGGACACTGCTTTTAGAAAGAGACTTTTTTTGAAATATAATCTGAATGATTTGAGTACCACAGATGTGATTTCAGTCTCTTTGAGTGTTCTGGGGTGGAGGAAGAAATCTCACAGATGGATATACAAATCAGGTGTTGTAAGCTGGCATTGTTGTGATTTCTGCCAGACAGGTGCCTGCAGCTCTGGCCTTCACTGAAAGATGGGGAAGTGTGTGTGTGTGTGTGAGTGTGTACAGAGCTCTTTGTTTGTAAGACGCAATCTACAGTCAGACAGAAGACCCTGGCTCCTTCACACTTCCTGTGTATTTTTTTTCTGTTGTTTTCTTAGACTTACATTGAACATTTCTGAGCCAAAAAACCTAAGTCTTAGTTTTGCATATTGACATCACCCTTGTTTCTGTACTGGAACTGTGAAATGCAGAACAGAGTTGACAGTTCACAGCAATACAGTGGCTGTAAATCCCACCCAGCTGTTCAACAGTTCAACTAACCTATATGGAAATCTACTTTGCAAGTCAATCTTATTCTAAGTCTGATTGTGCATCTGCTTCGAAGACTATGCAGACCCTTTCCTTTCACAATGTATTATTCTAGTTCTGGAGTGTGTATTGCCTCTTACTGTGTCCCTCCTGAAGATTTCACTCTAGATTTCTTCTACAAAACATCCCTCACAGTGTTTCCTGTGAGGGATACTGGTAGAACAGTATAATGCAACACAGATGGTTTCATTTAGGACAGATCTACTAAATGGGCCCGTGCCCCTTCATTCAGAGAGCATTGGTTTAAACAAGAGTGGGTTGGTTTTCTTTGAATAAGTGCTCTTCACTTCTTGACATCAAGATTTTTGATTTTGTTTTTTTGGGAGCCTCTGTGTAAGCATCTGCTCAAGACCTCATTCAAGCACATTTCATGCTTGTAGGGCGACCATGCACCAGCGCACACACACACACTTAGACAGTTCAAACACATGGTTGTAAAACCATCCATCCACCCACACACACGTGACTTTGATTGAGATCGTGAATTCTCTCTCTCACTCACTCACTCACTCACTCACTCACTCTCTCACACACACACACACACACACACACACGGGGCGAACTGTTTTGATAGTCAGTGCACAAAAACAGCTTCAATTTCAGAATAAAATGTATATGTGAATGTATTACTTAATGCATTTTTTTTTTTTTAAATTCAATATTTCAACTTTCTTTGGAGTCTAAATGCAGTGAAGATTTTTCTTTGATAAAATGATGCAAACCAAACATCCTTAGCATGAAATGACAGGAATTAAAAAAAAAGGTTTGGCTAGGAGCACTTCCTGGACTCGAAAGGAGTTTGTTTGAGGTGCTCTTTGGATAGGGATACATGTAGACTAAAAATCACAAGAAGACTCCAAGGCACTCTTTTAAACAATTAAAATGCCTTTATTGTTATGGCATGGTTGTTCTAAACCTTAAAACACTTCCTGACGAAGGCTTGATGCCAAAATGCGTCAGTTTGTTTTAAGGTTTAGCATGACCATGCCATAACAATAAAGGCATATTAATTGTTTAAAAGAGAGTGCCTTGGAGTCTTCTTGTGATTTTTATGAAATGACAGGACTTTGACTGAGGTGGAATACTTTTCATATTCCGAATTTTTAAACCATGAAGATTTGAAGTTTGTAAAACTTTCCCAGAGCCTAGAAAAGTAATTGTTTTGTGCATGACATCCCAATACAAAGTCAATGAGATGAGGATGCGGGGCCAGAGAGAGAGACACTAATTTAAATGAGCATTTGGACTCCCAACGAAGCAGAGCAGGAAGAGAAAAACCTCTTTACAGTAAATGTGCAGGAGTTGCAGCTTTCATGGTGAAGTGAAAGGAGCCACATGTTCCAGAGGTGTTTCTTTTACCACTTTATATTCCTGTTTCAAACTTTGTCAACATAAAAACACGAGGGTCTCCCAGATAATGTAACAATCTTATAGGTTTATGATGTGACCATCAGTTATTTCAACTTTGTTTCTCAGAAATTATGTTTTTTCCTACCCATGTCGCTCCAGCCGAGCGACATGGGTAGGAAAAAACATTACTCATTACTACAGCTCATTACTATGGAGCTGTAGCAAATTCACAGCACTTTATTGTTGCAGCCTGGAACAAAACACTGTGCAGTATTTGCAGAATTCATCCAGAATTCACCCAGAATCCGAAGGTTCACTTAATTCAGTTAAGGTGCCCATTATTATCAGTTTCTGAAAGGCGTAATCTTAGTTTCAGCTGGTTGTTACTGGTGCAAGTAGCAGCTCAGTGTTTGAATGTTTTTTTCCAAATGCACCTTAGGAGTTGTATTGAATGCCTCTACTTACATTTTATGTACACAGGTACACCTTTTGAGCTCTCTATCACTCCCAGAATACATTTAGTGGGCAGCCCTGTTTCTGATTTCTTGATTAACTGTCTTAGTAAATTAAATATTAAATTAAATCATATACACTCAGACTGTGAGTCCAAATTGAATGATTAATTTATGAAGATTGCTAATTAAATTGGCTGCTCATCATCATCAGCAGCAGCATTCACTAGCTAGTCTGGAAAGGTCACATCGAATAGCAGAAGCAAATCTCTTAATGCAAAAACATGGGCTACCCTTCAATTAAAAAAAAAGAACATATTTTAGCCAGATGATGAAAAGGTGTAAATGCATCTGTCTCTCCAAGATGCATATGTAATCTTAACTGCTCCCATAATGTAGCCTAACTACATCAGTGAGCAGTCTGTGGAAATAGCCACTCACTGTCTGATTTTCTTAATACGTCCATGGTCTGTGGTACCATCAAATAGAAGGCGTACCAAGCTGCTGTAGCATTTAAATGATCCGTGACCAGTTCAACCACTGAATGATCTGTATGGGTGAGGGAGCACAGTTTTGTCTGGCTCATAGTTCATAAATACGATTCATTCATGTGTTTGTGTTATCTCATGGATACTTCTTAGCTAAGGCTAGCTAAACTCTTATTGTTGTAACTAAACTCCTAAAGTCCAGAAGTGCCACCTCCTTCAGGACTGGAGGAAAAGTCAGGGGATCACCAAAGTCATTAGGATTCATCTTCTGGGCTATGGAATCATAGGAGTGCCATAAAAAAGAATAAATCTGGGAATGAGTAGGACAATAAATGTGGAAATATAAAGAGAAATAAATAAAAGAATAAATAAATGTGGTTATATAAAGACAAACTAACCCTAACCCTAATTTTCCTTTTGCTTTTGCTTTTCCCTTATTGCTTTTGCTATTCCTTGAAGGGCCAAGCTGTCAATCAACTGGCTTTTGGCGGGCCTTCCTGCCCAGGCTGAGTAATTAATTCATGCAAAGACAGCCCGAGGCATAAGCGAACTAAGCGCCTACTTAAGGCCCCTGTTGCCACCAGGGGGCCCCTAAGAGAAATGTCTCACAAGAGAGCTTGATTTGTTTTGTTTTGTTTTTTGTTTTTTTTGTGATACCGGTATTGACATAATATAATATTTATGTCAACGGTATTATTATAATATTAATTATAATGGTATTATGCTAACGGGCTGGCTAGAAAATACTACTGGTTTAATCAATTTCTGCTGCCTCTGTCAGTGCTGGTGTCACGTTCATGCGCACTTGTAAAGGACGTTAACTGCATTTTGATGCAAGCATTGTCAGACAGTCCTGTCCTAGTCGATGGAGAAAGCAGCAAAAAAGTAATGTGCAAAAAAGGAGAGGAAAGAAAGAAGAATACGGAGCCCCAGAGTGGCCATAGAGAAAAAAAAAATATTTCGAGGCCACGTTTTATTACATCGAGGGCTCGAAATGCTATTGCATGAGATACGAGATACAATTCGTTACCACATTTTGGTTAATTCGTGCGCACGAGATACAATTCGTTACCATGTTTTAATTAATTCGTTACATGTTTTAGTTAATTTGTGCGCACGTCTTAATCTAAGTATACCCACCGTGCGTAAAGACGCACACAACCATTCAACAACACCGTTAGCTATCCCCTAAATACAAAAAAGAGTATTTACGGACTGAGGTTTTTCGGCAAACTCATATGTGTGCCACGTTACGCATACAAGTGCCTTACGCGCGCTCCTCCAGGAACAAGCGGTGCCCGTACACCAAATACCAGACGCTCAAGCTAGAGAAGGAGTTCCTGTTAAACATGTACCTCAAGCGGGACCGACGCGGGACTGGCGCGGGACCAGCGCGCTTAACCTGACGGAGCGGCAGGTGAAGATCTGGTTCCAGAACCGGCGGATGAAAATGACGAAACAGAGCAAACAGAGAAATAGTGTGTAAAGCACTTGTATCCGTAACGTGGCACACATACGAGTTTGCCGAAAAACCTCAGTCCGTTTTCTGACAACTTGTCAGACAATCATAGCTTATTCCAACCTTCTGACCTGAAGGCATATTTGGTCTAGTTAAAAACAATGCAAATATTAGAGTCATGGTCCACGGTTAATGCATGAACATGATTAATTTAGAATGTAAGAAAGCAAACCCATAGACAATGGAGTTACTGAATGTTTTAGCGAAAAAAGAAAAAGCATATATAAACAGCTGGCACATAGCTCTTTTTTTGTATTTAGGGGATAGCTAATGGTGTTGTTGAATGACTTGTTGAATGTGCGTCTTTACGCGTGGTGGGTATACTTGGATTAAGACGTGCGCACGAATTAACCAAAACATGGTAACGAATTAATCAGAACATGGTAACGAATTGTATCTCGTGCGCACGCAACAGCATTTCGAGCCATCAATGTAGTAAAACGTGGCCTTGAAATATTTAATTTTTTTCTCTCTATGGCCACTCTGGGGCTCTGTAGAAGAAAACAGAAGATGAGAAAAACAGCAGGATAAAGGTATGTATGCATGACTAAATACAGCTACATGGATTTAAGATGTCAAGGCTATTTAGGGATGTTTCATCCAACGTTAACTTTACTAAGACAAGATATGTTATCAATAGCTAGGCTATTTTTGTAAGCTAACGTTAGCTAGCTAGTTAGTTAACAACATAGCCTAGGTAGCATATCTTGTCTTAGGAAAGTTAATGTTTGATTAAATATTCCTAAATAGCCTTGACATCTTAATCCACCTAGTTGTATGTATAATAGCAAGCTAGCTAACTAGCTAGCTAGACCAATTTAGATTTTAACTGGTAGATAGCTAGCTATTCATAGTTGGTTTGAATAATTTTTTTTCTTGTGTAAAATTAACTTGTAGCTGGGTACAGTGTTGGGCAAGTTACTTTAAAAATGTAATATATTACTAGTTACTTTCATTTGAAGGTAATAAGTTACTTTACAGTATAACTGTGTAGAGTAATGCGTCACTGATTACTTTTGCCTTACTTTAACCAAAATAACTGGTTATACACCACGTATGCACCATCAGTATGCAGAAGTACTACTAGGCATTCTACAATGGAATAGGGTAACGTTTCATAGCAGGTAATCAAAGCACAAAAGCTCAAGTTTATTGCAGTTCATACAAATCCAGTGGTGTGTGATATTGTATAGCCTAATGAAGAGTCTCCTCTGGAGTGCAGATCGGGCCCATTCATGCATTCTGTTCCATAAACTTGGTACTGATAAGAGCTTAACATTATTTACAGTACCATTTTGAGGTCTTGCTATTATATTCCAATATCATTATGTCTTAATTAGCTAGTTATAGATTAAGAGTTGTTGTTTCATGTGTACAAATTGCTGCTGAGTATAATAACTTACGTTGGTAAAATAAACTAATTCTATTTTTATCAACTATGTACTCAAACTATATGAAACTTTCCCAGGAGCAAGCTGGAGCACAACCAACACCACCTGCCCCTGATACCGTGTCAAGTGTCAGTGATGATCTTGCCACTGTACATTCAGCACTGCAGGCCACCTCCTCAGCTGATAACACAGCAGGTGAGTTTTCAACAAAGGGTTATTTAACCAGATCAGTATATTTATATGGATAAACCATGCTGAGATCTTTTTATGAGATCTTTTTTGTTGTTGACAGTTACATTACCTTTTAATATGACATTTAACATGACTAGTTTTTTTTTAGGTCCATCCTTCTCTGCAGGTGAGAAGCACTTACCAGCACCTGCATCCACTGATCCTTCTGTGTCTGTTCCAACTTCAGCTGATGTGGCTGGTAAGTTAACAGCACAGCAGCCTTTTTATTTGTTCAGTTTACTGTAGAATATCCTGAGATGAAAATTCTGTATTTTAATTATTCACTTAATTTCCCATAGGGAAGTCTGTGACTATTGCGTCTACAGGGCGGAGCATTTCTAAGCTCAAATTGATCAAGAACTACTTAAGATCTTTCATGGCAGAAGAAAGAATAATTAGTACCAACAACAAAGTTGGCTGTCAGATCTCTTACAGTGATGTCATAAAGGACTTTGCCTCCAGAAAAGCCAGGAAACACAGATTCTAAGGCGCATACTGTTTATCTAAGTTATTTGATTTTAATTGATTGTAGTTGATTGTTGTTCTGCACTTTTGCATGTTGACATTTTTTAAAACCAAAAGCAATTAAAGTGGGCAACTTGTTTACAGTAAATGCATTGTCTGCTGGTTTATTTTATTACTCTTCACTACACCACGTTCAGTATGCCACTTTGTACTGTATCACTTTGAATATTCAAGTACAAATTTACACCAGACCACTCTTGTGAGTTAGCTACCTTTTTAACATTAAAAACCATAGAAGGGTAAAAACATGCCAGGCTGACATTGATATAATGTAAGCAACACATCTACAAGTAATAAAATTGATAATGGGTGTGTTAGATTTACAGCAGGTGTGTGAATCAATGATCAAGCATTGACAACAGTGAATAGTATTGGCAGCGCCGAGGCGGTGGGGGGCCCCCAAATCAAATTCTGCTTAGGGCCCCATGAAGACTTGAATTCATGCACACGTGAATCCTGCTTTGGCAAGAGCTTTTTAGCATGGACAACAGAAAGGAGACTCATGCAAGGGCTGGATGCCAACCGCTGTAAAATGAAGAAGACGTGACGCAGATTTGCGCATGCGCGATATAAACGTGGTAGTAGTTGGAATCGGGGAAGGAAGAAAAGGATTTGCTCCCTAATGTGTGTGCCAGTGTTCCTGCCATTATCTGGTCATCTGCATGGAAAGTTCTATTTCTAATTTGCTGAGACCTTTTTTTTCCTACATGCCATAATCTGCAACAATGTCAATGGATGTCATGTCTGTCAGTGTTTTTCAGTGCCCATTTGCCCAAGACTCTCCATGACATCTTCCACCATCCTCAAAACATAGTCTGGTTTCTTACTCTGCTTCTGCCATGATGTTTCCTTCCCCGATTCAAACAAACTGCTACCATGTTCACATTGCGCATGCGCAAGTCTGCGTCGTGTCTACTTCATGTTGTCCGTGCTAAAAAGCTCCACCCAAAGCAGGAAACATGTGTTCATGAATTGATTACTCAGCCTTGCAGGAAGGCCCACCCAAAGCCAGTTGATTGACAGCTTAGCCCTTCAAGTAATAGCAAAAGCAAAAGGGGAAAAGCAAAAACAATAAGGGAAAAGCAAAAGGAAAAATAATTATTTGTCTTTATATATCCACATTTATTTATTCTTTTAATTATTTCTATTTATATTTCCACATTTATTATCTTATTCTTTCCCAGATATATATTTTTTATGACACTCCTATGACTCCATACTGGGCACCTTGAATGTCTGTACCAAATTTCATTACAATCCATCCAAAAGTTTTAGAAATATTTCAGTGTGGACCAGAGCGTTGGACTGAGCAGCCGACCAATATTGCCATCCCTAGAGGTGAAACAAAAATGTTCTGGTTGAGTTCATGTGATTCACAATTTCTGGTCCATATACCATCAAAACCAGAGCATTTATTTCCATAGATTTTTCATATTTCATTTTGAGCTGCCTAGTGGGAATTTGCATTTGTTCATGTCTCCTCATTTTGTTGTTTCACTGACTTGAAATTGTGCTGCCTGTAAAATTAGTTGCACGTTCTGACTGAACACACCATTATATTTATGGAATTTTTTATATGATTGGGATACCTAAGACAAGAAAATGGGCTTACAGCTCAGCGTGGCGTGGCTAAAGTGTGTTATAGCAGGCCATGAGTAAAGGTAGTTTATAACATTCAGTGATGACAGTGTTGATTTAGTTCAATGATCAGATGGTGTTGCATTAGACTGCATCATATTGAGGAGTGTTTCTCTGCACCCCTCATGTACAGTATGTTAAAGGACTGGACAAAACATGATTAAGATTATTAATATTTTGTCTTCCTGGAATATGACTGAGTTCAGCTTGAGACTGATTCAGTTCCAGTCACTTTAGATGCATTCACACACACACCACATTGTTGTGTATATCCTCTCTGAATGTAGGCTGAATTCCAACTATGGCATGAGAGCTGAAAATACCAGCCTCCTCACTGCGCACACACACACACACACACACACACACACACAGAGAGAGAGAGAAAGCCTGTCTCACATTTGGCAGAGAGAAATGATGTAGAATTAACCTGTTTAAATATCAAAAATACTAAATAAATTGAACTGCATTGGTTGTTGTTAGTAGTAGTAGTAGTGTTTTAGTACAGTTCAGTCACAAGTACTGGGGCAGTTGTATGTTTTTCATTATGCTGGCTCTGGCACACTGGATTGGGTGTTAAACCATCTAATTAAAGCTGAGAGTCAACACTTTAACCTCATATTCATAATTGGATCTCCAATCCAACAATTAAAATACAATGCAGATGTAGATTCTGGTATTTTAAAAATCTGTGCATTTCTCTGGCTGTACCTGTATTAGCCTGCAGTACTCGGACAGTCACTGTATCTAAAAAAAAAAAACAGGACTGGGCAAGCCTAATTTAGCTGGCCCATGAGTACAGGCTGATGGTCAGATACACCAGTGACCGGGTGACCAGAAGAATACCATGCCAGTTTCACATACGCTGTGGATACCGGCTGCTCTCTCCCACTCACTAAACACCGCTGAATCACAGCTTTGATGGATTTGTCATTATAGCTGTTTAAAAAAAACAGCTTTGAACAAGTTGAACTAACACATAATTGAAGTTAATTTGGTGCATCCCTGAATACCTGGAATTATGTAACTCTACTCTCTGATCCTACTAGGACGTCCAAGGGAGGGTGGGGATGCCTGGTTAGAAAATGAATATGGTGATGGTTTACATTCTGATGTTGTCCATAGCTTTCTGGTTAGCTGTTATGTTGGATGGAAAAGCAGAAAGTAACAACTGTCACATATACCTAGTGGAGTATTTCCCTCTGAAATACAGTGCAGTAGAAGTATAAGGTAGCATAAAATGGAAATACTCAAATAAATTTCCAGTATCTTGAAACTTTACTAAAGTAAATTATTTGTACCTTTCAATCAGTCTGTCCTCTAGTCTGAACCACCACAAGTGATACTGTACTTTGGCTCACCCTAGTCTAATTATTGATCTCAGAATAAATGTTGGTAGCAGATACAAGCCGTCTGTCATTCTAAGTGAATACAGAACTTAAAGCTGCGTTTATTGTTTTCTTTTTCTTTTTTTGGCCACTGTGAACCCAACCTCTGATATATCTTCACCTTACACAGTTCACAGCTGCCTAAATCCCCCCCGTAGAGCTGAGGGCAGCCGCAGAGTTTTCTCTGTGGGTTCATTAATAAGAATGACACCTTTCACATTACACATAGTCCTTTGGTCCTTTGTTTCTATAAAAATATTGATTAGTGCAGCTACATCCTTGGAGAGAGAAGACCTGTACATAACTGATATACACTGAGCTATCAACATGATGACAGGAGATTGAAGCCTTTCATGTTGAATTTCAACTGCTGCAAGACACCTAATTATTGCAGCAAAAAGTGCATAAAACTAAACAGATAAATTATGTAAATATATCAACTAATTATGTTATTTTCTGCTGCACACCAACATTATGACATTTTTTAAAGCATCTGATTCCATTGTGTGTCTGGAATTGCATCTCCCTGCTGTTGTGCCAGTGAGCAATACAACAGCAGCACACAAGCTGTTTTGTATTTCCAGATTTGAGTCTAGACACAGATGGCAGTCTGTGTGATCTCAGTGAATTTCTCTCCTCATAGTTATTAATGTAAACACTTTAAAGGCCCTTTCTGCTCACACTGTACAAACATATCAAAATGTATGTGTGTGTAACTGTGTATATATACTATTTGACTCTGTATATGTTGGAATATACATTTTCCATTTGATGTTTAACAGAGAGAGAGAGAGAGAGGGGTTTAAACACAGGGGTGATAGCTGATGATCTGATGTCTTTATTAGAAGGCAGAGGGGTGTGTTGTTGTTTTAGAGCAGGGGTGTCAAACTTACGGCCGCCAAAGGGTCCAATCTGGCCCACTGGATGAATTTGCAAAGTGTGAAAACAGCAGAGAAGTCATTAATTCCAATTTTTCAATAAAATGAAATGCTATTCCTATTGCACTGTCCTAATAAGAGCAGCAGGCACAAAATCTTTCTGGCAGAAAGCCCTGAAGGCTAAGTTCTCTCATGTGCGAGTATCAGGCCCTATGCTGTATACGCTATTATAGATCCCACATTCTTACATACACGCTACATGACACAACACTGTCAAGAGTAGACCACTTCATGCAGGAGCTGCCAGAGTGTCGGGTTTTCCAAGAAAACGTTTTGTGCCTTTGTAGATCCATTGTGATTTGTAAATTGTTAAAGTGGAAAAACTGAGACATCTTGTTGAAATTGCACTTGTTTTTCTTAAGACATCTCAAGCTGTTCATCATCTGTTTTGTAAATGGATGGTTGATTAATTGTGAACGTTTTCAGAATGTACTCGTACGTATTTACATAAAAGAAAGGGAAACATATGGAGGTATTATTATTTATAGGTTATTATGCAATGGTTTTAAAGGGCCGGCACACTTATTGGCTGACGGTTTGAAGACAGCTACAGTATGTTATGCATCAAGTATTGTGCATACCATCAAAAAGTGAACTTACTAGACAAAGGTGATGGGTGTTATTTGAAAGGGATTCATTTAAATATATGCAATGTATAGGGCTGCAACTAATGATCATTTATATATGATTTCAATTAATGATATAATTAAAAACTATAATTCAGATACTGGAAAAAAAAACTTTCTTGTAGTGCCATTGTGTCAACTATTAACTCCTGTGGATAAATAATTATTAGTTCATTTGGATTATGAATTCTTCTGTAGAATGGTCTACCTAGCATATTTATGTAGATATACCGGTGCAGTTTATGTTAAACAGGCATGTAAGTAACAGGTCACTTCTATTGCATCCAGATTTCAAAATAATGTTTTTTTACAATCTTGTATTCACTTTCCAATATGTATCGACTCACCTCATATACACTGAACATAAACAAAATAAAAAACACACAATCTTAACAATGACCACCACAACCCACTCACAAGATAAAAAAAACAAAACGGCAAAAAAAAATCTGTCTCCTGGTATTTTTTTTTTTTTTTTTTTTTTGTTAGCTTACTTGATGTACGTTTAACAAAAATGAACATAAAGCCAGCCTTTTCATATTCAGTTAATCTCTAGAACCTCCTTCTGTCCTCAACCAGTTTAAACAAACACCTGGAAGGCACACAGTTTGTGGCCTCAGTAATATTGTATGTGGATTCTGGCATCATCATTTTATCCATCCTCCTGAAAGGTCATATTACCCATTAAAGGTCTGGGATTTTATGTACTCAGATTGTAATACTGCTCCCCCTCGGGTATTCTTAAACTCTACTAGTGGCCCCTAGAAGCAGCAGTGTTGCTACATCCCACAAAAAAGTGTTTAAACAAACAACATGTGGATGAATGGGAATCTAGGGGGTGTTTGTCACACTCTTGCATAGAGAAATGGATAGTCAGGAATTTGTAATGCACTACTAATGTTGCTGGAGCACTACATAAAGATACTACCCATCTCTCAACCCAACTTCTTATCGTGCAGGGTTGTGGCCATCCGATTGTCACTACGTTGACATAGCCTGTCAAATGCAGAGTGCTACTGAGATCATGTCATGCATTTATACCGCAGTTCAGCAGTGCATGTTAGGCTTGGTGATGAAAGATGCTAACAAAGGAAAGGACACACATACAGCATACAACTTGTGTGTATGCATTTAACGAAACGTGATCCTGCTTGTGTTGTTTTTGTAGATGACTGTGTGCAGAGTAGCTGACAATGTGGAGAATGATTAACAGCTGCTGAAACATTAGTGTCTGTATGAAATGTTTTCTCCTCTACCTCAGCTCTAGGGTTCAGGTTTCCAACAGTGGGAGGTGTGTGGGCTGTATGTGATCATAGTCTATTGATTTATCTGTATCTGCATAATGCACAACAGACACATACTCATACACTGGTTGTGGATAAGGAAGTGAGAAGCAGATATGATGATCATTGATATGTTCAGAATATAAATTAATCTGTATATGTTAATAAGTGGAATTTTCTGGGTCCCTCTGGGTACTCAAACCCAGAGTGCTAAGTTTGCCTTTTTAAAATCCCTGACAGAAATAAAAATTATCTGGTAAAACCTAAAACAGCTTCAGAGGAGCCAATCATGCCTCTGTGTGAGAGCATTATGTGTACTCCCACTAGCCTTTGGCTGGATGAGCTGTGAGTGCTGGATTAGAGAGGCAGAAAGTGAAACTAAAATTTAGAGCATTACAAGTGGTAGCCTTTTTAAGTTAGTACTCATAACAACTGATATTTGTATCATCTAGCCTGACAGCTTTGATGATGACACCCCCTTCTCAACACAAAGAAATACTGAGAGAATAGTATTATTTGGTTTGGATGATGTAACAGGATTGAGTGGAAAATTATATAAAGCAATTCAGCTTCATTGGAAACTATGGTACAGCAGGAATAAGGACCTTACTGTAGAAGAGGTGTTTGGGGGGGCAGGCGGGACTATTACAAATGAATGACGAGAATTAAATATACTAAGGACAAATATTTGACAAAAAAGATTAGGAAAATTCTTAAATTAATGTTTGAGATAAATGTATTTGTAATGTATGAATAATAATATTTGACGGCAGGTCTGCTGGTTACATTTTGTGCAAGCAGCACCAGACTGTTGTAAAATAACCACAGAAACCTCAGTGCTCATGTGCAGATCAAATGTGTCGTTATGATTCATGATTCTGCACAGTTTTCAATGCAGTGTAAATCATCAGGCGTGTGGGAGACTGAAAACAGTTCACACAGTTACATAAAAAATTGTACATTAAAACTTATCTCTTCACTAAAAGCTCCCTCAGAACCATCCGTTCCTGCCAGTCTTCACCCAGTGTCTCCATCCAAAACACCTGGTAACCGGAGCAACGGCTGCGTGGGTCATTGTCTTTTTAAGGAGTCTGGCCAAAGTGTCACCTGGAGCTCCACATTTTAATTACAATACAGGTATCCTTTGGGCTCTGCGCAGACACCTTACCTCTCCGATATCACTGATGCTCGGTAGATGGGTACCCACGATGTTCTGGGCAGTTTAAATCGCGCTACAGAGCCCTCCGTCCAGGGCCATGCACATCCGATGCCAATTTGTTTGAATTCTCATTGTTGTCTGTAATCCAGCCAATGATGGTGGTGTCGTCCGCAAACTTCACAACATAGTTCTCTCCATGTTGGGGATTGCAGTCATGGGTGTGCAGCGTGAACAGGAGGGGGCTGAGCACACAGCCCTGGGGGGCTCCGGTGTTGAGCACTAGAGTGGAGGAGGTGTGACTGCCAATCCGAACTGTCTGCAACTGGATATTAGACTTCCTCACTAACAGACCCCAGAGTGTAGTACTCAAACCCAGAGTGCTAAGTTTGCCAATAAGTTTCATGGGGGAGATTGTGTTGAATGCTGAGCTGAAATCAACAAACAGCATTCTGATGTAGGTGTTGCTATTTTCAAGGTATGTGAAGACTGAGTGGAGGGCAATGGAGATGGCATCCTCTATGGATGCCATCTGGATGGAGATGGCATCCTCTGTTGGCTCTGAATGCAAACTGGTGAGGGCCCAGGCTCTGGCTCTGGATAGGCCCCTCACCTCTCCATTCATCCAGGCCCTTTGGTTGGGGAATGATTTTATTGTCTTTGTGATCATTACATCAACAACACATTTGCTGACATATGATTGTTTTGTCATGTGACTGCTGATGACCTCATACAGTTCTGTAATGCATTTTTTGAATTTGCATAATAAAAACACTGGTGAACTCTCTGGGCAGATAGTATGTTCAACATCTTAACATTAAAAACCCGACATCTGGGGAACATTGTCCATTAACTTTGAGTATGTTTGAGCACCAAGCATCATTGATGTAAACACAGAGTCTGCCTCCCCTCTTCTTACTGGAGTCCTGTGTTCTGTCGGCATTGAACATGGTCCACCCATCAAGTGCAATAGCTTGATCCGGGATGTTGTGATGAAGCCAGGTGTCTGTAAAAATGTGGCCACAACAGTCTCTCATTTCCCATTGCTGAGTTAGCCTGAGTCTTATTTCATCCATTTCATCAGCCAGGAGTAGTCTGGGTAGTGGAAATGCCTTAGGTCCAAGTTGGGTTAGCTTAGCTCTTGTCATGGCATCCACCTATAATGTATGAAACTGTATTCTTTCTCATACCGCCCCATATCCAAGTGTGCCACAGGTGCAGCCTGGCCATGAAATTATAAAGTGCATTTGGCATACACTGCAATGCACTGCAATGCACAATGCACTGGGCATGATGCACTTGACTGTGATCTGCGTCCCTTGAGTTGGGATTGTTTTGTCAAACTGGTATTTCCAAGGTCAAGGATGAACTTTGATGCTTTGTGGAAATAAGATATAATTGACTGACCATGTAATTTAGAAAATAATATATTATTTCCTGGAGTGATGAAGTCATGGGCCAAGACAGGTGCAACCCAACGAACCCCATCAACCTCTTTCAGTAGCAGAGTATGGAGAGCATCACTAACCATGATTAGTTTTTCACCATACTCCACCAAAGAATAAACAGTTTATTTAAAAGAAAAAAGAAAAGGTTTTCTTTTTATGCGTTTTCTCCTTATTTGTAATGCCCAATTCCCTTTGCATTGTCCTTGTTCTTGATTGCACTGCTAACTCTACTGTTGTGCCCAGGGAGGGCTGCAGACATACAGACAAGTTTTAAAAATCCAACCCAGAAAAGACAAGATTGGATGGCTTTAATGTTTTACTTTGTGAAAACTGAACAAAGCTTAGAAATAGAAAGGGAGCAGTTCAGTTCTAAAAGGTATGATGTAATATAATGGGGGGGGGGGGGATTTTATAGGTATAAAAGAAAGAGGCGTGGAATAAACATACACCTATCAGCCATAACATTATGATCACCTGCCTAATATTGTGTAGATCCCCCTTTTGCCACCAAAACAGCCCTGACCCATTGAGGCATGGACTCCACTAGACCTCTGAAAGTGTGCTGTGGTATCTGGCACCAAGATGTTAGCAGCAGATCCTTTAAGTCCTGTAAGTTGCGAGGTGGGGCCTCCATGGATTGGACTAGTTTGTCCATCACATCCCACAGATGCTCGATGGGATTGAGATTTGGGGAATTTGGAGGCCAAGTCAACACCTTGAACTCATTGTCATGTTCCTCAAACCATTCCTGAACCATTTTTGCAGAGTGGCAGGGCGCATTATCCTGCTGAAAGATGCCACTGCCATTAGGGAATACCGTTTCCATGAAGGGGTGTACTTGGTCTGCAACAATGTTTAGGTAGGTGGTATGTGTCAAAGTAACATCCACATGAATGGCAGGACCCAAGGTTTCCCAGCAGAACATTGCCCAAAGTATAACACTGCCTCTGCCGACTTGCCTTCTTCCCATAGTGCATCCTGGTGCCACGTCTTCCCCAGGTAAGCGACGAACACACACCCGGCCATCCACATGATGTAAAAGAAAACGTGATTCATCAGACCAGGCCACCTTCTTCCATTGCTCCGTGGTCCAGTTCTGATGCTCACATTGTAGGCGCTTTCGGCGGTGGACAGGGGTCAGCATGGGCACCCTGACCGGTCTGCAGCTACGCAGCCCCATACCCAACAAACTGCGATGCACTGTCTGTTCTGACATCTTTCTATCACAACCAGCATTAACCGTTTCAGCAATTT
Source organism: Macquaria australasica (assembly GCA_005408345.1). Classification (NCBI taxonomy): domain Eukaryota; kingdom Metazoa; phylum Chordata; class Actinopteri; order Centrarchiformes; family Percichthyidae; genus Macquaria; species Macquaria australasica. The sequence continues at coordinate 200,129 of SEMN01000506.1, read as the reverse complement.
GAGCTACAGTAGCTCTTCTGTTGGATCGGACCACACAGGCCAGCCTACACTCCCCATGCGCATCAATGAGCCTTGGCTGCCCATGACCTTGTCGCAGGTTCACCGGTTTTCCTTCCTTGGACCACTTTTGGTAGGTACTGACCACTGCAGACCAGGAACACCCCACAAGAGCTGCAGTTTTGGAGATGCTCTGACCCAGTCGTGTAGCCATCACAATTTGGCCCTTGTCAAAGTCGCTCACATCCTTACGCTTGCCCCATTTTTCCTGCTTCCAACACATCAACTTTGAGGACAAAATGTTCACTTGCTGCCTAATATATCCCACCCACTGACAGGTGCCATTGTAACGAAATAATCAGTCAGTGGTCATAATGTTCTGGCTGATCGGTGTACATAGTGGCGTTAAAAGCTGAGGGTGACACTAGAAGAGGCCATGCACAGGCAGTCAGTGAAATCAAAAGGGATGAACCCTTTTGATTTTGGATTTTGCTCTGGAGAGCACTTAAATTAGGGTTAATGAGGGTATGAAATTGTCACACAGAATATCATAATCTGAGTTTGGTTCGAGAGGAAAACACATGAAATATTTAAAATGGATTCATCCTCTGTGGAGCGTGAATATGCTCAGTAAATATGGCAATCTACCCTCCAGATTTTGATATTTTGCATGTATAAATGGAAATTTTGGCTTAATGGTGTTACTAGAGATATTACCAGACTGATACTGGATATTTGAGTTCTGATAACAATCCAATTACATTGTATAGGCTAATAGTCATATTTTCTTAGCCACACTAGCGGCATCACCCTAGGGATGGCAATGTCAGTTGGTTGGTCGGCCCACTTTTGTCCAGGCTAAAATATCTCAACAACTATTAAACGGATTGCCATTAAATTTTGTACAGACATTCACGCTTCCCAGAGGAGGAATCCTAATGAGTTAAGATAAGATAAGATAAGCCTTTATTGTCCCACAGCGGGGAAATTTTTAGCGTTGCAGCAGCCAGCAAAAGTGTCATATATAGAAATACAATAAAAATAAATAGAAAAATAGTCCTATACACAGTATAGACAGAAATAAATAATAGAGTGACTGAGTGCAGTTGTAAGTATGAACAAATAGATAAGATAAAAATATTGCACATATATAATATACATGTATATGAAAAATATTTCACAGCAACATATGAAGTAGATAACATCATGAATACAATATATGTATGAAGATAATGCACAACAGTAGATGAAGTATAGTAGTGAATAGTCTGCACACTGACAGTCAAGTGTAGATTACCGGGAGTTGTACTGATTATAGAGTCTGACAGCAGCAGGCAGAAAGGACCTACGGTACCTCTCCTTCAGACACCGCGGGTGGAGCAGCCGGTCGCTGAAGGAGCTGCCCAGTGCTGAAAGAGTGACATGTAGGGGGTGGGAAGTGTTCTCCAGTAGTGATGATAGCTTGGCCACCATTCTCCTGCCTCCCACCACCTCCACTGGGTCCAGAGGGCATCCAAGGACAGAGCTGGCCTTCTTAATCAGTCTGTCCAGTCTCTTCCTATCCCTGGAAGAGATGCCACTGGCCCAACAGGTCACCCCATACAAGACAGCTGATGCCACCACAGAGTCATAGAAAGTCCTCAGGAGCGCACCCTGCACTCCAAAAGATCTTAGTCTCCTGAGCAAAAAGAGACGGCTCTGGCCCTTTTTAAACAGAGCGTCCGTATTGTCTGACCAGTCCAGTTTGCTGTTCAAGTGAACACCCAGATACTTGTACGATCTCACAATCTCAATGTCCGTTCCCTGGATGTTCACTGGTGTAGGTGGAGGAAGTTTGCGCCTGCCGAAGTCCACCACCAGCTCTTTGGTTTTACTCGCGTTGATCTGGAGGCGGTTCTGCTGACACCAACCCACAAAGCCCTGGGTCAGTTCTCTGTACTCCCCATCATCCCCGTTGGTGATGAGGCCGACGATGGCAGAGTCATCAGAGAACTTCTGCAGGTGACAGTTCGAAGTGTTATGGGTGAAGTCCGCTGTGTAGAAGGTGAACAGGAAAGGCGCCAGAACGGTTCCCTGTGGAGCCCCTGTGCTGCAGAGAAGTGTGTCAGACACACAGTCCTGTAACCTCACATACTGTGGTCGGTTTGTGAGGTAGTCCAGGATCCATGCTGCCAGGTGATGGTCCACCCCAGCGTGCTCCAACTTGTCCCCCAGAATCCTGGGCTGGATGGTGTTAAAAGCACTGGAGAAATCAAAAAACATGATCCTCACAGTGTTTCCAGCCTTTTCTAGGTGAGAGAGGGATGTGTGAAGTAGGTAAATGACAGCGTCATCCACCCCAATGCGGGGTTGGTAGGCAAACTGCAGAGGGTCCATACATGGGCTCACCAGCGGACGCAGGTGAACAAGGACCAGTTTCTCCAGGGTCTTCATCAGGTGAGAGGTCAATGCCACTGGCCTATAGCCATTGAGGTCCTTGGGGTGTGGGGTCTTCGGCACAGGAACCAGACACGATGTTTTCCACAGTTTTGGCACCCTCCCCAGCTTCAGACTCAGGTTGAACAGGTGTTCAACAATCCCACACAGCTGGTCCGCACAGGACTTCAGAAGTCTGGAGCTGATGCCGTCTGGGCCCGCCGCCTTCCCCACCCTTATCTTCCTCAGTTCGTTTCTCACCTGGGATGTTGTGAGGAACAGCCGGTTGAGCTTGTAGGGGGCATGAGGGCTGAATGGGGGGTGTTTGCGGGTGTGAAATGGGGAGATGGGCCCAGCCCAGGCTGTGGTGTGGGTGTATTAAGTGGCTGTAAGCTGAGGGCTGTGGGGAGTGATGAGTGGTGAGATGAGGGAGGGGGAGGGCTGTAGGCAGGGAGGGTAGATGGTAATGATGGTTGCAGAGGAGACGGGGCAGGGGGAGGGGTAGATGCCTGATCGAATCTGTTGAAGAATACGTTCAGGTCATCTGCCCACTTCTGATCCCCCGCAGGCCGGGGCTTGGAGTCCATATGGCCCGAGATGGTTTTAAGGCCCTTCCAAACTCCTCTGGTGTTATTTTTCTGCAGTTGACTCTCCAACTTTCTCCTGTAGCTGTTTTTCCCCTCCCTGATCCTCCTCCTTAGCTCTCGCTGGACACCCTTTAACTCCTCCTTGTTACCCGATACAAAAGCTCTCTTCTTTTCCTTGAGGAGAGCCTTAATATCAGGAGTAATCCAGGGTTTATTGTTGGCGAAACAACGTACAGTCCTAGTGGGGATGGTGTTTTCCACACAGAAGTTTATGTAATCTGTCAGACAGTCTGTGAGGTTGTCAATATCCTCCCCATGAGCGTCACTAAAAATGTCCCATACAGTAATGTCAAAACAGTCCTTTAATGCATCCTCTGCTCCGTTAGACCACTTCTTCACTGTGCGTGGGACAGCAGGCAGCCTGCGCACAAGAGGTCTGTAGACAGGCCTGAGATGCACAAGGTTGTGATCAGATCTGCCCAGGGGGGGGAGACTCAATGAGATGTATGCGTCCTTGGTGTTGGCATAACATAAGTCCAGTATTCTGTTGTCTCTGGTATGGCAAGTAACATACTGAGTGAATGTGGGTAGAGAGGAGGACGGAGGGGCATGATTAAAATCACCAGAGATGACGAGGAGGGCATCTGGGTGTTGTGTCTGCAGCCTGCTTACTGCTGAGAGCAGGACATCACAGGCTGCCTCAGCGTTAGCAGAGGGGGGGATGTAAGCTACCATCACGATGGCATGCGAGAATTCCCTCGGTAGATAGTTTGGCCTCATGCTAACAGCTAGCAGTTCAATGTTCTTGTCGCAGGTTTGCTCTTTAACAGTGATGTGCCCAGGGTTACACCATCTGTCATTAACAAGCACTGCCAGCCCTCCTCCCTTCCTCTTACCGCTCTCCATCGTCCTGTCCGCCCGAAGTAGCCATTAACTGAAACGTCCGTATCCGGAGTTAGCACAGTTAGCCAAGTCTCCGTGAATAGCATGATGCTACACTCCCGGTACTCCCTCTGATGCCGGGTCAGCGCCGCCAGCTCGTCCATCTTGTTGGTGATAAGATAAGATAAGATAAGATAAGATAAGATAAGCCTTTATTGTCCCACAGCGGGGAAATTTTAGCGTTGCAGCAGCCAGCAAAAGTGTTATATATAGAAATACAATAAAAATAAATAGAAAAATAGTCCTATACACAGTATAGACAGAAATAAATAATAGAGTGACTGAGTGCAGTTGTAAGTATGAACAAATAGATAAGATAAAAATATTGCACATATATAATATACATGTATATGAAAAATATTTCACAGCAACATATGAAGTAGATAAACATCATGAATACAATATATGTATGAAGATAATGCACAACAGTAGATGAAGTATAGTAGTGAATAGTCTGCACACTGACAGTCAAGTGTAGATTACCGGGAGTTTTACTGATTATAGAGTCTGACAGCAGCAGGCAGAAAGGACCTACGGTACCTCTCCTTCAGACACCGCGGGTGGAGCAGCCGGTCGCTGAAGGAGCTGCCCAGTGCTGATAGAGTGACATGTAGGGGGTGGGAAGTGTTCTCCAGTAGTGATGATAGCTTGGCCACCATTCTCCTGCCTCCCACCACCTCCACTGGGTCCAGAGGGCATCCAGGGACAGAGCTGGCCTTCTTTACCAGTCTGTCCAGTCTCTTCCTATCCCTGGAAGAGATGCCACTGGCCCAACAGGTCACCCCATACAAGACAGCTGATGCCACCACAGAGTCATAGAAAGTCCTCAGGAGCGCACCCTGCACTCCAAAAGATCTTAGTCTCCTGAGCAGAAAGAGACGGCTCTGGCCCTTTTTAAACAGAGCGTCCGTATTGTCTGACCAGTCCAGTTTGCTGTTCAAGTGAACACCCAGATACTTGTACGATCTCACAATCTCAATGTCCGTTCCCTGGATGTTCACTGGTGTAGGTGGAGGAAGTTTGCGCCTGCCGAAGTCCACCACCAGCTCTTTGGTTTTACTCGCGTTAATCTGGAGGCGGTTCTGCTGACACCAACCCACAAAGCCCTGGGTCAGGTCTCTGTACTCCCCATCATCCCCGTTGGTGATGAGGCCGATGATGGCAGAGTCGTCAGAGAACTTCTGCAGGTGACAGTTCGAAGTGTTATGGGTGAAGTCCGCTGTGTAGAAGGTGAACAGGAAAGGCGCCAGAACGGTTCCCTGTGGAGCCCCTGTGCTGCAGAGAAGTGTGTCAGACACACAGTCCTGTAACCTCACATACTGTGGTCGGTTTGTGAGGTAGTCCAGGATCCATGCTGCCAGGTGATGGTCCACCCCAGCGTGCTCCAACTTGTCCCCCAGAATCCTGGGCTGGATGGTGTTAAAAGCACTGGAGAAATCAAAAAACATGATCCTCACAGTGTTTCCAGCCTTTTCTAGGTGAGAGAGGGATGTGTGAAGTAGGTAAATGACAGCGTCATCCACCCCAATGCGGGGTTGGTAGGCAAACTGCAGAGGGTCCATACATGGGCTCACCAGCGGACGCAGGTGAACAAGGACCAGTTTCTCCAGGGTCTTCATCAGGTGAGAGGTCAATGCCACTGGCCTATAGCCATTGAGGTCCTTGGGGTGTGGGGTCTTCGGCACAGGAACCAGACACGATGTTTTCCACAGTTTTGGCACCCTCCCCAGCTTCAGACTCAGGTTGAACAGGTGCTCAACAATCCCACACAGCTGGTCCGCACAGGACTTCAGAAGTCTGGAGCTGATGCCGTCTGGGCCCGCCGCCTTCCCCACCCTTATCTTCCTCAGTTCGTTTCTCACCTGGGATGTTGTGAGGAACAGCCCGGTTGAGCTTGTAGGGGCATGAGGGCTGAATGGGGGGTGTTTGCGGGTGTGAAATGGGGAGATGGGCCCAGCCCAGGCTGTGGTGTGGGTGTATTAAGTGGCTGTAAGCTGAGGGCTGTGGGGAGTGATGAGTGGTGAGATGAGGGAGGGGGAGGGCTGTAGGCAGGGAGGGTAGATGGTAATGATGGTTGCAGAGGAGACGGGGCAGGGGGAGGGGTAGATGCCTGATCGAATCTGTTGAAGAATACGTTCAGGTCATCTGCCCACTTCTGGTCCCCCGCAGGCCGGGGCTTGGAGTCCATATGGCCCGAGATGGTTTTAAGGCCCTTCCAAACTCCTCTGGTGTTATTTTTCTGCAGTTGACTCTCCAACTTCCTCCTGTAGCTGTTTTTTGATAGATCTTACATTCCCCATGATAATCGATGGGAGGACGGGTGTGTAACGTCTTCTCCTGGCGCGGAGCTGAGCCCCCGCTCGGCTTCCCCGTCTCCTCCTCCTAAGCTCGCGGGGCACATCAGGTCTCTCCCCGGGTGGTAGCACCGCTGTGTGACGGAGAGCTAACAGCTGATCCCTGGTGTAAACAATGGAGTCACCATGGCTGCCGGCGGTAACTATGGACGCCGTCTCTAAGGGCATCAGCAGTCTTGTCTCCATAAACGATAAACAAAATGTCCAAAAAACTCCAAAGATGCCAAAAAATAGCAAAATAACAAGTACTAAAAATACATAGCAAATACATACAGATATATAGCAAAAAAAGAACGACTATACTTCACTAGCAAACTAGTAAACTCAAAAAAAACTCAAACCGCGAACGGGAGCTGCTGCAACAGGCTGCCACTCACAGCGGCGCCGTACAAGATTTTAATGTTGCTGATTTTTCATGTTGTACTATCCTTTTGTGATTTGCATACTTTACATACATTGGATTGGAATATACTGTATCAACATTTCTCCCCATACAGTATCTGTTTTTACAAACATATCAAATAAAAGCTGATAAATCAGCCTTAAATATCTTCTACAATCCAATTTGCACGTTAAATGACCCTGCATGGTATTCCGACAGGAGTGATGAGAAACACTGCAGTGAAGAGTCCATTACACCTACACTACACATATCCACATACTGTACACTACTACTGTGCCACTAAAAGGTTAGCTCTTTGTGTCATATTTGCTGTTATGTGGTATGCATCTGAAAAAAGTGACAGTAAAGTGTCATACTCTAACATGGAGGAAAACGTAAGAACAAACAATATATAAATAAATAAATAATTGTCATTATATTAAATTATAAGGATGTTCCTCTGTAATTGCAGCTTCCTTTTTGCATTTTGCTGCTTCAAGTCTCATCTTGCTGTAACAGAGACCATAAAAAGCTAATCTGCTTATCTGACATGTTGACTTTACTGTCAGTAGCAACAATAAATGTAGTAGTTACTGCATAAATATAGTGGTAATTGCAGTAATATAGTACTACATTTTGTATGCACTCCCATGCAGTGGAAGACGTGTTGGTAATGAGACCTCCTGAGCATAAATTAATTAGAAAACTATTAACTTAATGGTGCATATTTAATGACAAAACAATTAACTTAATGGTGTCCAAAATTCAATAATAATTTATTATTATTATTTATTGAGCAGGATCATAAACAGCAGATGTTGGGAGTTGAAAAATTCATGTTTCAATTTCATGAACACAACATCATCAACTACAGTATATTCATGCTGTTTTAGTTTTGACAAAAAAGAAGCATTCACATCACGTATAGTACTTATTTACTCTGAGAATCTTTTATCTTCTTCACAGTTGTTCGGATTGCAGTAGAGCTACAAATCAAATAACCTGGAGTTGATCTTCTTTGCATATACAGCACAGTTAAGCTCATAAGCTATAAACTGCACTCAAAGTTTTGCCTGTGAATTCTTGTTTACTGCGTTTTTCATTGAAATGCATAACCATGTCAATCTGAGCAAGACTGCATTAAAAGATACAATTTTGAAGTTTCACTAGTCCCGGCTGGGTGACAGCTAAAGAAACACCAATCAATGGAGGTCCATCCCGGCGCTGCAGCAAATGAAAATTTCCTATCTGATTAACATCAAAAGCACAATTAAGAGATAAGCAGCAAAGAAACCAGACATAATGGGAATGCAAAACACAAACGCAATAACAATTAAGTACCCCCACTTCTAAGATAATGGAGTCATGGCCTGGTAACAGATTTAAGGACCAAATGATTTCTCAATTTATGTAATTACAAACTCATTCTGTGTATTTCCATTCTTCCAGGGGTCGAAAAGTGAAGGATATTGTCTCTGCTGCAGGATGGCGAATACAGTGTGACCATTTAACTCTGTCCTTGCATACTGTATGTGATTATCCTGGTGAAGTGCTGAGTCCCTTTGAAGGGCAGGGACATGTAAAACAAAGAGTTTACAGCCATGCTAGATCCTCTGCTAGACTGTACTTAGGCACAGTGCTTCTGGAAGCTAAATGCTAACACATCTTAGCCTAGCATCTTAGCATGCTATCATTTGCTAATTAGCAGTAAACATGAAGTCAAGCTGAGCCTGATGGGAATGTCATTAGTTTTGCAGGTATTGGGTCATAAACCAAAGCATTAGACGAATTCAAATGTTGACCTGATGATGATGCTGGAGGAAAGGTTAAGGGATTACCAATGTTATTACAATTCACCCTGTGGGGAATTGTACCACATTTCATGGCTATCTATCCAATTGTTGTTGAGACATTTCACTCCAAACCATAAATGTCAACCTCATGGTGGCAATAGAGGAAGAGTCGAGGGTTCAGTCAGTAGGATTCATCTTCTGGTTGTGCCATTCAACAGTAGGTTTAGCCCTGGCTACTCCAGCGTCTTTTCAGTGGCAAAAGACTGGATGTGTCAGAGCATGTCATTTAGACATGTAACATTGTCTTACCATGCATTCCTCTACTGACTATAAGAATATATCATTGAGACAATGAGTGATAAGGGGAGTTCACGACCCATCAAATACATCTTAGTGAAATTTATAACACAATCCTGTGATATGTGCATTAACATAGTTTCATTCCCCATCTAAATAAAAAAATGTCATCTGGAGGAGGAAAATGGCAGAGAAATCTTCAAAGAGGAGCCGTAGCTTTGAAGGTGTCGCTGGTAGCTTCAAAGAGCAACATGCATGTCTCCCAACAGGCTGGAAGCTCATAAGCGTATAATGAGAGATGCTGTGGGGGTATCTTGAGACAGGCCCTTTAACTCCCACCTATGTTTTCACCAATGCTCTCTGTGCATTGAAGTGATGAGAGAGTCCAGATAAGCCAGTTCTTGCGTAAGGAACTGATCTATCAGTTTTATGATTTTATCAGCCTTCATAAAAAACGGCTTTAGTCAATAAGCCATTGTTTCACTCACAGCACACTTCAATGTCATATAAAAAGATACCCTCTGAAATCTGCAACTTCAAAGTTCCCACCAGAGAAAAGGAGAGAAAATACTTTAGAGCTACTTAAGAGCTTTAAACAATAGCCAGTGGCTTGACACGTTGAATATTCTCCTTAATCCATGCAGGCAGTTACAGCCATACCTTATCCAATAAAAAGTTCATCAGTGCTGCCAGTGGTTCCATACCAAGCATTTAACGTTGTTCAAACAGCCGCTGCATCAGAAATGCTCATTCCTTAGTGTAGAAGAAGGGCGTAAGCCTGTCCAGGACTTCTGTAAAACTCCTGAGCTGAAACCTTTTGGATTCATACTGATCTCATAAATTCAATGTAGCTAGCCACAAAGACAGAGAAACACTGGTAGCTGCAGCAGGTGGCACATCCACTCTAGACAGCTAAAGTGCACTTTACTGAATCAAGAAGAGCAAATAAAGCCACAAAAATGGAGAAAGGAGGTACTGTTTATTTTTCCTCTTTCGTAAAAGCTGACAGCTATATTTAACATAACCACAACAGGTATTCATTTATTTATTTATTTATTTGGTGGCAAGCTGACGGATAGATTTAACATGAACATGGGAATACTCCTTTAATGGTTACAGCAGTTGCAGGGTCTCTAAAAACCTTCATTTATGCAATTTTGTGGCTTTGTAGTTGTCAAGAAAGAGAGGTTTAAAAGGTTCTTGCAGGAAAAAAAAAAAAAATGGTGTTGAGGTAGGAAGCTTTTTTTATTTTTTTTAATTTATTTTTTTTATTTTTTTTAAATCAAGCCTCCTGTAACAAAGGAAGACATTGTTAGGGAAGCTTATGCTGCCTGTGCTTTGAGTAAAGATCACAATCTTAGTCCATGCTAAGATTATGCTAATTGCAACCATTACTTTTCTCTTAATCAGTTTTTTCCTTTCCTATTCACTTATCTGATCCTCTCCATAACTCCTGAATATACATGAGCTTTGTCTTTCATGCAGGTAAATATGCTTACACAACCGCTTGAGCTCAACAACATTTTGAGTGTGTTCTAAAAACATAGTTATGTTACATCCATTTCCACAATGTGAGAACGTTAGGATAATGTGATTCAACATGTTGAGATATGAGCCCCTGCGTTTAAACGCCTGGCAATTCTTGAGGTGTTGATGATGTGGTATCCAATCAGCATTCGTATGATTAGCAGATTGTTAGAGCTTTGAAAATGAGATTTTAATGGTGATGCTGAAAAGCAGTAAACATTCGAGTGAGAAAATGTGGGTGTGTGAGATTGATCTGAAGAGCATAAATTACTCTCCATTACGAGAAATAAACAGTAAAATACAATCTTCCACAAAAATATCTAAAATGATGTCTGATGTGGATTAGATTTCATATTGTTGTGTGTCATATCTCACCACTGATCAAATTTTCTGAAATGGATGCAACTCAGTGCTTTTTATCAAAGCTTTATGCCCCATCACTGTGGAAAATTGTCCCAGGCCTGATGTCTACATAATGGGGCGTGTATCTCTCCCTCTTATGATGCAAGATCAATTTTAGACGTGAGTGGGCGTGATGATTAGTGCGAATTTGCCCGGGGCAGAGTGAATTGACGCGAAGACGCGCATTAATAGTGTATTAGATTTCAGGAACTCAATAAAAAGAAATAGAAAATGTCAAAGTTCTTTTTCAAGTACTGAATCAGAAATACAAGAGAAAATGATGAGCACTGCTACACCAGCAATAGTTAATTATCACGTAGTGATACACTTGGTAACATTTAAGCTAGTCCCCAGGAAGGAGGAATTGTCTCTGAATGTTGCGAAGTTGCGACTGAGTATTGTTTACCTCGGTTCCAGGACCAGTATCAACCATCTAAACTTGGTATTCAATAATGCTTTATGGACGCATGCCATTAAATAACTATAGCTCAGAGCGTCAGTTATTGTCTTAAACCAAGGAGCTTAGGGCATGGATGTATTAAGAGAGCTGGATACGGCACCCCCACTCAGCCTTGCTGCCAACTTGTCCAAGTGGTCACTTTCGGTATTGCAAACCCAGAAACTTTTTTTGGCTAATACGCTGGGTGAGCAATTTTCCTTCAAATGACTGGATGCCATCTTTGAGTCCAGTGTCCATTTCATTTCATTTCATTTCATTTCATATTTCATATTTCAGGCAGCATTGGACACAGAGATGTCTGACATTTATTTTAGTGTGGGCAATTTTCCACTAAGAACAAATAAAGTACTGCTTTGTCAAAGCCAAATGGATGTGAAAGACTAAAGAAATGTGGAAATTAAATGAACAAACTACTGCGTTTTTTCCTTTGCTTCATAGCGTTTTGCTAAAATTTTAAGAACAGTTCTGTAATACACTTCTTCACTGATTCCCTCTTTATATAGTACAGACAAGCTAGCAAGGCTGCTGAAAATTGACAAACAGCCGAAGCGTCCGTCAGCTAGTCACGTGACCTTGCAGGTCATGGTGATCCCTTGAGAGTTTAATTTTTGAGGAAGGGGGATTGCCCCTAGTAGGTATGTACACACACAGACAAACAAAGACTTACTTGTGAAGACCTTAGAAAGGATCTGTGGCTGTGTATTGATATAGCAGAATCTCTGACTGTTGTATCAGTTTTCTGGTACTCTATGTATGGGTTAATGTTTACACTCCTATCATATGTCACCATCACTGTAACGACAAGGCAGAGCAGGAAGACCCAGATGCATGGAACACACAGGAGACAGGTGTGCAGGTAAAAATCAGCACTTTACTAGATATTTCAGGGACAACCCAAAACAACTGATACCGGGAGGGGCGAGGCAGAAACAGGTCCGAGAGACAGGCAAAAAGTCCAAAAGGTCCACATGGGCAACCAGAACCGACAAGGAGCAGACAAAAGGCAAAATTACAAAAACAGGCAAGGGTACAGTACACGGTAATCCAAACAAAGTAAGTAGGTAGCATAACAACTAGGGAATCAAGATCAACTGTCAACATTTCCCAGGGAGAGGCCGGGTTAAATACCCTAGCAGTTCTGATTGGCAGAGCCAGTCAGGTGACACATGCAACACAGGTGGAGCTAATGAAACTGGCGGGAAAAATAACAAAGACCAGAAGTAAAGTTGCATTAATAATACAAATAGAGACTCTTCAGAATAAAACAGGAAGTGACAGGATGAGTTGTGACAATCACTCTCTATTAGCTTTGCTGAGTTTTATGTAATTACTAACAATTTCAACATTTTCATAATTTTACAAGAATGTGCAGAATTTCATCGAATCTTGCATCAGACATTGTTGAAATTCTATTTTGCCCATCAAGATCCTTTCATGAACCCATCATCTAAACGTAAAGCAAGAACAATGAAAACGCTGGTGTATTTAATATGGAACCTGCGCAGAGGCAATATCCCAGATTACACAGAAAAGTCATTACTATCCTCATCTCGCCATACATTAATTCAACAGTGAGATTGATAGGAAACCCTCGGGCAGACTTAGATTACAAGGGCACCATCCTGTGAAATCCCCAAACCAATATCATATTTTAATTTGACATGTTTGGCGATGCGAGATCTACATTCGTAGTCCAAGCAGGAGGCCTGCTATTCGCAGAAGCCAGTCCAATAACCTTTCCATGTGGATAATTACAATCTAAGCTGCTGCATTAGATCAATACGAAGGGCTAGTGAGTGTGGCTGTACATGAGTTCCAAAATTAGAAAATGAAATTTAACAAGCTCTGTGTGAAGGTGGGGATGATGTAACACTGCACATGAAATATGCAATACTACACCTGAAATACCTAAATTATTATACATTTGGCTGCAGACTTCTGAATTAGTTACACAGTTTAGCTATTGGTTTTTGACAGAAATGATAGTATGTTACAACTTGCTTGCTCTATGTATCCTACACAAAACAATCCATTTTGACAAATAGATATTGACATTCATTATCAAGCTACTGGTAAGTCATAAACAACAAAGGGCATTTCATGCACATGAAACACTCCATGCTGTTAAACAGCTAAAATAAGCAAGGTGGCTGGGTCAATACCAGGCAAACAGCTTCTTTCCATTTGATGAGTTCAGTCTGTGATTAACCTCTTTTTGAGAGGTTTTTCATTAAATGCAAGGCCTGCATGGAAAATCCTGTATCTGTGGAGAGAGATGGCGGAATGAAAATTGATTTCCATCAATCTCCTTCTTGACCTTCCTACTTTTCACATGTTAGGGAGACATTGCATATTGACTGACATGCTGTGCCAATGCCTTCCCCACTTTTGGACTTATAAACAAAATACAAGTCAGGTATAAACCATAACACCCTTGCATCGCATAATGCATGAATTTACCTACACGCTATGAGAAACAAAGAGATAAGATTATTGATTATGTGCTTACAAATGCATACTAACCATTGTGTGCTACAGACAAAGAAAGACTTTGTAAGTGACAACAAGCACAGTATAAAAAAAATCTTTATGAGACAAGCCTTAAGGAGCAATGGAGACTCAAATAATAAATTAAATATTAAATGAGTGCCAGTATGCAGTATAATGACACATAAAACCTGGTAAAGTCAAATATTGATTATATTCACAAAGCTGGCTTTAGCAGTTGAGCCCATACTTGAATGAATCTTGATATTTTCTACGTGGGTGTTTGCCAGAAAAGCACAACAGGAGTTGAGTTGCAAATACAGTCAGTTAACCTACTTATGTAAAACGATTATTCTTTCAGGTGACATTATATCTTAATGACACTATCTTTTAAAAGTTTGCTCTGCTTGTGGCCCATTCAGGCACGGGTGCCATATTGGTGAGTAGGCAACTATGAAAGATAAGAAGGCATGAGTGTCTTTATCCCAGTTTGTTGCTTAAGAATCAGCTTTTATTTTTCCATATTTTTCATTTTGTGTGCCGTTTTGTCATTTAGCCTTCTCATTCATTTTGTTCAATATTTGTCCTCTTGACTGATTTCTTGAAAAGTTTTTGTGAGTCCCTTGTATTGTATACTGTTTATCATCTGCAGTATTTGATTGTCTAATACCTGCCAAGGAGCAGTCGGCTGTCAAGTGCAGTTTAAATTAGCTTGGACTAAAAGAATGTCATTTTTAGAAATTGCTTTGTATAGGACATTTATAAATTAAAGAACGGGGCCAAAAGAAATTGATAGATAGACAAAATGTGACCTGACAAATAGACAGATATAGACAGATATATACACATCTTATCACAACATGGTCGTAATAGCCAATTTTACCTCATTTGTCTGTTTCAAAATTCAAGATGGGTCAGAGAAGTGCAAAAATATCACCGTAACCTTCAAGTAATTTAATCATAATGTAGTGGGGTTGACAGAAGAGAAATGTGTACATCTGCCCTCATCTGCTTCATATCATTTGGAGAGAGTGTGAAGTTAAAAAGCTAGAAGAATGCTCTTAAAAAGAGGGATTTAACATGATTGTTATAAAACCAACATCTTTCTTGTTTATTCACACATGCAGTACAGGTTTATGAGGAAACAAATCTGGCACATGAAAGCTGTAAACATTCTCACATCATTAACTAGGGGTGGAATACTACCTCAATCTGTAATGTATGTGTTAAATGTGAAAAATGTTTTCCCTTCTGTGTTTGAATGCATACTGGAGGTGGTTGGGACACAAACTGAAGGTGGGCTAGAATGCCTGCTATTCAATCTTAAATTGCAGTGCATCTATACTTTTTATTTGAATTGGTTTTATAATATTCACATTTTGATATTTTTTCTTTTCTTCTTTCTTTACCTCATGAAGAAAGCTGTATAGAGGGAGAAATAATGAGGCTCGGGAAGAGGTTGGATCACTACAGTAATTACAGTCACTAACCCCCAGCCAGCGGTTTCTCTTTGTACACAAGCACAAATTAACACTCAGTGACAGATTTTTTTCTTCTTCTGATGCTTAGATTAAAGAAGAAAACATCTGAGCAGCTGAAAATGCAAGCAGTTTCAGGCCAAAATGAAATAGCACTGTACCATCTGATCTGCCTCAGAAGTGCCTCTCCACACACCTTGGCACAAGCAGGTTGTTTGTAGGCACAAAATTACCAAACAGGTGCAAGCACAAACAAAATCTATCAGGTGCCAGATAGAAAAGATAATATGTATACATAATGGTGCTTCATACATATGAAACTATTTGTCATTTTCTTGTGATTGCTTAAGCAGAACAGGACACAGTCACACATGAGAATCTGCTGCTGAACCAATGTTAAACTGCCCTGAAGAGACGGTCTGGTTTTAAGCATCGTAAGAGGCTTTAATGTCAATACATCAATAGGTCAATGCTTCATTAAGGATTCAGTGTCTGTTTTTGTGGACTTAAGGGGAGATGCTGTGTGTTTCGGGCACTGTAGAGCTACACTTCACTGGTGCAGAGCAGTACATACATTTGTGAAAACAACAGTACTTGATTCCTTTCTCTTATGGAGTGGGCTTTGCTGTGTGCTTGCTTCAGGGTTGTAACAAAAAGCCTTCTGTGCCCTGCCTATCACTAAACACAAGGAGCATACAATGATAAATGCAACAATCAATAAGATACAATAAAAAAAATCTAGTTGATTGGAAAAGATAAATCATTGTCTGAGGTGCTCTGTGGAACTCTCATCACGACAAGGCAATGTCTAAAAAGTACCCTTCACATGTAACTGCCATTTAGATTTATACTGGCTATCCAATACAAAATAAAGATTTTTCCCGACATACACTGGGAACATTTAAACTGTGATTACAGTGTTAAAAGGCTTGTGATTCCTCTGTCATTAACCATCTAAAATGTGAAGTAAGGCTTTTCATATAACAGACACCTAGCATGACAGAGACAAATTTAGTAATTGGCAAACATTTGCTGATCAGTAGAGAGAGGCGTGTGTTTAAGCTTCAAGAATGCAAATTTCCCTGTTAGTCACACAGTGTGAATATGTAATGACATTCCAGTGTGTAATAGAATAAATTACTGCCTTGCCTAATGATGACAATGCTACATGGGCAGATGATCAATAACCAAAGTTAAATCCTCTGATGAATGCAATGGTTGTTCATTAACTTGTAGATTGGCTTAATTAATGATTTTTGTCTAAAATCACTGTAAGGGAACATAACACTAGTGTACAGTTGAGTTGTAGAAACATTTCATAAGCGACTGCTTAACAACCTGAGGAATCACTTAATTAAACAGACAGAATCCTAGATCAGGCCTTACTAATCACCTAGAGCACAACAGTTTAATATGATTTGTTTTATAGGTGTAGTACTCTTTTTACTGGGTACACATTACATTACCCTCTTACAGACCTAGTATTACTTGCATTTAACATACAATTTCTGAGATGCAATGAATCAAAACCAGTGTCTGAATCACCTGATGAATAGATGGATGGATGAATGAATAGGAACAAAGCTGGCAAGTTAACAAGGTAAGCTACAAGTTAACCTAGTTAACTTGTACCAAGGTTGGAAAGGATCAAAATAATGGTGGTCAAAACAAAAAAAACATTTTTCTCCTTCAGTGCCCATCAACTCAGTAGTAGGGTGAATTGAGTGCTGTCCATCTACTGTAATGTCGTGTTAATTATCACCTGGTACACAATCACACTCCACTCCTACAGAATTCTTACTTTCTGGGTGTATGCGTGTATAGGGAAATATGTAAATAACTATATATTGTTTATTTATTTTATTCTAAATTTAAAGATCCCCTCCAGACATGTTTTACAATATATAAATTGCTTTACTTTGAATTATAATGTGTATCTGATATGTTCTTTTCACAAAAATAGTTCAATAATCTTGTAAAAATCTTTGAAATTACATCTACTCTCCTCTCCCTACTTCTCCTTCGTTAAAAAAAGTAAAATCCATTCTCAGAGTATGTGCGCTGGAGGCTTCAACTTTCCACATCACACTTGCAAGTTGAATATTGGACCAGGATTGGCTTCCAAACTATTTGTGATGTCACAAATCATGCTTGTAGGCCCGCCCCTGAAAATCAGATGTTCAGTGAGCAACATAGAAACTTTCCACTTTCAGCAGATGAATGTGAAAACATCCTCCTAGTGTCAAACTCTGCACAGACATAACTCTGTACTGTGAAGCTCAAACATTCATCTGTAGAAACAAGAAGAAACACACTTTTGAGTGGAGGGAAACTTATATTTGCATATAATGTATGTTCTATGTGTGTAGCATTAAGGGGCTACAACTTACATTTCATTGTGCAACCCTGTGTTGTAAAATGGCAAATAAATTACCTTGATTCCTTGACTGATAATGGCTTATATATGGACAATCTTGTCTCGACTTGCTGGAAATCAGTAAAGTTACTGTTTAGATGTAAATTTGTATGCAGCATTTCCAAAACGTCTTTACCACATTTCTTTTTAATTCAACCTTTATTTAACCAGGATCGGTCCCATTAAAAATCTTTTTAAAGGGAGTCCTGGCCAAGATAGGTAGCAGCACACTTTGTTAGACATGTCTTCTGTAGCTAGCTAACATGACAGGCAGCTAGCACTGTAGCAGTAGCTCATGCAGGTAATGAAAAATGACCTGTGTGTGCCAAACCATCAGCTGTCATCACGGATTAACAGCACAGAAGCCCCCCCTCACACAAGCAATGCAAGAAATTCCTGCTGTTTGTCTGCTGCACAAGTTAAAAGCGCAGAACCTCCTTCATTTTGGATACTACAATCATAACATAAGCATGTATGAAAATCCTGGTGTTTACCATCAGAATATACCCGACACTAGATACATGCCAGACGTGTTATTTTAGTGCAAAACCTCAGTCACACAGGATAATGAAAATACTGGTTTCTGCATATTGGTTTGATTGTCTCTGAAAACATGACGTGATGCATTTTCCATCCAAAGCCATCTGTCTGCACCTCCATCAGCTGTCACCAAGTCTAAACACTAAATGCATGTCAAGCTGATCACCAAAGAATTGATCATAGACCCTTACAAACGTTAGCAATATTGATTAAACAGCCATAAACGCGCAGTAACAGTGTGAGCTGTCTTACCTTAAAACATCTTGTAGTTTCTGTGCAAAACCATCCACTGCCTTATTTAAAACGCCTTCAAAAGTGAGACTGAGTTATGAAAGTAAAGGCTAAGTTGTACCTTAGTTTCCTTTCAAGAGCTTATGTGTTGTATCTAACAAAGTGAAACCTCGCTCTAAGAATTGCAGAGCTTTAAGCTGTATGCAGTATATACAAACTGATGTATTACAATAGTCTGAATGGGAATTAGTTCTCATTGTTAATTTATCTACGAGCATCTTAACCTTTAACACATGTAGTACCGTACTACAGTGAGTTAATCTGAATTCCTTTAGTGCTTCTTTAAGTCTTCTTTACCTTTACTGTTACAAGTAATCAGAGCTAAAAACACATTTCCTCTACATGCATAATTTCCCTTTGGATCTGCGTGGGCTACAAGGCCAACACGATCACTTGTCTAACATCCATTGAGGAAAGGTAAAAAACATTTTAAAAAAAGAACCACACAACGTGCAAACCTGGTGGGGAAGGTGATAAGGCTGTTTACCAATGTTCAGCCCATAGAGGGTATTTACATAAGCCCAGAGGCACATGAAAGCTGGCCAGCTGTGCCTGCACTGAGGCTCTTACCGTGTCTTTTTGGCTTGAGACAGACAGTAATATGGTGTGCCTCGAACACTCTCCAGTATAATCTCCCATGCCAAATGGTAGAGAGTATAAACAACCCCCTGTGACCAATGGCTCTCGATCATGGGGTTTCCAAAGTGGTGAATGAGAAAATACTTTGTGCAGCAGAAAAAAAAAAAAAAGCCTGGATTTTGCTTTTTGTGGCCAGAATTTTCTTTGGACTACAATTACACATACACAAAAAGAGTGTTGTTATTCATTTATATAATGCTCGCTTCAAGTGTTAAGAAAATTACGGTACCACAGTTGACATTATTGATCATTGTGTGTATGAAAATGGGATGATCCAAATACATTCACTGTCTGAAGAACAGCCTCTGATGTGTGTTGCATGTTTTTGTGCCCTGATTTTCTGAGATCCTTTGAAGATGCACCACGCTCCACAAATCTTATTATCAAGTCTATGCAATACATCATCATATGGCTTGTTGAGCTTGCCTCTCTGCCCACTGTTTTACATCACGAAATTGTGATGAAAACCAAAGGATGAAGGATGGCAGCATAATATTACTTGTGTCACTCTGTTATGAGCAACAATTACTTATGTCTTAACCGTTTTGATATTAATTGATATTGATACGTTATTAACTTACAAATAACATATGTATGGAGTAATCTGTTTATTATTATTAAATATGGTATAAGACACAACATGTTTAAGGTTTTGGCATGTGAAATGCTCTACAATCTGTTACATCTGGCCTGGAGAATACTTAACTTGAAGTTACTTATGAGTGAGATGTCTCACTATGAGGAATGCTCTTAGCATTGTCGTCAGACGCCTCTAAATCATTACTGCAGCCAATAATTGGCTTGCAGTGCAGACACTCACTTCAGGGTGGAGCCACATGCTATTCCTATATTGGGGGTTGACACACATCATGCCTAATTCAAGATAAGTTGTCCACCTCTTCAGGCAACAAAACATCGAATTAAACACAGGGGAGCGCTGTTCGTTTCTTGTTTCCAACTGTCAACATTATTGCTTTTTTAAAACCATGACCACGATCGCTCCCTAACCCCTAGCCATGTGTTTATTATTGTAACCATGCTGACAAAAAAAAAGGTTCCCTAACCTTAACGAAGTACTCATCTTAATACAAACCACCATGTGCACATAACCTTAACAAGTCATTATTTTAACCCAAACTATGATCATTTCTTAAACCTGACCAAATAATTTTGTGCCTAAACCTAACCAGACCTTAACCATAGCGTTGACACATCATAATAGATGTATTTTTCAACAGGGATTTGTTACAGTTTTAGAAGGCACAGACAATTGATGTCTTCCTGCCGATAGGGGCATCATATCAGAAAATGATGTGTCGTTCCAGAGGGCATAGACAAACAAGGTGTTCTGTCATTTAATTTGGAGGACTGTGTGCGCACGTTATCAGAGAACAGGGGTTACAGGTAACCTTGCGTTCTTGGCGTCAGAGCTTCAGGCTCATTATCCAGATAAGACATGTCTTTTTCATAGTTTAGAAGGGAGCCAGTTGTCAAGGGTGGGATCCTTGTTTTCTCCACATTGTCAGCTGCCACACTGATCTCAGTGATAACAGTGGGGGGTGAGAAATCTGTTCTTGGACAACTTAATAATAGATGTTGAAAGATTAGTGTTTGTCACTTTCTCCATCCATATTGTCCAACAGTATTTAGATAGTCCAATGTTGTGTTTCCTTTTTGAGTGAACAAAAAGTAGATCTACATCAATGTGGCATTATCTGCACACTTGCTGCATTTATTTCTGTGGTAATATACCATCTGTAAATGAGCACATTTTTGGCCATGTCTCCTTGCTGGTCCATCATCTAAAAACAGAGGCTCATTGTGCAAATGTTGATGAAGAAAAGGAAACAGAACATGGGAGACTTCCTCTCTCTGTAGTGTTGTCATTGTTTGAGCATGTGTAATCCATCAAAGAATTCTGGGAGTGTCTCTTTGGTTTGGCTTTTTGATATGCCGACCTGGGATTTATCCAGTGGTAACACTGTGTTGTTTTTGTAGTCTTTTAGGGTGTGTTGTAATTTTTTAACTCGCTGGCCTTGATTTTTTCCCCTTCGTTTCCCTTCGAGTCCAGTATGCGTTTAATTTGGGTGTGGGTTTGTCCTGTCACATTAATGGCTGCCTCCAATGAAAGCTTGGTTTTACTTATGTCTTGGTTGGGGATGTCAATCATCGAATCAAGAGAGCACTTATTTAGAAATTGCACATCCCCGGTCTTAATCTTGCCTGCTAAACTCTAATGATCAATTGTTTCTTTAATTTGGGGAAACAGACGTCAATGGGCACAACTCCAGACCTGTTGTAAATCACTGAACAAATGTGTGATTTGGACAGCGTGTGGAACCAGGCTACCACAGAGTAGGCAATCAGTAGAGAAAAAGGTTTTGAAATATCTTCTTCTGAAAATGCTGCCAAATGGGTTTAGAATTTTTTTGACAATATATGGTTGTGTTCCCAAGGACAAGAAGCTCCAAGCTCATCCTGTTAACTGTAGCCTAACTATGACACTGATTCTGGAAAAACACATTACAGGGACATGAACAGTCTTTCGGACAGTCACCCAGGGAGGCTGGGTGACTGTAGAAGAAGCTTAACCCTAAACCAAAGCCTACGATTCACCACCGACCCGTTCACGTTTCTAAACAGGTTCTCTCCACTCAATAACTTTGATATGATATGGCGCTATATAAATAAAACTGAATTGAAGAGAGCATGACTTTTGCTTCCCTGTGGCATAGACAAAAACATCGTTTTTTAGTGGTTTCCAAACAACATAACATAGGTATGAAGGTAGCGTATTCCAGGTGAAGCGTCTGCATTCAAATACAATTAATTTTTTCACTGCACTTGTGTTCTGAAACATACTTTAATGTTTCTTTCCTGTAAGATTAGATTTGGCACAGATGTTTCTCACACTTGGGAACATACAATGACCCCGAGGTGCTCCTAATGTCAAAGAATCTTTAGCACTACTTGCCTAACAGCAGAGGAGAGACCATTGCTGTGTCTCAAATTGCGTACTTCCATACTTACACTATTTTGAGTGCATAAGTGCGTTCATACTGACAAGTATGGCAAAATGCAGTGTACTATGAGTACCCGGATGATGTATTCGTAACGGTCAGAAAGTTGAGTGTGGAACGCTGCACACTTCTCACCCTCAATGGTTGCCATCTTGGCTACGTAGCGGAAGGGGAGGTGCCATTTCATACCAACGTATGAAAATGGCAGCCGCGGTTGCAATTGTTACGGCTAAAAGTAGAAGCACGTTCAGTTTTTATTCATTTTTAATATAATTGAACTGAAGTCAAGTGAGCAAACAAGCTGGCAGATATTTCAGCATGTGGCAGTCATGCTAAAATGTTGGCGATAATGCTTCACCCGGATGATGATGATGATGATGGATTTAAATCTATCATCATCATCATCTACTATTCATTTATGTTCACGGGGAATGTGAGACTGCCAAACAACATGGATGAGCGCTCCACCATGGTCAGGATGCAGTGGGAATATCAGCAGTGCATGTTAAGGAAATCCAGTTAACTACAGGATTGTCCAGTTGCACACAAAAACCACCCATTGGAAGTGAAACAAAGCAGGAAGAGCAAATGAGGTTGATGTTTCTTATTTCTAGATGATATAATCTGGGGCTTGTGATGGTGAATGTTAAAAGATGCATGTAACTGGCTATGTACTTGCAACCATATCTACCTCAGGAATTAACACTTCATTGACAATATTTCCTCGCCTGATGCTCTCCATGTTGCCACAACATTACACATTCAGTATTTCAGCCCCTTCAGTGCAATATAATTTTAACTGAGTATCCCACTTTAGCCAGACACTGGTGCTGGCTTTGTGTTGTCAACCCACTACCTAATAAAGTGACCGTTACCCAATCAGCAATTAAGGCAACACTCTGATTAAGCTCCATCACTGCGTTGATTAACACCATCATCTTTTGCATGTCAATTAAAAGCATTTGTCAACCCCCTATATACTGACACTGTTTTTCAGTATAAAGGTGTCTGTTACATTGTAAATATTAAATACTATAGATGCCTTATTAACTCAGATATCAAAGTCCTAGCTGTCAGACGTCTTATAGCTGACAAGTGCTGGCTGGCATTAAGTCTAATCACCAGTGTAATAGTGTTTCTAGATATGATTAAGTTACATTGTCCATTAGGTACTCACTATACATTATTTGTCTTCCCACTGAATGTTACTGCAGTTATTGTAATTTTAGTTAAGAACATAATCACTGTAATCATAACAAAACCTGGGGTTTATACACATTGTTTTTATAACATTGCAGTGGCCATTTTATGTGCATAATATCATTTTGCATCCTTCAGTGGCATGGGGGGCCTAAAAAGGATAAGGCTGGTGATATTCTTTTTTTTATTATTGCCAACAAATCCCACAAAATGACCAAAACCATCAATGAATTTGGTCTTTTGTGCGATAGAGCTCCATTGTTGTCCAAACAAAATATTAAGACATCAGTGAGCCACATTATTACACTGAGTGACAGGTTCCGTCATTGTCATGAACACACACATTCATTTTTACTCAATCCCACATACACTGTCCTGCTGCCAGAGAAAATAGTCCCCAACAATGCACCATTTACCCCTGTTTTAGTTATGTTTTCTAAAAGCTACAGTACCCAGGTAAGGCCCCAACACCTTTACTCTCCATTACATTAAACATTTGATCTATAGTTCAGGGGTGACAAAAACTATTTTGGAAGGTCTATCTCAGTGATCGCCAGGTTCTCACTATTTTGTGGTTGATATAGCCAGGATACCAAAGGCTATTTTATACCCATTTATGTTAATTTATGTATACATTTCAACAAACAGGTTACTTTTCAAACTGTTTCTTCAAAAAAAAAAAAAAACCTTAAATTAACAGAAAACAAGAAAGGTTTTACTGCTGGAGGCATGGAAGTCAAGTCTTTCCAGAGGGAGATGAGATGGAGAACTGGGAATGGAAAACACTCTTAGGCAAAATGATTGCAAAACTAAGTACCAAAGCAGTGTGAAGGAGGTGTTGAGTAAGGTGAGAGGGATCACTGGGTGTAAGGGGGTATAAGGTTTTAAGCCAAATGATGGAGGGAAAAGGACAGATTAAATGAGTTTAGTGTGTGTTTGCATGGGAGCACTAGGCCAGTGCCCTCATCATCCTGCTCAACCACCCAAACAGTGTACACCTCTCCCCAACTGACAGTATATCTGCAGCACACACAATCCCAAGAATGTGAACACAACAGCTTCAGTCCCACACCCAGCTCCATGTGTAATGTAGTCTGGCTTGAATGACAAGGTGGTAGGTAGGCGGACTCAGCAGACATTTTGCTTTCTTAGAGGTGAATGTTTATTTACAGTGCTCTCCATAATACAGGAAACTCAGGAAAAATAAAAAAAACTCAGAACAAATCAAACTAAGGCCCATGTTTACAGCAGCACCACCTCACCTCACCTCTCAGATCATTTCTCTCTGGCGCTCCAAGAAGTAGCAGCCGTGCAGCAGCTCCTGGATTTCTGTCCAGGATTGTTTACTTTTCGCGGTTTTATGCGAATATTTGTTTTTGCCTTACTGCTTTTTAGACTGGTTAATGTTTAATGCTTAGCTAGTGTCTAGGTGTGTTATTTGTTTCGTTTTCAAGTCCTTAGTTTCAGTATATAACTCGGACCATGCACCAGGAACAGACAAGGACTACCACTGTTTACAGCCGGCAACAGCTGATAGACCTAGCGAGTCATCGCTTCACGCTTCATGCCAGGGAGAGAGCCAACATACCGGTGGAGCTGCGGAGAAAACACCGTGGATGCAGGGGCGCTGGGGCGAAGCTTCGTGCCAAGAGGAAGAGCTTTAGACCTGCTCTCCCCTCCGTTATTATGGGCAATGTAAGATCACTTGCCAATAAGATGGAGGAGCTTGAAGCTCTGGCTAGGTGTCAGCGAACTTTTCGGGAGTGCAGTATCATGTGTTTTTCGGAGACGTGGCTGCACGACCAAATCCTGGATTCCAACGCTAGCATCGTGGGCTTCAAGACGATACGGGCCGACAGAGACGAAAGAGCTAGTGGTAAGCAGAGAGGTGGAGGGCTTACGCTGCTCGTCAACAGCAAATGGTGCCACCCAGGGCACATTACTGTTAAGGACCGTTTCTGTAGCCGCGACATCGAAATGTTGGCCATTAGCCTGCGTCCCTACTATCTTCCGAGGGAGTTTGCCGTCGTTATTTTTGTGGCGGTTTACATTCCTCCGTCAGCGGACACGACGACGGCGTGCGATGTTATTCACTCGCTGATTGCCCGGCTACAAACACAGAATCCGGATGCTTTCATTGCAATCTTGGGAGACTTCAACCATGCCTCTCTCTCTTCATCCCTCCCCACCTTCAAGCAATTTGTCAAGTGCACAACCAGGGAGAATAAGACTTTGGACTTACTGTATGCTAATACTAAGGATGCATACTGTTCCTCTGCCCTCCCGCCACTTGGCAGATCGGACCACAATCTGGTGCTTGTCTCACCCCTCTACCAGCCAAAGGTTCAGCGGCTACCTGCGACCACGAGATCACTGAAGAAATGGTCACAGGCAGCCAATGAAACCCTGCAGGACTGTCTTGGAACTACAGACTGGAGTTTCATCAGTGATGCCTATGGTGATGATATCAAAAGGTTCCACTGAGTGCTTCACTGACTACATCAAGTTCTGTGAGGACAACATCTTGCCCACAAATCAGGTGAGATGTTATCCAAACAACAAGCCCTGGATTACCAGTGATCTGAAGGTCCTGCTTAATGAGAAGAAGAGGGCCTTCAGGGACGGTGATAGGGACAGGATAAAGAGGGTCCAGAAGGAGCTGATGGTGGCCATCAGGAATGGAAAGAGGACATACAAGTCAAAGATTGAGGACCAGTTAAGGAGGAACAATGTGAAGGATGTGTGGCAGGGCATGAAGACCATAACAGGCTTCAAACAGTCTACTGATGGACCGTTGGAGGGCAGCCTGTCACGTGCCAATGAGTTAAACCTGTTCTTCAATAGGTTTGACAATGGATCTTCTAGTTCTCCCCACAATCTGGTCACCCCTTCCCCCCCTCAATCTTCCTCAACAATAACAGACTCATCAACACATCCCCCCATAGTGAATGACCCATCTTGCTCTACAATAACAGACTCATCAACAACTCCCCTCATAATCAACGACCCATCAATTCCTCCCCTCACGATGAATGGACAGTCAACACCTGCTCTGCCTCCCCACTTGGTCAAGGACCCAACAATACCACACCTGGAATCACCCCCCAACCTTCCACCACCACTGTCTTTCACCTCTGCCCAGGTGAAGAGGGAGCTGGAGAAGCTGCACAGGGGCAAGGCCCCGGGCCCTGATGGTCTGAGCCCTAGGGTGCTGAGGAGCTGCGCTGCCCAGCTGTGTGGTTTTCTACAGCACCTCTTCAACATGAGCCTGCGTCTTGGAAGGGTCCCTGTGCTGTGGAAGACATCATGCCTGGTCCCGGTGCCCAAGAAGGGGCACCCTACATGTCTTAATGACTTCAGACCAGTGGCGCTAACATCCCATGTCATGAAGACCCTGGAGAGACTTGTGCTGTCACACCTCAGGCCCCAGGTCAGCACCTTTGTAGACCCCCTGCAATTCGCCTACCAGCCCCTTATTGGAGTGGATGACGCCGTCATCTACATGCTCCAGAGGGCCTACTCTCACCTGGAGGTGGTTGGGAGCGCTGTCAGAGTCATGTTTTTTGACTTCTCCAGCGCCTTCAACACCATCCAGCCTCAGCTGCTGGGTGAGAAGATGAGGAGAATGGAGGTTGATGCCTCTCTGGTCTCCTGGGTGGTGGACTACTTGACCGGTAGGCCAGTTTGTGCGGCTGCGCAACTGTGTGTCAGATCTGGTGAAGTGCAGCACGGGAGCTCCACAAGGGACTGTGTTATCCCCCTTCCTGTTCACCCTGTACACCTCTGACTTCAGGTACAACTCAGACTCCTGTCATCTGCAGAAGTTCTCGGATGACACAGCTATTGTGGGGTGCATCAGGGATGGCCAGGAGGGGGAGTACAGGGGCGTGGAAGTAACAACCTGCTGCTGAACATCACCAATACAAATGAGATGGTCGTGGACTTCAGGAGGAGTAAGGTTCAATTGTCTTCTGTCTCCATCAGTGGAACGGATGTGGAGACAGTCGGATCCTACAAATACCTGGGGGTCCACCTTGACAACAGGCTGGAGTGGGCTGGTAACACCATGGCCCTGTACAAGAAGAGTCAGAGTAGGCTCTACTTTCTCAGGCGGCTCAGGTCCTTTGATGTGTGCAGCTCATTGCTGCACATCTTTTACAAGTCTGTTGTCGCCAGTGCCCTCTTCTATGCCGTAGTGTGCTGGGGTGCTGGGATCAGGAAGGCTGGCTCTGTGCTGGGTGCGAACCTCAGCACCGTGGAGGAGGTGGCAGCAGCAAGGACACTGACCAAACTGCAGGCTATGATGGACAATGCTGCACATCCACTCCACAACATGGTGCTGGACCTGCAGAGCACCTTCAGTGCTCGCTTGATCACCATAAGGTGCCACAAGGAGTGCTACAGGAGGTCCTTCCTGCCTTCAGCAGTCAGACTGTTCAATGCCTCACTGCGAGTTGCAACAGCACTCATATGAGTGAACACTGAACCTGTGGGACAATAAATACACACGACAACACTGCATCCAGCATTACACCAGACTCCTGTGTCTGTGTTTGTCTTATTGTTGCATATTTGTACATTGTATAGCGTATTGTACAGTGTCTTAATTGTAGTGTTTATTGTACTGTATACTGCAGTGTATACTGTATATTCTGTTAACTGTTGTTTTGTGTTAACCATTTGTTTAACTTAAGTTAGAGACATGTTAATTTAGGTTGGGGACATGTTAATTTAAGTCCAATTTAGGTTTAAACATAGGTTTATTCTATTTTAGGTTAGGTAAATATTTATTTTTATGCCAATCTTATTCTGTACCTGCTGCAACACAACAATTTCCCCTCTGGGCCATCCATCCATCCTGAATATAAGAGCTGAATATAATATTTTATATATATATATATATATATATATATATAGGGTTTTCAATTAACACTTAGAGTGCTGCGGCCAATACCACAACAACAAAGGTTGACCTCCACAGTAACCTTAATATAATGCAATTCCCTACCATTCTTGGACTCCTTTATAAGCTCAGTTACATTTCTAATGGGCTGTATAAAAGGTCAGTAGTCCTACACACTGCTTCAGCATACATCAAACCCAAACGAAACATCATTTCACAAAAGAAAACTCCTCCACTTGGTTGGGCCCGTGATGTCAACCATAAAAATAAAAAAATAAAAAAATCAGGAAATTCTGGGCGGCCCCCTCCCAAACAATAGACCTGCATGGAGAGTATGAACAAAGGAACAAACAAACAATGTTCAAACCTGCAACATAAAGATAACTGAAACTAACCTGTGGCTCTGCGTTTGCTTTAATTTACTCATGTGCTTAGATGTAAACTGTAACCTAATGCTAACACAAACAAACCCGGGATAGTAAGTGCTGCAATGATACAATAGCAATGGTAAATAATAGCAAAATGAACACCTGTAGAAACTAATTATGTAATGTGTAAAATGAACATGGATGGGACAAGTGGTGAGTAAAGGAGGAGTTCTCACCCACTTTGTCACAGTGATTACTTTCTCAAAATCACTTATCAGTAAGTTTATAGTTAATTCAAAAAGCTACGTCTTTGAACCCTCCACTCCTGTCTAACAACTGACTGCAAGCCATGCTTCATCGCTTTTATAGAACAGTTAATACTCCAGCAGAGCAGACTTGTATAACATTGGACAGTGATAGCTTCCTCCATTTAGGGTTCTCCAGGTCTCCGTTTGCTCAAAAAAGGTCAGCACTGCAATTGGTTAGTACCACAAATTTTTTGTCAAAATTCCCAAAAAGTCTGGGAAAGCTCAGCATGGATTCAGCAAGCAGAAGCAGGGGCCACATGGCAACTTCAAGAATCTGGCAGAGTACTAATGGATGAACTGGTATATGTACTACTGGGCTGATTAGGGGAAATGGGAAGCAGGTGAGTGAGTGGGCGGGGCCGGTCAGACAACCGCAGGGCTGATGAGGGAAAGTGGGAACAGGTGAGCAGATGGGTACGGAAGGTCAGGTGACTGGGACTGGAGGGAAAGGGGTTATTGCAGGGCAAATGAGGGAACGTCCGCGGGCATCTGGTGGATGGATGGGGATTGGCAATGGTATGCATTAGCAAAGGGGAAAAGAGAGGTGGCTCAAGGGATGGGCCAGAAGGCAGAACGTGACACCTTTAGACCTTGAAAACCTCAGCCTCAGGGTTATCAAACCATATGTAAGCCAGTTAGCTGAGGTTATCTACCTGTTTATCTACCTCCTTTCAACCTCTTCCTGACTTTGAAAAAAAGTGTCTCTACTGTAAAAGCCTAGGGTAAGGGTACAGATTTCAGGTTTAGCTGACAGAGACTAGTAGCAAAGGCATGAGGCACATGGCAACTTTGATGATCTGGCAGAGTACTTATGGACATGAACTGGTATATATATACTACTGGGCTGATTAGGGAAAATAGGAAGCAGGTGAGTCAGTGGACGGGGATAGGGAAAGTGGGAACAGGTGAGGAGATGGGCACGGAAGGTTAGGTGACTGGGACTGGAGGAAAGGGGTTATTGCAGGGCAGATGAGGGAAAGTCTGAGGGCATCTGGTAGATGGATGGAGATTGATCATGGTATTGGCATAGGGGAAGAGAAAGGTGGCTGAAGAGATGGGCCAGAAGACAGAATGTGAACCCCCTACCTCCTTTTCAACCTCTTCCTGACTTTGAAAAAAGTGTCTCTACTGTAAAAGCCTCCGAATTATGCTAGTGCCACAGTGGGAAGGTTACAGTGTCCTCAAACCACAAGCAGAATGTACATTTTGCTTGTCACTGGAGATATAACCTATGGTAGGCTTGTGAAGAGCTTGTTAGAGTCCTAGAATGATAGACAGAGCACATACAGTATATTGCTTGATTTCATGCTCTCAACTCCTGTCTGTCTCAATCTTTTCTTTTTTTTACAATCTAAACCCTATCCAGGTGTTAAACACAGATGGTGTCTAACACCTACTCAGATATTAGTTGTTGTGATTTTTTGGAATAACAAGAATATTGTGTAATGGAAATATTTCATTTCCTTGTTTAAGTGACTAATGAACATGAAGTCAAATTTCCAAATTGAGAAACCACAATCTCTCAGTCGGAGTCTGTTGTGTGTGTTTTAATGCCAAATCCCAGTGCCTTGATGGCCATTTTGGCTGAGCAGCACTTGTTTTCTGGAAGTTGATAGGTTCCGTTATGCAAGAAATAATAAATTACTCTTTTTAAACAGGTTCCTTTTAGGGATAAATCATTTGATGAGAACACAAAGTAGAATGGACACCATTAAAGGTACTTTCTTTGTTCATGCAGGCCAGTCAGGTCAAAAATACAAACAAACAATTTCTTGTGCTGGCATCTGATGCGACATGTTTAGAAGATATAGCAGAACTGTGTTTGACATTTTGATTTTTCTTTTGGTCAGTCCTTCTGGAGATGGTCAGAACTGGTGTCTTGTGTTAATTTGTGTATGTTTATGTAGCATCAATGCAGGTAAAGGTGGTGTCCATTTCCTTGTTTCACTGTATGCCAATGATGTTTTACTTATCTGACCACCTGAATGAATTCTTACTCTTATAGGCATTGAAATTATTTAACAAGTGAAGCAAGTTTTCTGAATACAGGATATGTTACACAGTCTGTACTCACAGTATTTAACTACATACAGTGGGGCAAAAAGTATTTAGTCAGCCACCAATTGTGCAAGTTCTCCCACTAAAGATGGTCTCCAATTTTCATCATAGGTACACTTCAACTATGGAGAGACAGAATAAGAAAAAAAAAAAAAAAATCCAAATAATCCCATTGTCTGGTTTTTAAAGAATTTATTTACAAATTATGGTGGAAAATAAGTATTTGGTCAATAACAAAACTTCATCTCAATACCCTTTGTTGGCAATGACGGAGGTCAAACGTTTTCTGTAAGTCTTCACAAGGTTTTCACACACTGTTGCTGGTATTTTGGCCCATTCCTCCATGCAGATCTCCTCTAGAGCAGTGATGTTTTGGGGCTGTCGCTGGGCAACACGGACTTTCAACTCCCTCCAAAGATTTTCTATGGGGTTGAGATCTGGAGACTGGCTAGGCCACTCCAGGACCTTGAAATGCTTCTTACGAAGCCACTCCTTCGTTGCCCGGGCGGTGTGTTTGGGATCATTGTCATGCTGAAAGACCCAGCCACATTTCATCTTCAATGCCCTTGCTGATGGAAGGAGGTTTTCACTCAAAATCTCACGATACATGGCCCCATTCATTCTTTCCTTTACACGGATCAGTCGTCCTGGTCCCTTTGCAGAAAAACAGCCCCAAAGCATGATGTTTCCACCCCCATGCTTCACAGTAGGTATGGTGTTCTTTGGATGCAACTCAGCATTCTTTCTCCTCCAAACACGACAAGTTGAGTTTTTACCAAAAAGTTCTATTTTGGTTTCATCTGACCATATGACATTCTCCCAATCCTCTTCTGGATCATCCAAATGCTCTCTAGCAAACTTCAGACGGGCCTGGACATGTACTGGCTTAAGCAGGGGGACATGTCTGGCACTGCAGGATTTGAGTCCCTGGTGGCGTAGTGTGTTACTGATGGTAGTCTTTGTTACTTTGGTCCCAGCTCTCTGCAGGTCATTCACTAGGTCCCCCCGTGTGGTTCTGGGATTTTTGCTCACCATTCTCGTGATCATTTTGACCCCACGGGGTGAGATCTTGCGTGGAGCCCCAGATCAAGGGAGATTATCAGTGGTCTTGTATGTCTTCCATTTTCTAATAATTGCTCCCACAGTTGATTTCTTCACACCAAGCTGCTTACCTATTGCAGATTCAGTCTTCCCAGCCTGGTGCAGGTCTACAATTTTGTTTCTGGTGTCCTTTGACAGCTCTTTGGTCTTGACCATAGTGGAGTTTGGAGTCTGACTGTTTGAGGTTGTGGACAGGTGTCTTTTATACTGATAACGAGTTCAAACAGGTGCCATTAATACAGGTAACAAGTGGAGGACAGAGGAACCTCTTAAAGAAGAAGTTATAGGTCTGTGAGAGCCAGAAATCTTGCTTGTTTGTAGGTGACCAAATACTTATTTTACCGAGGAATTTACCAATTAATTCATTAAAAATCCTACAATGTGATTTCCTGGATTCTTTCCCCCCATTCTGTCTCTCATAGTTGAAGTGTACCTATGATGAAAATTATAGGCCTCTCTCAACTTTTTAAGTGGGAGAACTTGCACAATTGGTGGCTGACTAAATACTTTTTTGCCCCACTGTACATGTGATTGAAAAGGAGCAATTGTATAATATGTAATATGAAAATGTAGTTATATTTTGTAACAGTTAGGAGACCAAAACCAGAACCGCTACACGAAAAAGCTAATTTTCTTCCTTGCAGTGCCACTACAAATAAGGGACTTCTTTGTTTAGCTGTGCACTTAAATTGGCAGCAACTTTGTTGGTGTGTGATGCCAATTTGGCATCCTTTATGTGTTGTCATGTTACATTTTCTTGCATAATTCCCTTTAAGGAAGTTTTAATTTAATGCAGCTGTAAGGCAGACAGTTGAAGTGTCCATACACAGGTGCACAAATCAGTATGTCTATGTGTACGTTTCTGTGACATGTTT
This sequence comes from Macquaria australasica, assembly GCA_005408345.1. Taxonomy (NCBI): domain Eukaryota; kingdom Metazoa; phylum Chordata; class Actinopteri; order Centrarchiformes; family Percichthyidae; genus Macquaria; species Macquaria australasica. The sequence continues at coordinate 167,289 of SEMN01000506.1, read as the reverse complement.
CAACAATGTAAAATATTAAATTGTCTTATTTGACATTATTTCAAGCCACACGTTTTATACACATTTTGGTTTATTGTCATATTACAGGAAGCTTTTCTGTAGTTACTGCTGCTATTTTAATGCATGTAATTCATGCTTTTATGTAGTCTTATTTCATATTTAATTCAATTCAATTTTATTTATATAGTGCCAAATCATAACATAAGTTATCTCAGTTATCTCTATTATTTACAGAAAAACTCCCTTTTAACAGACAGAAACCTTGAGCGGGGGGGAGGGGAGCATTTTTAGTATTTTTTAAAGCTGAAATGTGTAGTTTGCTGTTCAGAGTTTAGTTGAAAGCTGTATTAAAAATGCTCAAGCTCAATGATGGTTTAACCAATACACAATTCAACAGTGGTCACTCATCCAGATTCTGCAGTCTGGAAAAAAAACAAATAAAACCTCTGACACATTAATATAGTGCATACTACAGTTATTATAGGGGACAAAGCACCTGTGAGGACAGGTTACATTCAGCTGGGCATTTGATTTTCCCTTCCCTAATAAACTATAGTCTGCTGTTATGATAGTCACAGTCCTGCGTGGGTGCTCAGTGCCTTGCCTGTGGTGTGGGTCAGCAAAATAGTCAACGAAGGCTGTGGCCCCATCTCTGTGGGGAGTTGAACTTTCCCACTGACACAGCAACACGGATTTTCTCCTCACTGAAGAGGTGAACTCCATTCGCTTCCTGAGTAATTACACTCATTATCTTCCCTGCTAGCTACCAAAATGGAGGGGAGCTGTTTTGCTGCTCAATAAGGCAGAGATATTGAGGTTCTGAATCTAAAGCGGAAGCTACAGAATGTAAATGTAAAGAATATAAAACTACTGAAGTGGCTGGTTTCATGGCGTCCTAGCACAGAATAAAATGAAATCGTGACCATGGAGTTAAGGTTCCATGTTATACTTTTGCCAAAAATAAGTTATTTGCCCGTATAATATAGTCATACTGCAATATTTGACTGGTGAGGTATGATACATTTGAAAACCCTATGTTTTTGAATCTGACTAATAAACAGGACTCTTGGAGGCTGACTCATGTCTTAGTAAATTTAGGCTCTAAATTGCCATTTCTCTCCTCAGGATGGAAGTTTCAGCTTCAGTAGCACCAACACAGTAGGGGGCCTCTAACATAAATATTTGAAGTAAGCTACCTATGAAGATTTACTTATGTCATTCACCATTTCCCATTAAATGACCAGTGGGGAATATGGACCTGGCAAAGGGACTGAAGTGAAGCAATAAATTCCTCTTCCTGTCAGTATCCATGTTACCATGGCTAATGTCTGACGGCCTCAGGGCCAAGAGCAAGCCGTGTTACACAAGCACTCTGTCATGGAGAGAGCTGCTTTATCATACAGTAAGCAGCAGGGAGAGAGGGAGCCACAGGAGGAGTAAAGATTTATATTCTGTACATTGTTATGAGTGAACACAGATGGGGTTCTCCCTATAGGAGGATGTGGTGAGAGTACGAATTGGAATAAATTTCCCCATCTGGATAGATCTTTCATCTGTGAGGTTCCTTTTCGATATTTCATTCGACTTTGTGTTATAACTGCTGTATCTGTTATGTTGTTAGTAGGTTTGTCCTGCGTGGGCTTGTCACCTTTCACTGACGTCCTCCTTTCATCATTCTGAATTTCACATCAGTCCTTTTTTTTTTTTTAAATTTCTTTCTGATTTCTTTTATTTCTTTTATTCTTTCTTTCTTTATGGCTGTTTTGACCTGGTGCTATGCATGTATTTTTGTCTGAGACAGGTATAATATGACTACAGAATTGCCATTGAGCTCAGTAGAGCTCATCTTTCTATTCAACAACCTTTCGTAACTTTCTATCGCATTAAAGGTATGAAAAACCTGCAATTATTGGGTTTGTAATCATTTAATTTGTTATTTACAAAGAGAGGGACAAGGTCTCAGTGTAATAGTTATATAGAAGAGTTCTAATACTAAAAACAAATTACAGACTTATTACATTTTTGGCATCTTTCATGAAATACTTGATAAGAGTTACAGCCAAGATACAAGGCAGTTAGACAGCGAGGGGACAGCTAGCCACCCTGCTTGCTCCCTGGCACAGTTTTCATCCAGAAATAGATCTCGATCTCACTGTCTCACTCTTCACTGCATCAGACAAATGACAAACCTTGCCAGTTCAATCAGGCCTAACCTGGTCTATGGCAAACAAGTGACCTCATGCAGTGCAAATATTGGATAAATTCCAGGTTATTGACACTGTGGGCATGTTATCAAGTTTTGTTTGTTTAGATTACTGGCACAGTGACAGAATATCTGGTGGAAAACAATGGAGTTTTGTTGCAGCAGTCATCCCTTTTTTAATTTTATGCAGATCTTAGATACTTTGTCCCTGCTTCAATTGATGTTGACACTCCTTGCCTGATGTATGGCTAATAAATGCAGAAAATGCTTTTTTAAAAAAGGACATATTTTGTCAGTTTAAGATCAGTTCAAAAGCCATACTTCACACGACGGATTTAGGAAGTCACTTGATGCTTCGCTAAGCCCTGTCCCTAATTATTGTTGCTATGCCTGTCAAGTTTTCCATTCTAGCATGGCACATAGGCAGTTGACAATAACAGTGGCAGATTTGCCACTAAAATTCCTAGGAATTTATTAACTATGGGTTCTCAATTTCAGACAAAAGCAGCTTCTCATTTCTAGCAGGAGACCAACTGTCGGTGGCTGATTTTTTTTCTAGCTAGCAAGCTCATTAACACTAACTATGTGAGTTTGTTGAAAACACTGTCTCTGGCTGACTGGTTTTAAAGTAAGAATCCTGCAAAAGGGTCATAAATATGCACTTGATGGCTACATACATGATATTATGCTCAAGGATTGAGGCTAAAGCTGCATGGCCTCATCAGTTGATGATCCATGTAGAAGATGTGGAAAAGTAACAGTAATGTTCTTGTATTGCAGGGTAGCTTGTTAGCCCCATTATAGTACAGTATTATAAGGAAAATGTACTTAACATAACCCATTTTGAATGCTTATTAAAGAAAAATGTACTTTTACTTTTACTGTTTTCCAAACAGTATATTTCACTTTTAAAAGAGAAAAGGCTTTGAGGTTGAAGACTAACCGATGAGTTTGGCTAATCTAAGTCTATCGGGTCATTTAACTTTAACACTTTAACCAGACAATAGACAACTTTATTTTGCGCTGTTATCAAGTTACTCACCGAATTAACATTAATAAATGACAGCTCATATGATCTGCCACTGGGAACGTTGGTCGTTTTAACCAGTGAAAGCTACGTCTAAAAATAAGAAGCTGCTTGTACTGTTCATAGGATTGACAACACAGATCATGATTGGCTGAACAATTGCTTGGCATTTTTTTGTGCTGAGACAATAAGATAAGTAGCTAAGTCAATGAAAGCCCTGTAAGAAGGCTATTATTACAATGTGTGTATGTATTGATTCTGTCAGTCAAAGCTAAACTGTGGTTAATCAATGAACAATAGCATTATGAAAATAAAGGTTTTGCTTTCAGTCCATTCACCCAAAATATTAAGATGCATGTCCCTTGGTTTATGTGGGTTGGATTGGTCCCTGTGACAGGGGCAAAGACAGTCATGCACATGTTATCTCTACCTCTATTGTTTTCACTCCACTTAGCCACGTGGCACACGTGCTGCCTCTTTTTTTTTGTCGACAGATGTAGAATACCTTTTCTGGAATTTAAAGCAGACTCTTTTTGAAGCCTATATTGGATGTGACACATTTGGAAAGGATCTCTTCACAAGGCTTTTGTGAGCCCACAACCGACATCTTAGAACTGTCATTTTAAAAGAGCCTGACCCTATTGTCAGTCCAACTCTATTCTCATCTACACCTGTGTTTTTCTTTCTCTTTTCCCTACATCTATTCATTTCCCCACTATGCCATCTGTCCTCCCATTTTCTCTAATCCTCTTCCCCTTTCTTCCCTCCCCTGCCATTCATTACTGTTCTCTGTGACACATACCGGGTGACAGTCTCTCATCCTCTATTCCATTGGGAGAAAGGTAAAGCAACAAAGCACAGCATGGTGGGAGCTGTGTTTTGCAGTGTGTGCTCATTCGTTCACATTTAATCATCCACAATGGCAGTGACCATCACTCCCAATTTCCTCAGTCACTGGGCTGACACTACAAGGATAGTAAAGCTGTAGCTTTATGCATGCTGATACAAAATATTACAAAACAACAATGCCTTTCACTCTCTCATGTCTTACTTCTCTAGCTGTAGTTGCATTGTACTTGAACAGACAATTCATTTTCCTGTGAGGGTTGTCCAGTGCAAATGTCCACTAAGCCACGTTGTTAATTAATTTGTGTGTTCATTGACAGGAAAGAACGCTGTTTTAGTTTCGTTTCTGAGAGACCTGTTTGAGGAACATGGTAGTTTTGTAATTCTTTCATAATGTTTAATTGGATTAAAAATATCCTTGGGTTAGGGTGTCTGGATGGCAGTGGGGTAAAAGTGCTTTCACCCTGGCTGGACACCTTGTTGGCTGTGTTTGTGGATGAGAATGATTTTTTCTCTTTATTTTTAGCCATGTTAGCAGCATGGCTCTAGGGATGGCAATGTCAGTCGGTCGGTCCACCACATTGGTAATCTAATCACTAATCTCAACAACTACAGGATGGATTTCCATGGAATTTTGTATAGGCATTCATGGCGCCCAGAGGATGAATCCTACTGATTTTGGTTATCCCCTGACTTTTCCTCTAGTGCCACCATGAGGTTCATGTTTGTGGTTTTGAGTGAAATGTTTCAACTATTTGAAGGAAATACCATTAAATTCACACATACACACATTCAAGCCCCCATCAGGATACATTTTAATAATTTGTGACTTTTAAACTAGTGCCGCCACCACCAGGTGAATTTTTTTGTGCAATACTTTGATTTATGACCAATTACCTGCAAAACTGACAATCAGCCGTAGCTATACTATAGGGTTTATTGTTAATTAGCAAATGTTAGCATTTTTTATAAACAAAGGATGAAGAATATATTAATTGGGCAAGACAGTCATGAGCTCAAGGTCTCTTCACATGGCGTTACAGCAAAAACAGGAAATATTTCATTTTTTTAAATAAATGGCTCAACTCTGTTGAGGGTACAATTGATAATGGAATATTTCAATGGACCAGATCCACTTAGTCTCTGTGTCAGTCAATGATACTGTGTTTTCTCAGGTTATTTTTGAATGTCAAAAGAAAAAAAACAAACATGATCCATGATTATTTTGGCCATAATAACAAATGATTATATAATCCACACTTTAAGTTATTGAGTATAACACTAACATCTTGCAGCATTGACATTACAGAGTAATTTTAATTGCACACAGGTCAAATTTCTTTCAAAGCATTAAATGCACAATAGTAATTTGGGACATTCGTAAATTGGTTGCAATCCTGGTTTCCATGGCTCCATATAGGCAAAATAATTAGATTTAGATTTATAAATTACAAATGCGAGGTCATGAAAAGCACAGAGCAGCTAGTAGTGAACAAAGCAGACACAAATAACAAGTTAATATAGACCTACGTGATTTTCTCTGCTTTTGTTACTTCTTGAATGCACAGAATCCTGGCTTACTATTTAACAAGGAACACATTTAAAAGCTATTTTAGTTTGGGGTTCTTTTTAGTTTTTTGTGTGTGTTTTCAAAGACAGAACATAAAAAACTATTGTAACAGGAACAGCAATTAAGAATTAATTGTTGAGAAAAAATCACGCATGGGTCACTGAACATTATTTTTTTGTTTCTTCATTAAAATACCACGAGTGAGGCTTGACAATAGATTTACCAGAAAACTTCTCTTTTTCTCCTTGATAACTAGTACTATCTTAATGTTTCTGATATTGTAAGCTTCACCAGGAATTGTTAGCAAAGATTACAACATGAGTCAGGTTTGAATGGTGTCACATATTAAAACGACAACCCTGATATCCATATTTATCACTTACAATCACCAAATTGCCAGTCATCATTGAATATACTAATACTAAGAGAGTAAGAAATTATTTGATGCATTCCATCACAAGCTTCATTTTGTGGTTCAGTGTCAGCATTGTTAGGCAGTCAGCATCTGAATGAGTCATCGTTATCAGCAAGAAGAGAGCAACCGGTCCCACAGTAATCACACAGGCTTCCCTGCTGGTTGGAATTACTAATGGAGTTTCAGGTGCCTGATTTACAGCCCTCCCTCCCTATGATAAAGCCTTCTCTTAATGTTATGCTATTCTAGACTCCAGGGATTGTATTAAGTGTTGAGAATGGCAAATGGCAGTGCGAATGCCCATAACTAAAGCTAATTAGGAAGGCCATTTATTGCTACTAGATGTGTGTGTGTGTGTGTGTGTGTGTGTCCTTGATTGTGCTGAATATGGATTTGGGAGCATGCAACCTTGGTTTTGAATATATGATTTTATGTAATCTGTAAGTATGATGTACTGTGAGGGTTGTTGTGAACGAATATAAATACAGCACTTGTTGTGTTGTGTTTCTGTTTACTCACAGGGACAAAGACATTTACCATGAAACATGGTCTGAATGGAGCAATGATTGGATGGCCCCGCTCTCTGTCCTCCTTTGCTGTCGGGAAACAGCAATTCGAATAGGGGTCATGGTGATGTTGACTGCAAGTCTAACCTGCAAAAAGTAAAATGGTCATGTCAAGGGTACTTAGTGCACACTTTTTTCTGGTATCGCTATGCATGAGAGGCAAACAACCTGATATTGACATGGTGTGGCATAACTTTCCCCCTGACCGCTCCCCCTTGACCATCAATCAAGAAGACGGCCCATTCATCAAGTAGCCCGTCGGTCCGGCCCCCTTGTGACACACAAATGTTTTTCCAATTTAAAATCTGATATTGATGGAGCACTGCTTCAGCCTCTTTGAGCCTTGCTGGGGCCAATATCCTTATCCATATGCTCACCCACTCAGCGTGGTCATAATTCAAGACACATCATTTCTGTACAGGGTTCAGAAAGACATTCCTCTATTGGCTAACTGTGGTGACTTAAAAAGAGAGAGAGAGAAAGAGAGAGATTTTTTTTGATTTTTACAAAAACACTTTATTTACATTCTTTATTTTACAATCAGTTCAATAAAGTGTAAAATTGTGCATATAGTAAAAATAATTTTAGTTAATAAAAAATGTGCAAAATGCAGCTGATCTTCAATAATAAAACATGATGCCTTTGTAGCACCAGCGCTGTTTAAAAGCGTCTAAATCACCAATGTGTTTACAAAATCTGACCCTGATGTTGCAGAGCCAGACTGACTTGGCATCCTGTCCCTCTCTGTTCTCCACCCTGTTCTTTCTGCTCACGTAAATGGCCATCTTTGCCTCTCCTGTGAGGAAGTTCAGGAGCTGCCACTTTTCTTTATTTGTTTTTTTGTAGCCCGCTCCCATGATAAAACCACCCTTAGTAAAAAACAGAGAGAGAGAGAGAATTACCCAATTTTTCTTATTTTTTTATGTTCTGGTCTACTTTCTAGTCTGACTGTGGTCAAACACCAGTGGTCGCTCCCATCCACTGTTTGTGCTGATATACAGTATTTACTTCACTGTGGCCCCAAATCCCAAAAATGTAGCTCCAGGTCAGTGTTGTTTGTTGGAAACAACATAGTTCACATTTAAGAATAAAAAGATTAACAGTGAGCTATGAGGAAAGGAAATCTGGGAATGTGAGGCCACTGTTATAGCCTGATAATCAGACTACCAGTTTGTTTCACTTCATTCATTTAACCTGCCATGTTAGTTGTCCATGGTGGCTGTATTCATGTTTGGAGGTTGAGTTATTTTGTTTTCCCCAAACTAATCAGTATATAATGATGACGTTTCCTGTCAACATTATTTTCAGTTGACACGAAAGCTGCGGTAGCAGTTGCTAGGAGTAGTTAACGTTTTTCATGCCGATCAAAGAAATACTCACATTCAAGACTTGTTATTTGTTACAACATCCTGTACATCTGCGTCAATCCACCATTGCTGCCAATTTTGTGGCAATTTTTCTGTCGTAATTACTCATGGATGTAGCTAAATAGCTAGCAAGATACAAAGGAGGATGATGATGTCCACATTCTTAATCCTGCCACCAAACCTCTCATTGATCATTTTTTTCTCTAACTGTCAGAAATAGCTGTCAGTGGACATAATACAAGACTTGTTTGAATCACTAACACATTGTAGATGAGAACAGTGGCTCTGCAGGCTTGGCTAGCTGCAGTACCTCTCAGTTCTCCAATGTTCTAGCATGTTTCAGCTAACTGTTTTTGGTTTTAAAGCCCACAGCTTTACTGTTGTGATTCACTCTAGCCGTTCTCATCAGTTTAATTTCCAGCTGTTTTCAGTGAAAAACTCAATAAACCCACTGTTCACCACCTTCCCAGCACCAAAACCCAGACACAGAAAGTTAGCAACAAGCTGAACACAGTGGAGCATTTAGCAGCTAAAGCGACAAATATTTACCTCAGGACTTGGGGAACCTTCTGCCCTGAAGGCATATTAGGGCTAGTTAAAAACAATGCAAATATTAGAGTAAAGGTCCACAGTTAATGCATGAACATGATTAATTTAGAATGTAAAAAAAAAATTTGATTATAGCCACTTTAAGGTGGTAATGGTCAATATTGTGTTCTACTGCTTGGTACTGCTGCCCTCAAAATCTGTTAATGCAGGTTTAAGCACTGAACATTTGTAATCCTGTCATAGACTCACATCAACTTGCATGCAACTGAGTGCAGTTTATTGACAAGTAAGGTAGGAATGAAGACATCCCATGGACCTTCCTGAATAAGGTGTGACACAAAATGAGAAGAGGTATACAGAGCACACGGAAGACAGAATTGTGTGTTCTGTTTTGGTCTTAGTGTCTGTGTTGTGTGCCCAGACCGATCATATTCAATTTTGCATTCAAAGGCTCCCTGCCTTTTTAAAAATGTGTTTCTCCCGACTCTGTTGACCCTACCAGTTTCTGTATTATTGCACACAGATGAGGTTTCAGTTCTGTGAAATCCTTGAATGAAGAAAAGACAAAAGGTCACAAACAATATTTTCAAGTCAGTACTTTTTTTTTAACTGTTTTAAGGTTTTCACCATGTGCACTTTTACCCAGAAACACAACCATCAAATATTAAAATAAAGCCCTACATTTTTATTGTGCTTCTTTCACATCGCAATCTCACCTTGAATTTGCCGTTTGGCTTGAATAGCAGACTTTGTGTTTGTGTACAAAAAAAATCTTGTTTCTTTTTTCTATGTCCCTTGACTGCTGTTGAATTGCAGCTGTCAGTAATTCGACCCCTGCAGCTTCTGTGAGTTTACTTAAAAATCTGCAAATGGTAGATGCTCTGCGTGGCTTGTGTGACAAGCCCATTCTGCAAATATCATAGGCATACCAAAGATTGGCATTACACAAGCTCCTCTCAGATCTCAAGGCTACTCATTCCTCTGTGCATGATGGCATCAAAGTGAAGAGCACTGTGTCAAGATCAAACAAGCCAAGAAATCAGTGAAGCAAATAAGGAAGTGTTCTGATGTACTTATTGACAAGAGCTTACAAGAGCTTATTGTTATCAGTTAGAAGGGGGTTCTGAATAGAGCCAGTAGGCTAGTCTCAGTGTATTCGTCTGCTGGACATGTCAAGTAAATACAGAAATAAATTAGCTTGGAGTGAACAAAAATTCATTTTCATCTGACAAGAATTACCTATTGTCTGAATGTATTGTCTGTCTACCTTGATTGACTGTAGTTTTATTTAGATTATTCCATCCATTATCCATTAGCTATAACCATCATTCCTTTAGAGGGGACCCCAGCTGACATTGGGCGAGAGGCGGGGTATACCCTGGACAGGTCTGCAGTCAGTCACAGGGCTGACACATAGAGACAGACAGCCATTCACGCTCACTTGCACACCTACCTTGAAATTTAGAGTCTAATTCCTGTATGTCTTTGGACTGTAGGAGGAAGCCAGAGAACATGCAAACAGCCAAAAGCCGGCCAGCGGTTTCGAATCCAGAACCTTCTTGCTGTGAGGTGACTTTTTTTCAGTAATAAGCAGTGTAAGGGACTGCAATTTGATATTCAGTAATTACATTACAATTACTACCTTTTGTAAGTCAAGCCTGCAAGCACATTCATGTTCTGCTTCTGCGGTCATTGCACATTTCCACACTTTTGTTTTGTTTTTTGACATGTTCAAACATAAATAATGTATGCAGCAAGTATGAAAGTTTATGTTACACGTCTTTTTTGCTGGTTGAAAAAGGCAAAGCAATACTTTTTAAAAGGTGTACAGACAAGAAGATTGGACAAAGGCCAAGCCCTAAGATCTTCCTTCTGAGGCTTCCCATTGGACAGCAGCCTTAATGGACAGGCAGCATTCCACCTCTAAGTGGTTTGACATCTTGCTGCCATAAATAAACGCTAACAGGGACGCTCTATTAGGCTAAACAAGGCTCTGTGTGTCCCTCCAAAGCCAGGAAGCGCCCTCCTAATGGTACACTAATGCCTTTATTGGATTACTCCAACATCTCCTATTCCAGTGCGTCACAAGTACAGCATTCTGTTGGATTTGATGGAATGGAGATGGCCTGGGTGGGATTGATATCACCCAGGCCCAAGATGTCTGCAATTAAGAATATTTCCAGCTGAAGATTATACTCATCTCCGATTACTAAATGCTTTTTTTGCCAACAGACACTGTGGATCTTTTGTACAGCTGGGACTGATTTCATAATGCGCTTATGCTTTTAGACTTGCCAACATGTGGTCATAGGATTTACATAGCTCTCTGGACAAGTAAATAAGAGCACAGCACTATCAGTCACTTTGGTGTCCACAAAATTGCACTGTTTTTATGTCAAAGTGTACTAAAAGGGGACACGAAAGAGAAGAGGTTGAAAAGTGCAAATCTGCAAAACATTAGTTTTTTTTACAATTGGTAACACATTTCTTAATACTGAGTTCGCTTTTTCAAAACTCTTCACACAGTCAGCTCAACAGAAGACATTGTGGACTCAATTATGGATCGCACTGTTGTCTTACTCAAACGTAATCTGCTACATCTACATATGAAAAGATAAAAATCCATAAACTCCTAATTGGGACATAAAACACTGAGCACCTGTTTTCATTCCTTGATGACCTTTATGAAAGACTTGTGGCAGGTGAGGAAAGGGGGCCAATGAGGCAGAATCCAGAACATTTTGTAATTGTATGCAATGATGTGGTGTTTCACCATCTCTTCCAGTCACAGAGTGGTTTACAGCCCATCCCAGGATGGTGTCACTTTTTTCTTCCACCTTACTCTCTTATTCCTCAACCCCACAGAGGAAATCTTCTCCTCAAGGAGGTGGAAAGTTCATGACTACCAGGCGGCCACATGATCAGATGTCCCTCTTGGACACAATGAATGCTGGATGCCTCGACATATCTGCAGAAGATTGTCAGGGATGGATTAGGCATGCAAAAAGATTCTTACCCAGGTGGATTGCAGGAGAGGACATGAGGTGTGATGTGGATGAGAACTTCCCTAGGGTTGACTAGCACTGTTGTATTTCTATATCTGTAGCTATCCTATGCAAGCATGCATAGTGAATATAGTATAGCGTATGTATAGAGTAACTTTAGTTTAATTTTGTGCACTTGGAATTATTCTATGCAAAAATGGCAAAAAAAAGAAAAGAAAGCATATTGTAGCATTTCTAATTCATATCTGTGACATAAAATGTTAATCCATGCAGTAACGAAGTGACCTTTTTTTGTTGTAAATGAATCTTGGTTTATGACAAATAAATAAATAAATAAAAGATACTTCAAAGAGGTATTAGGTTTGAGTAATGAGTGACAAATGTCAGTGTTCAAGTTGATTTTGAGATGTATATGAAGTGTTTTGGTTGCATTAGTGCATTTTGAGATTAACTGTTATGCTGAGCTGCATATCGGTGAAAAGAACTGTTTTGAAAAAGTGAACTCAGTATAAAGAAGTCCCCCTGGGGTCAGCTGAGGAAAAAAAAGAGCCAGGTGTAAATCTGTACTCTCGGTTTACAAATGCAGATTTGCAAATTACTTCTTTCTTCAGAGAACAAGAAATGGAGCATTTTTGCGGCGACCGCATCCACAAAGTTAGTCCAATTTATCTAGATTTACAGTAAGTGAGATTTAATACTATATTGTGTTTTGCATTAGATATTTCACAGCTTTCATTGTGTAACGTTGTATTTATTGTGCTTTTCTATGATTTATAAACTGTGCTTTCGGATTCATAATACGTGCACACGGATTTGTAAACCAAGAGTACAGATTTACACATGAACGTAGAAAAGTGTGTTACCAATTGTAAAAAACTATAATGCCTAACATTGATTTTCATTAAATCCACACACACTTGTGCATTTGCACAGATAAAAGACTATTATCATTTCCCCATTATTTACACTGCCCTGGAGGTTGCAAATTCTAACCTGCAGACCACGGAAGCAATTACTGTGCAAATAATGCAGATGGTGAAACAAAGTACTTAAGAAAATGGTTTTTCCATTAGACACTTTGGTCTCTATAAGCACCTTGGCTTGTGTCATCCTCTTTGAAATCGTGTGTGTGTGTGAAATTGTGTGTGTGTGTGTGTGTGTGTGTATGTGTGCATTTACACATTTGTGTCCACACATGGGATTTTGTGTGTTTGCGTGCACATTCTGCGTGTGAAAGGCTATTAGTGACCTTTCCCCGGTGTTTATTAAAGAGGAATGTTACAAAGCTCTTGGACAGCTTTTAGGGGCAGTGTTGCTGATGACCAAAGAGTTATGTGTCAGAGGTTTGGATGAACTACAATACTGTATTTGCCACATACACATATAGTATAATATATGCCAACCAAGACACAGAAACAGACACACACAAAGACACACGCACACATCCCAAGTGTTTTACTGTTCTCGTCTTGCATCCTTAATGCCCTGGTAATGGATCCATTGAGCGACCAGTTGAGTAGGCCTCTCACACCCAGAGGAGTTTGTTAGTGGTGGTAATGACAATGCTGATGAGGCAGTTGCCTTCAATATCTGCTCCTCTCTCCTCATAAATCTCTCCATACTAAACACATCCGTCATTCACTCACCTCTCCATATCACCACTCAACTGTTTGAAGCAGCGGGGTGTACGTCACCTTCGACAGCAGAACTTTTCTCTTTCCATAATTGCTCCCTAATTCTCCAGAGGGTCTTTAGAGCCACTTGACCAAATGTTCATGTATTTGCTTATTTTTTTTCCAAGTCTGAACAAGATGGTTCCCTGTCACCTCACTATTTCCCCTTCATAAGCTGAAATCACAGCTGCTCCTGAAACCTAGGCAGTGGAACATAACTGCACTAATGCATACATTATCAACTCCTCATACCTAATGAAAATCTATTACCAAATTAGAATGCATTGGGGATGCTTTGAATGTTATGCTGCTTTCAGTTGTATCTCACATAGGCATAACCTTACAGCTACTAATGGGTTCTTTTGGCTTGACCACTGCTCCCTGCAGGGCACAAATTTGCATGTACTTTTGCATGACCAATGACTATGGACCCATCCACCCTTTGTGGTACAGGCTGTGTAAATCATAGATGTTGTACCCTGACCCAGCATCCACTTTGGAAAAAAGGCCATAGGCTTGCCTCATTTTGGTGTAATGGCAGCGAGTGCAAGCATCTGGCTTTTCCCCCCGTAGTCTGATAAAATTAGAAGGCAAAGGGTATGTGAGATGTAGCAGAATAATGGTTACACTGTGTAAATGCTATGAGCGCCTGTTAGAGCCTGTTAGAGGGTGCTAAGAGTAAGAGTCAACAACTATGTTGACGGCACTGTAAGGCTGTACTCACATCAGCATGCTTACCTGTCACGTGACTGACATTCCACACTTAGGAGAGTCTGAATGAAGAAAGTGAGATGCTGCTCTGAAAAGCTATAGGTGAACCTTTGAGCTTAGATTTATTTGTTACACATGTTAAATAATGAACTTCCATGATCAAATCACATCATGGAAATCCCAATTGTAATTCTACTGCAAACTACATAGAAAGAAATGACCAGTGCTTGGCCTTTACAATACAAAATTGAGCATGATAGCGCCATAGCATCTGACACTGTTTATGAAAGTAACAGACAGTTAGGTTACTTTATTCAAGTCCAGAAAGACATCATAATCAGTCAATGATAGATCCAGTACCAAAACCAATGAGATTGGCAATTTAAATTAATACATTTTTCACTTTTTGACATGACATGTTACATCATATTTGGCATTAAATGTGCCCAGAAGAAAGAGTAGTGTATGTAGGTAACTACAGTCCAATCTTTGAGCTACAGTAATGCCTGTGAGCAGTACCTCTTCACTATTGGGTGGTTGTGTCCGCCACAACCCAACCCACACCATTATGATGGAGAGGATGCTCCCCTTGACAGTAAAGGTGCTTTCATACAGCGAGCAGTTGCTGCCGCTGGGAAACATCAGTGTCTGTTTTGAATAGGCGCAGCATGGCGCAGCATGGCGCAGCTTGGCGCAGCATGGCGCAGCCTGGCGCAGTGCTGCGGTGGCGGCTACAGGCTATACACTGTCCACCTAGTAAAATCTCGTCATGCAACTAAACAGAGCAGGTTGTAGCTTAAAATAGAGGAAATGGTTAGCAATATGACATGTTGTTTATTGTCCCGCAATGTATAATCAAACTTTAAAGCTGATGTTGCTCCAATATCGTGTCTCATCAGAGAGACAGATCCTCCACGCTGCAGTTTCTGTGGTTGCCATGGTTACACAGTGAGCCATGGCGGCAAGTTGAACAAGTTGAACCATCATAAACTCCAAAAGCAGCTGCAAAAAGCTGTGCGTGTTCACGAGAGCGGCAGCAGCCCTCCCTTTCTCCTTGCCGCTGTCTGAAAGCACCGTAATTGTAACTTTTCTTGGCAGCGCTTGGAAGGTGCACTGAAAGGATTTTAGAGATGTCGTATGTTGCACATATTGTTCCCAAAGCTCAATAATAAACTTTCATGATCAAATCATATCATAAAAACCACAATTTCCAACTTCAGCACCATGGGACCCTTCCCTTTCTCTTTAACAAAGCAGATTATCACTCAGCACTTGAATCATATCACTGTCTCATCACTTAAAAGGGATAAGAGCAAGAAAGGTGTAAAGCATGCCAACAATCTAGTTGGTAAGAACACATGGTAAGTCTACTTTTCCTTCGGCTGGGAGCAAACGATGACATGTTGGTGCTTTATTCAGTGTTAGTTTCCTTCACTGAACATTTTTTGATCCCTATTTTTACATTATGTTGCTTGACGTCTGCACTCCTAGCTGTCTGGGGATTTGAGTGTGTGATCATCAAGACTAAAAATTCCTTCTCCAACCCAGTGGCCACCATGCCCTTTTCCTTACATAGCATAATGCATCACAAAAAGAGCAATGCCATTATTTGTTAGTTACAGAGTGGACCATGCATTCACTTCTGGACTGTGTTTCAGAAGTACAGCAAGTCATTTCTGAGAGAGTGAGTTTTCATAAGGGAAAGGGGTCAGAAAGGGCCAGTGCCAAAGTATCTGATACCCTGAGGTATTCTGAAGACTTTAGGGTAAAGTTGTCCTAAATAACTGACAGTAGACTGATGGATGTACAACAGAGCTGGGGCTATTATTGGACACAAGGTGACTTCTACAGGGCTAATTTCTCAGTCCTCTTCGCAGGCTTATTCTCATATCTGTTTCATCTGGTGGAGTGAGGAGATGAAACCTCTGAGAGGGCTATCCATAAATGGCTCGAGTGAAAGATTAGCACTGAAGTTGCTGAAAAAAGAAGGAAGCAAAGAAATCAACCAATCAAAAAAGTTGAAGCCTGCAGTGTGATGTAGTGATTAGTCCTAAAAAAACACTTGTGAGCACGCTTTTCTAGGGCACTGAGCTGCCGGCTGGTGTTTCTCAAGGGCTTGTATGCACGACAAAAAATAGCTCTGTTGAAACTGTTGCTCGTTAGACATCATAAGCACACAGAGGTTGGATCCTAATTGAATCATAAAATGCTTGACAGCCTTGTTTTTGTACAAAACAGCAGTCAACAACCAGCTGAATGCAATTACTCTTAACTTAACCTTTTCAAATACAAAGATTCTGTTAAAGTTCATGACAGGAATAGCTAATTTTGGAAGGTTTTTCAAGCAACATATCTAAATTCACTGTTCAGTAAGTACAAAACAGTACACAATTCCTAACCTAAACCTTTTTACTTTGTAAAAACAGAAACATTAAGCATTTTAATTTTTCTACAAACCCTGTGAGCTTTTCTCCATAATTGGATGATGAATCTCTGTGCATTAACACTGTATATATACCTTTTACTGTATGTGTGGTAAATATCCATCATCATTTCACAGTGTCTAAATTTTCCCATTTTATTTGCTCTAATCCCTTGCAGTGGGTCGACAGAGGAGAGAGGAGCAAAGAGAGAGTTGAGGGAGAATAATGCCATTTCAGGATAGGCCTTATTTAATTTACTGCAGGTCGATAGAGGTTCTCCAATTGCCTCTCCCAGATTAATAAGTAACCCACACGCGCTGTCCATCACTGTCCATCTCCCATTAGGCCTCTGAAATGGGGGTCTGAATTGCCTGGGAAGGTTGACTCTGATGGAAAACACACTCTCTCACTCCTTTTCTCTCTGCATCGCCATCCGTTTCTCTCCCTCACTTTTCCATTTTTGTTAGCCAGTTTCATTTTTAAGGTATTTGCTGCAGAGCAAAACAGATCAACTGTATTAAAAACACATGATCATTCATAAATGCCTTGTGATAATGAATGAAAGGGTGTATGAGATGTAACCTGTAACCTGTAATCTGCAACTGGAAATATGATGCCTGAGAATTAGTCCAACCTCTGAGCTTCAGTAATGCCTGTGACAAAGCAGTACCTTTTCACTACTGGGTGGCAACTCTCCTCCACAGCTCTACAACACCATCATGATGGAGTGGATGCTCCCCTTGACAGTAATTGTTACTTTTCTTGGCAGCCCTTGAAGGGTGCAGTGAAAAGATTTCAGTCCTTTTTATAGAGACACCCACAGAAAAATTATCAATCAAAGTTAAAGACGGTAACCCATGTGTTGTGTTAACTCAAGAGTCGCACTTACGATTCCATCTCATTCTGTGTTACACCTATTGCAACTTAATTCTTAATTATTATGACAACATAAAGCCGTCTCTTTCAAATTTACTGTTAAGTATTTTCAGGTCCTCCGTTTGTTTTGTAGGGAATATAACTGCAGTTTAGGAACGACCAGTTAAAACCTCATCAACTCTGAGCTATAAGAGGATGAGAAATTTTATCTCATTGGCCAGCCCAGTGCTAAACATGACTGACACTCTCTTGTATAAACTGTCATTGGTTTATAAAACATAATGTCAGTACACACACAAAGAACCACAATCCATAATCACACAATTTAGTCTATAAACTATTGGGTTAAACCCTGGGAATTTAGATTGCAGTGGTGACATCTCACCAAAATCCAGGATTATATTTTATTTCTATTTTCCAAAAGGCATTAATGTTAGCGCCTCCGTCGTAGCTGTTAATATGATGATAAAACTGAATAACATTTTTAGCCTGAAGCTGAAAATTTCATACTATTTTTGGAGCATACCAACACATCCTCAAACCTTTAAAGGACAAAATAAGTCGCTTGTCAGTGTCTTTCAAAATGACCCAGATTGCTGTTCCAAAAACAACTCATATGAGCATTTCCTGATCTGCAATCTTTATAATTTAGGTCTGGTTAAGTCTGGAAACCAAAACTACTTGGTTAAGGTTAGGTTAGGGTAGTAACAGTCTTGTACAATACTCCCATAGCTCTAACAACTGAACAAACATATGCAGGAAATTCCCCTTCCATGCCATGCACACAGTATCTCATATAGACAGAAAAAGGTGGCCATATGTTCCCCTAGATCCACTTAGACATACTATAAGTGATAAAAGGATAGCTATACCTATAGGCTATTCTTTATAGCTGGATAGCCTGTATATTCTTTATGTTCTGTAAAGAAAAGGGGGAACTCTTGCATTATCTATATTCTCTTGAACAAATGTTACCATATAATCTAACAAATATTAAAGGAATATTTCACTGACATTCCTAAACCCCTGTACACTTGAAAGGTGCCTTTGGAAGGTTTGAAGCTTGCTCCTTTGTGGAGGATGGCAGCTGCGGTCTGCTTGAATTCACAGCAGTTATAATGGATTCCAATAGTGACCCAGAGTCACTGCAAAAAAAAAAACTGTGCCGAAAGAACACATCAAAACCTCCATAGAAACTACTCCTGCAGAATCACCCACTTCTCTGCTGCCCATCCTCGTGTTGTTCTAAACAATTTTGTTTTTCCAATAAATACACTATGTCCAGCTGAACTTTTTTGTTTGATAATTATGGTTCATTTGCCATGTTCACATTTTGAAACATCCAATTAAAAAGTGCTGATCCTGGACATTTTGCAGATATGTTGAACAAAATTAAAGATAAACACTCAAGATATAGTATTATATAATAATACATTTTTTATTAAAACCAATAGATGGCCATCAGGTGGATTTATGTTCCAGGCTACACAATGTTTTGGCTCTTGTAGCAGATAATCCAGCAGAGACTGATGCTGAGGATCTGAGCGATGATAACATATTATCTCCCCACACCAGCTGAGGTGAATGAGGATTCTACTTCAGAGTAAATAACAGAGATGGAGAGACAGAGCAGACAGATAGAGGTGGTACATGCCCCTTTTTAGGTAAGTTGAGTTTGTCCTCAACAGGAAAACAACAGCATTGGCCATTTGTGCTTGAAATGGCCTGTGTTTACATTTTCTTCACAAGTGACCTTGTTCAGATGTGCGAATAATGGCCGTCCTCTTTCAGTAGCAAAGGCACTGCTGTGGTCATGGGAAGAAAGCGAGGGGTGACGCCAATAAACACCTCAGTTTATTTTTCTGTTGCCGCCCACATGTGACAAGAACAATATCTAGACGTAAATTAAACACCCACTCTTAACTAAGAACCCTTTTTTATGTTCTTAATCTCTGTTTGGAGGATATCATGGCAGATAAACTAAACCACATTTCTGACAGCAAAGTCAGAAAGTCACATTTCACAATACCACAAGTGTAGGAGGTTAAGATTAATCTTTTGTTCCTCACAAAGCACAGTATTTTCTCTTGAATAAGAAAGATATTTCTAGGAAATAGTCATTTTATACAAAAGATATTTGCTAGTTTTTCATCATTCACATTCATTAATGTGTGATGTTTGGTGAACTGTATTATCTTACTGCAGAGCTGTAATAGGTCAGGTCAATAGCTCATCTTAACACATATTTTAGCATGTCTGTCTATGTCTTTCTGCATGTAATATAAATTTATCATATAAAACTAAACAATAAGCATTTTTAAGTCAAGGGAAAGACCAGCATTCTTTGATTCTGCTTTCTTCAATTGCATTAGCATTCGTTGTTGTTTTTTTCTTCCTGGCATCCATTATGCTTCTTCACAATGGCATTATACATTGTGTTCAAGCTCTCCACTGTTGGCTACTCAGTCATAAACAAATGAGGCAGCAATGCGGGAGGTTCACATGTGTGATCACTTACAATAATCATGTATAACTGCAAGGCTTCCCTTTGCCAGTAAGAGGGTTGCTAAAGAAAAGAGGAAGGAAATAATTTCACCTGTTGTTTAAGCCTAGATGTAGGGGCTCTAATACAGGGTCCCTCATGATGTTCACAAATCAGTTTTGCATTTGTGAACTACCAAATCCCCTCTGGTGCCCCTTGGTTTAGAGATTTTCACATTATGTTATTGCCAGAGCACACTGTGCTCTGTTGTGGGTTTAATGCGGATGCCTGCAGAACTCAACATAAGAAATGCAATATCCTTTCTGAGACCCTGCAGATAATCAAACCAATGTATTCCAAGCTTGTAATTTGACTGTATAACACAAGAGTCCATTACTAGTAGTGAAGAAACTGTGGGAGTGAGGAATTTATTATGATTAAAAGAAAGTCAGTGGGTCCACAGAACAGTGTGACATTTGGAGGCTTTCCCCACTCTCTGGAAAAGGCTAAAAATTGGCTATTGGTTGGTGTTGGTATGGGCATAAATCATTAAGTTGTTTTATTCAATTGATGGTGCAAAATCAGTGTTCATTGAAATGTATGTTCTTAATGCCGGGTTCTGCATGACCTTCTGTGCAAGCGATGAGCCCAATCTAACTGTACAGTAGAGAGCAGATGAATTAAACACATGCATTCTTAACCAACCAAAACAAGTATATTTATTTCTCGCCATCAAAGCACAGAGATGGTGGTAACATTAACTTTCACTGTGACAACTAATTCAGATCTACTTATAGGCACTCAAAAGCCATGGTCACACATTATTAGTCTTTGCATGGTTATTTTGTTTATTTAAGTCCTCTCTTATGACTGATTTATTCAGCTGTCAACAGTTGACTTAGATATGCTTGTTTAAGGATATTTCTCTTTACTAGATCACAATTTAAAGTAGAAATTAACAAAACAATCACCTTATTGGCCAAATTTATAAAATTGGACCGCAACAAATTTTATCCAGCTTGGCCCGATGAAATTCTGTGTGTTGTCTGCCCAGAGGAAAAGATGAATTCAGTCAACAGGGATTGATGAATGGAGTCACGAACATTACAACTTTTGCCTTTTGATGAAGTATGGCAGTTTTGTAAACAAGAACATGCTGTATGTAAGTTTGAAGACACACACATCCTGTGAATTGAGTAATCTTGCCTTGCACAGCTTAAATAATGCATCATTTTAGAAAAGCCAGTGTTAAATACTATATACTGCATGTATATTGCATGTTGTATATGAATATTTTTACTCTCACAGGGTTTGATTCAGTAAAGTAAGATGACATTTTGTGTATCTGAGAAGTTCCTTTTCAGATATCATACAATGCACTAAGCTTTTGTAGCTGAATTATGAGTATTAAAGATAAATTAAGTTATGAATTGCAAATTAATTAAGAATCACTTCTTGCCAGTTTTATCCAAGCAACATGTAAAGGATAAGGCAGGTATTATTCAATATTTTCCTTATTATTAACAAATCCCATGAAAAGACCAAAACCAATAATGCGTTAGTCCATCTCTCATTACTATCCAACTTCCCTACACTGTTTGTGGCACTCAGCCATTTAAATAAAAAAAGGCTTAGTCATTTTCTAAAACAGCTGGGCACTGTAGTTTTTAGCATAAAACAGTAAATAGTGCATTTGTTGGGGACTATTTTCAGTGGCGGATTATTACACATTTGATGTACTTGTGAAAATTCACAGCAGCAGGGGATGTATGTGTGACTGAGTCAAAATAAACTACAGTGTGTGTTCTTGGTAATGAAGGAACATGTCACCCTGAACAGTGTGGCTCACTGATGTGTGTTTAATAGTTTTTGGACGACAATGGAGCTCTATAGCACAGAAGAGTAAGATATATCGGGCAGACAATACTTGTTAGTAGGATACATTCATTGTTTTTTTTTTTGTTTTTTTTTTATGGGATTTGTGGACAGTCTTTAAATATTAAATATCAAGTATGTAAAATGTAGATAGGTTTATTTTACAGTACACTGAATGTTTGTAGTAGCATTAAGCATAATGATGAGTAAAAAGATAAGTCAAGTTATGAATCATGAGTAGATTAAGCATCACATTTTTGCCAATGATACTGACTGATTAGATTTACACAATTTCTCCTGTATGAATCAGCTTACTGTGTATGGAATCTGATGAAGACTATTAAATGTTTTAAATATTAAAAGACAGACTAGATCATAGGTAAAAAATATGTTTGACATCACTAGTATTTTAGAAATGTGGACAGATTAATTAACAAAAATAACAAGACCATGATCGGAACACACTTATAGGCCTAGAGATGAGACCGCACTGTGAGTTAGATGTGATGAGAATTAAAATCTAACAGAACCTCTGTGTCACATTACACTCACATAGCATTTGTTAAAAGTGGTCTCAAAAGGTCACGGTCTTGGCACAGAGTTTGGGAAAGGGATCATCTCCATGACCAATCTATTAACAACAGCTTCAGTAACCGAACCTCATCTCTGTCCACTAATCCTAAGGTCAGCCAGTGTGTTGTCACAGGTTGATCTCGTCTAGCAAATCAGCTGACCCCTCTATGTGTATTATCCCACTCCCCCTAAATGTTACGTCCGGGAGTTATCGAACACTTAATAAAACACGCGCTCTTGGGCTCAAATGTCACAATCCTAAGCAGGGCTGTGTCAATACCTCCCTGACCTTTCTCTGTGTTTAACTTTGTAGGATATCACGCTTGGTGGTACAGCAGAATGGAAGGCATACAGAGGAGTCCTGCTGTGCAAGAAGGGGAAGTGAAGGGAGGGAGGTTTGCACTGGAGATGTGTGAAGCATTGAAAGCTAGCACGGCCTTAGGTGAGATATACAAGACCTGAAATAGCAAGTCACTCTCAGCCTCATTCAATCAGAGTCTATTTGAATCATCAGTGCAGAGCCATAAGACGTCAACTTATTGAACAAGTGTTTTACGCATCAATTTAATATCTCCTCTCTATTTTACACCTAGTGCGATTCACTGAGTGACGTCAATGCCATGTCAGAACAAATTAAATAGCAAACAAAATTCTTCCAGATTTTATTTTGTAATTTCTAAGCAGAGATTTAGCAGAAAATCCGTTTCCAGAGAATCCAATTATCTTAAATAAAAATGAATGACTGCTTCCTCCTATTTCCATGCTGCAGAAATGAAATACAAAATGGAATAGGCTCGACTGAGTAAAAGCTTATCTTTTTCTCTTTGAGAGATGAAGGAGGTCTCAGTAGGCTTTTTTCCCCCTGTCCTTTTTTTTTTTTACTGTTGTTGTCTTGGCAACAGGCTCCTGTCACTCAGAATAACTTTATTCAAGCACAAAAAAATGAACAGGAAACTTGTCCAGGTGGCAGAAGTCAAATTGACAACGTGTCTAAGTACATCCTGACACACTCAGGAGGAGGAAATTATAGTTTCATCAAGTATTATTTTCACTTTCATGATTGGTTGTGTGTCTTTAGAGTGCATGGCTTTAACATAGCTGTGTTCATTTAATAAAGTGTGAGAATAAAACTGCATTCGAGGTCAAATAACAATCTCATTAATGCTACGTTTGTCCCAGCGTGGTATTTCATCAGCAGTGCATGAAGCCTCTGTGGAGAGAATTGTCTGTTGTCTGTTTAGAGAGCCGTGGATATTGAAAATGGCAAATGTTATCGATCTGTGCATCTACAGGAGGTAAAGAAAGTAATATCAAAATGTCATAAGCAAGGACTTTAACTTTGTAATAAATAAGTAACCACAGTACACTGGTACAAAGGGGGTCATGTAAGGTTGCATTACTATTTGCAGTATTTGTCATCACATTGTATTCTGTTTCACCTTGTGATCTTTGTTCCTGAGTTCAGCATGGCTTACAGACTCTTCCCCTTTTCATAAGAAATAATTTCGTATTTTATAACAGATGCACCTGCAGTGTCATGTGCTTTGAAAACCCATGAGTGCCGATTTAAAGACTTCTATATGCAGCTAAATGCCAATCCAACTAACATGACCTTTGTTAATAGCACTGGCAATTATGATTACTGAAGAGTCCTTCAGAGTTAAGGTCTAGGTTTGTTGTATTTTGTCTTCATTTTTTTGCTCTCTCCTATCTGCGTCTGTCTGCCATTATTTAAAAGGCATCCATTTAGCATTTTATAAGGTATAATAATAAAAAAGAAATGTCATGAAGTTCTTAAACCTAAATGACAAAACATGTCATTTAACATTGCCATTGAAAACAATCTATATGAGCATTTTTTGATCTGGTGCCTTTACAAACAGGACAGCATTGTTAATCTGTGTCTTCCAAAATGACCTAATGCAGTTCATGATCCGCCAACACTATGGTTAAGGTTACATTACATTTAGGTAACTAAAACTACCTACTTAAGGTTAGGGAGAGATAATAGCCATTTAAAAGAACCCAACTTTGACTTTCCTCATTTTTGGGGAGGTCATTTTTGCCTTTACTTGATAGCATACAATAGAGAGTAGACAGGAAATGTGGAAAGAGAGGGAGTCAAAGGTCCACTGCCAGATGTAGTCAGCGCCTTAAACCCCAACTCCTTATAAATAGACAACAGTTCACCTTCCTTGTGTTTCATATTGTTCCTGTTGCCACATAGCCATTTCTGCCTACTTGTCTACGCCTTTATGGACCGTCTCAAAGGTTCAAACTCCCGTTACCAGCATTATTGAACCGTGACCAAAAAAATCATTAAACCTTTTGAAAGCCCCCTGATAATGGGATTCATTGATTTATCCGAGGACAATAAAAAAGCGTTGTCAACCAAAACATTTAACTTAAAGCCTTATACTGTAGTTCTCTAGTAAGTGAGATAACAAGATTAAGTGTTTCCAAAGGTTCATCATGTTTTAAGAGAACAAAAACTATTGTCTTCACCTACTCCTCTGTCTCTGCCTTTCTTGGTGGCATCATTAAGATAGTGGAGATTATAGCAGTGTGGGATTAATGGACACTCTCCACTGTAGAACAAAGCTGGTCCAGGCACACAGGATCCCAGGTAATGAAGAAGCAGCATGAGTTATGGCTTCATGCGGGGCCAGGCAGATAAATTTGGAGTGCAGGAGTGGTGACTGCTGACTTATCACCCCTGTGGTGATGACTGAAATCCCCAGACTATGTGCTGCTTTGGTACAGTGACATCTTACACCCCAGGGCATCGTGTTTATTTTACTTTTAAAGCAACTGTTCAACATTTTGGGAAATATGTTTATTCGCCACTCATATTCGTACGCTAAATATAGTATGTAGCTATAGCCAGGAGACGGTTCGTTAGCTTAACATAAAGAATAGAAGTTTGGGAAAACAGCTAGCCTGCCTACCAGCACCTCTAAAGCTCACTTTTTAATACCATACCTTGCTTGTTTAAACCACACAAAAACCAAAGTGTAAAAACAGATGTGTTTTCACTTCGAACAGAACACGGCTAGCAGTTTCCCCCTGCTTCCAGTCTATATGCTAACTGAGCTAACAGCTTGCTGGCCGTAGCTACATATTTAGCGTACAAACATGAGTGGTATCAATCTTCTCATCTAACACTTGGCAAGAAAGTGAATAAGTGGATTTTCCTAAATGAAATATTCCCATTAGATATAAGTTTTCTAAAATGAAAAAATAAGAAGAAGAAAAAAAGCACAAATGACCCGGACTTTTTCACTGGGGGCTATTGTTTGAAATGTCCTTCTTGGGAAATAATATGTTTGCATCTTAAAATACAATTTTATAGACAGTATATCATATATATAATTTAAATATTTATTGCATTTTGCCTTTATTTGACAGAAAGCAACACAAAATTTAAATGGGGAAAGGAATGACATGCAAAAGAGGGTCCCTGGCAATAAACCAGGGAGATGGTGGCCATATGCAATGTGTCCCACACTATTTTATTCTCGTTTTTGCGCCTTTGCCCTTCAGCACTCTGTGTTGGTCTCTGCAGGCTCTCATATGTGTGAGTGTGTCTGTGTTGGCCCTGTGATGGACTGGTGACCTGTTCACACTGTCTCCCTGCTTTCCACCCAGTGCATGCTAGGAAAAGGGATGAAGTATAAAGAGAAAATGTTTTATTTTGATCTAACTGTCACTTCTCTTCTTCTGTTGTCACTGTCTTTGGACACTGTTTTTCAGATCAGTAAGGGTATGAAGAGTTGTCTTTGTACTACTGTAGTCAACAATATATAACCCAAGGCTAAAAAATGGTGTGACAACTACTGGGGTTTCTCAACTGGATTAAATCTTTTATACCACATTCTCATGAAAGGTTAATATGGCAGATTCCTTGCAGGTAGAGTGTTTTTGGATTACGGATTATGAGGATTACTGCATGTACTTTGTGACACCACCACCCCCTTCTGATCATTTGGATGTCTCAAAAGTGATTCATACAATCATATAAATCCAGGAAGGGGGGAGTTCAAGTTAAGTACCAAAGGAAGTCATTTACCTATCATTAACTTTTTTTTTTTTTTTTTTTTTTTGATAGCTGTAACAAGATTTGAGGAATATTTCTTTATTTCCCTGACAGTTTGGGTGGGTGCTAAATGTTGCATGTAACACCCTACAGGAGTGTTTTGACTGGACTAGAGACACCTCTCCCTTTAACACATTAACTTTAACACTTCTTTAATCACTATAAATAACTGACTGATTACATTGCTACATGTTCAGCCTGACATAATGCTGTTACCACTGAGTTTTATTAATTACATTGAGGGTCAGTATAGTTAAACTGAACTGATGAGAACTGAGTAGCCCACAGTGTTAATTCAAAGCCATTACATATTCCCCTCAGGTGAGCCCACCAGGAAGTCGCTTCAGCAGTAGAGGGCACCGTCATGTCA
Source organism: Macquaria australasica (assembly GCA_005408345.1). NCBI lineage: Eukaryota > Metazoa > Chordata > Actinopteri > Centrarchiformes > Percichthyidae > Macquaria > Macquaria australasica. The sequence goes on along the minus strand of SEMN01000506.1, from coordinate 140,662 downwards.
CATAGTATGACACAAATGAATTAATGAACTGCTTAATTAGAAGGCACATACTGCTCATATTTGTGGGGGTGTATTCACAGTCTAGCACGCATGAGACACCTGACAGACTGTGTATTGCTGGAACAAGCCCAGAGGAGATGGAGCATGACTGGCTGTGACACTGTAATGTGGTGCGTCATACCAAAGGTTGTGCCCTCTCTGTCCTTGTCGGCATCACACTTGTAGACCAAAGGAGTCTCTTCCTGTAACATGTGGCGTGGCACATTACATGGGCCATTGGTTTTGTCTGGGCAGCCGCACGTTATAATGTCCTGTATTTTGCCCTTGTTTGGATCAAACAGGCATTCTTAATACTGTTGTTTATTTTCTGCAGTTTTATATGGGGAAGTTGTACATGCGTTTTGTCCTATTAGTTTAAGATGTCATTTGGATTAACTCTGAGCACCAGTTCTTGTTTTTTCCTAATGCAGAGCATTGCGGCAATGACCTCTTTAAAATATAAAGTGTCCTGTCACCACAACCTCCCTGTGCCCAATAAAACCAAGGGCAGGATCAATGTCGTTAGCAGGCTTCTCATTTTTAGGTTTTACAAGTTGTATCAACATTTACTTTGTGAGTTAGCCAAACTACAAATTGAAACGAAGTTGTCAAAATGTCACAATGTGTAGTTTTGATATTTAAAAAGTCTGATTCAAATTTCTTTAGTGTAATCTAAAATTAAATTAGTCATATGTCTAATGCAATATCTAATTAATATTAAAATATTTTGAAAAGCTAAAATTCTACATTAAAAGTCACTCCAATTTTCTCTTTTAGTATGCATTCAAAAAGCCCTGTTAAAACAGCCTCTACTGTAATTTCCTGGATTGAAATGTGTTATGGATAGGAAGCAGATGTGGATACCTAGGTGTATAATATTGATGAAATTCCAATATTCATCAAACAGTCCCCCAATCTAACTCTAAGTGGTTATTTAAGTTTCATGAGTTGAAACAGGAAATTTGATTTGACATTTCTCATGTCCATGTAGTAGCATTTCACCACCAGCCCAAAGTCTGTTTTGGCAGATCCGTTTTCCCTTCATTCTCTTTGAATAAGCCATCTGCAAATCACTTGTTAAACAAACTAAATGCTGATTAGACCACCCCACTGATGCTTATATGAAAGACTCTTTGAATTGCTTTCTTCCTCATTATCCTGTCACATTCTACTATTGATTATTTTCACGTGGAAGATCTTACTGTATTCAAGATGGTGGAATCCTGACATCTTGTCTTGTTTTGCTTTTATAATCATGCATTCCACAAGCAGGTGCAGAGGATTGGAGGGTTTTTTGCAGAACGGAAAAGGCTTGTTTCCAGTTATTTCAAAGTAATTACTGTGTTTCTATCAAGTCTTATGCAAATCAAGAAAGACAGATGTGTAGCTGATAATTACTTGCCACCAGTGAATTCGTGCCATGAGTGAACACTTCTCCTACAAAGCATCTGCTTAGTGAAACATAAGAAATATTGGCTTTGACAACTAACCTGATAATCTATGGTGACCAACAGTCAACACTGAGGAACTCTTTAGTATTCCACAAAGGGCACAGCTGTAATTATCATAGAAACTATAATCTCCATTCCTGTTTAGCTGTCATTGAGCAAGAACATATTTGCTGCATGAAGCATTTCATTTATAATGAGGTATATTGAAGTAATTAAGCTAGTTTAGACCACAGCTGTGTGTCATGAATAGAGAACCTCAGAAGCGTTATGAGCAAAGTTGTTCTACACTGCCAATGTATATATTAAACATTGACATCAACAATGGATGTTTTAAAAGAAAATTAATTGAAAAAATAATCTAAATAGTAGACTTGAATGCCAACTTTGCATGTTTGGTTGTGTTTTCTTTTTATGGACTTCCTGTTGCTTTAGAATAACAATATATATATATTTAATGACAATAGTTATAATTAGTTTGAATTAAATTTTAAATGGATGTGAATGCCAACTGCCTAAATTTCAAATGTGTCAGCTGTTCCTGCTTTGAATGTTTCCCTAAACTGTAGAGCAAATGGTAAGAATATTTGACACACTGCAACCTAAGTCCATTCTTTTCTTTTGATTTTATTTTAAAAAGCTGATTTTATTTTCAAGGCAATTTTATTTATAGAGAACATTTCATTACAGGTAAATTTAGTGTGCTTTACATTAAATGTAATGTGCCACATTAAAGTGTTAAACTAGCTCAAACTTTCACCTCTTCCACTGTTTGTTCAAATTCTTATCAAAGTTTTTGTTCTCTTGTTTATTTGACTTATTAATTTAGATTAATGACTTTGAATTAAGTGAAAAAATATATATAAAAAAGTTTGTAAGAAAAAATAATCTTGAAGAACCATCAAAGTGAGAATAGATAATTATTAATAGGTAATTATGTTATGTACGTTTAATATGTACAGTGTTGACATTTGGCGTCTAGCCTATGACCTTGTCACTCATAGGAAACACCAATCTCAGCATAACAGGGAGTGGGGAGTGACGATACCAACTTCAAGTCCATACTAGCATCAACTACAAGGGGAACAGGAGCTCACAGCCTACAGGTGGAAGGAGGTAGGGCTTCTGAAATGCTGTATGAACAGCAGCAGTGGCGGCAGCATTGACAGCTAGTGACAGCATAGCTTTCAGGTGAGCGGTGTGGCAGGAGGCGTGGTAGCACATGAAGGAGCTGAGCACTGATGTCTTACGTACACCGCCATTATTAAAAGGCTGCATTGGATATATGATGCAGTGAGAAGAATATGCTATGTGAGTGTACAGGTGGACTTGAGTTAACCGTCAGAACTAGCTCGCAAGCTTTGCTTCATTTGTTTCTGATTGGCATTCAGTGTCTACTTCCACCTTTACCTCCGACCACCAGAGATTGGGTACTGTCATCCTCGAAGAGACCACTCCCTCACCCCCTTTCCAACCTTTTTTCCTCAGATAGATAGATAGATGGATAGATGGATGGATGGATGGATGGATGGATGGATTTTCACACTTCTCAAACTCTACTTCTCATCTTGAAAATAAAAAGGCTCACACAATCCGTTCACTTACTCCAGTCTCTTGCTTTCTAAAGGTTAGGGGCAAGGGCACCTCTGGGAATAAGAGGCCCTGTGTCATATCTCATCAGAGAACCCGGAAACCTAAACTGTCTGGGTAGTTCACTTCGAGCGAGGAGTTCCATTGCACATTGACTGCCTTTATTCCAGCTATCCTCTGTTTTAATACTCTCAGATCCTTGTGCCCTTCACGCCTGAGAAGAGAAAAAGTGCAGGTTAAGTCACAGTGATCATGTAGTCGAGTGCAACTTACTCCACTGAGAGTTCCCTCTCCCTCCATTTTAAATGATGTTAATGCAAATCAAGTGGGAGAGGAGGACTAAGTGCAAAAATGTGAGATGAATATCAATACCTACAGTTTAATATAAAACCCTATCTTCTTTTAAACCCACAGCACTCAGGGTCATCTACAACCTGTGAACCATGTTGAACCCACAGTGGCTGTCAATATTAAGAAATCTGAGAAATATAGTTGCAAAACCAACTATAAAGATGATAGGAACATGAATTGTGTTTGGGAGTGTAATCCTATCATGTAGTCCAGGAAATTGTAGTGTTCATTGCAGATTTCTTGTTGTGTATTTATTTTTTTTTATACAGAAAGATCTAGGCTTTATATGACATTGTTTGGATATTGAGGCAGGATTTCATTGTATTCATGCTGATTGATATTAGTGTTCCATGATATTTGAATACCATTACTGTGTCTTAATGTTCTGCTAGCCTCTTCAGTTCTGGGTTGACTGGTCCACTGCCTGGACTGAGCTTGGCTCTATCCCATTATCCTCACTTGAAGAGCACTGTGTAAGTGGGTCCTTTTCCTCCAACCAGCTAGGCCACTTTGTGCTAGCAATGCATTTCATCCGCAATTGAACTAAGACCACTTGGTAACTGTGCTTGGTTAAGCATGTGACCTACTATAAACCATGTTGCTGACATTGGATCTCACAGAGGCTGACCATAGTTAGAGGGAGCATAACACTGTAATAACTCATCTCACTCTCCATTCACTTAGAACCTTTTCCAAATCACTGTGAAACACCCAAAAGAAAGGGCTTGTGTCTGTTACTCTGTTGGCCAGATCACAAATTTGATTGCGATCTACCACAGTATTCCCAGGCTACATGCAAATCAGGGATGGCCCTCCTTCAGTCCAGAGGGTGGTGCACCTGAAGCCGTTTGTTAACTGCCAAAAACAGAAGAATAACTTCTGCACTTCACAAGTGCAGGTTACATCCATTAATACAACAATAACAGTTAAGCTAGCTAGCTTAGCACTATCTATAAACTAACACAAATGCATGGATGAATCGCATGGATGAACCACAAGTCAAACAAAAGTTTTATCATCTTCACGGGCTCTCATTCAACCCGCTCTCTCACCACATGAATCATTAGTGGTTGCACTGATCAGGGATCAGTTAAATGATATAACAGCTTGGTGCACCGTCTGTACCACCATGTGGAGTTTGCATATTCTCCCCGTGTTTGTGTGGGTTTCCTCCATGTGCTCCAACAACGCATACACTATATGTTAAGTTAATCTTCCTGTCAGTGCCCTTGACCAAGGCACTGGCTTAGAACTGGAGTTGGTCCCCAGTGGCTACCCACTGCTCCTAACACTTAAGATGGGTTAAACGCTGAGACTAAATTTCCCTACGTGGATCAATAAAGGATAACTTTACTTTACTGTATGATCGCATGTGTAGAAACAGTGAGAGACATTTTTCTCCCCTTATGAGACAGGGAGGATGACTGTAAATTTCAGTAAGATTTCAGTGTAACTTAATATACCATTATCACAGGGGACAGACCCTGTAGAGGCTACTTTCTCAGACAGCTTGCTGACATAATTATACCTGGGAGGAGTAAAGATTACATACAGTATGCATCTTGGACTGAAGGACGCATTTACATCTTTTCAGCATCTGGCAAGAATTCATCTGAAAGCACCTTCCAAGGCGGTTTAAATAATCAGATTTCTATCCATCTCAAATCCTTTGTAGATGCATTTACACTACACAGACACATGAACTAAGTGTAACTGGGGTCTTTGTACTGATTAGTAAACCACTTTGAACAAAGGAAATTGTTTTAAAACAAACCATGCGTGAAGGAGGAGACTTTCCAGTGGCCCCTTGAAGGAGCTGAACACTGTCCGATCCATGAAATTGATGTCTGTGTTTACTGGCTCTCGCAACCTCATGAGCACTAGTGTGTGTTTAAAATACAGTTAACAGGTCAAGTCACTAATTGCGCATGAAAATGGATAGCAGAGGAATGTACTGTGCTGAGATCCAATTTTTCATTTTATTGTATTGCATTTCAGAGCTGGCCGCTTATTTCAAGCATATGTCATTTTGAAGTTTAATTCTCTGAAGAAGTATGGTTTATTATTTTCTTGTATTGTGGCTTCACATGATAGCTGATTTTAAGAGGGGCTACTTATTTTCGCAATCACAGATGATCACAAATGGGAAAGTGCTCAAACTCCATCAGCAACCTATAAAAATCTCTGTCCCCATAAACAGTCATGTTATGTCAGTGTGACTTTGGGGTCGATAGAAATGGATTGTGCAGTAGAGACACTTTTTCCACTTTGTTTTTTCTGTGGACTGACACTGACTGGGAAGGAGCAAAGTTCTTCTGTGACATCACTAATGAACGTGAAACATGCTTCTGGGTATGATGAGCTCTGATACAAGTCAATGCATCTTCAGGATCAATAGATAATTATACAGTAGCTGATCTTGGAGAGCTACTTATAAATAGGGGGAGTGGCTTTTGTGAGAAGACACCCATTGAGAAGACACTGAAATAACAGCAATTATTAAGCATAAAAGACGGAGATTGCAGTTGAGCAACAAATTGGGATGAAATGCAAGCTATTTAAAGATAATTATTTAATAAGAATGAGCTAAATGTATGGGATTTTTAAATCTCCTTTCCTTTTATCTCCTGCAGCATTTCAAGCACAGTCGTTCACATTCTTCTTTGAATGTGCTTTTGCTCACCTCTTATTCGTCCAGCTCACCACCCTTCTCTCTGTTTTGTCCCAGACAAAAGTTACTCTAAGAAAAAAAAGCACATGTGCCCGGTTCATTTTGGGGTTTTTTGCCACTTAACATTCACATGACAACGCTTCATCCTGACGTCTATTTTAAAGATTAATGATTACAAGTGGAGAATTTCTCTGTGGCTGTAAAGAAAAATACATAAAGTAGAGAAAGACAGAGGGGGGAAAAACTGAGGGAGAGATGTCCCCTACTCTGCCCCCTAAGTGCCTCCAGACAGAACTGTCCTGGCAAGCAGTAGGTTGAATACAGAGAGATACATTTTCAGCCTGAGAGCCTGAGGGCTCTTACGGGACCAAAGTGTCACTAAAACAGAGAGGCTCAGTATCGCAACACTTTCAAAATGGCTTAGGGTGACAGAGCATTGACATCACTCAAGATGAAAACAAAACCTCTCTGACCTTTTGGTGTTAGGCTGTGTGTGTGTGTGTGTGTGTGTGTGTGTGTGGTTTTATTCTGACAGAGAGCACATGAAGTAACAGTGTCTGGTGGCTGTGGGTGCTCTTGAACAACTGCTACCTGCCACTTCTGCTAACCCTCACCATGACTGGAGGGCGAATGAGTTAAAACTGTTATAGCAACAATGGATCATGGATGATTATGTGTATTGTGAAAGGGGTTGCTCAAAGTGATAACCCCCCAGAGAATTATAACGTAAGTCTGCAGTCTTCTCAACTCTACGGAGCTACTTAGCAGTTTCACCTCATTGTCTTGGTTTTCTGGCCAGCCTACTCCTCTCTCATCTGGCTCATTTAAAGCTGCAGCAGGCAGCTGTTTTCAGCACTAACACTGTAATGAACCAAATGTATGCTACCTGCCCAGCGCCAAACAGCAGACACAATACGTTAGCAACTACACTGGTAGCACTAAAAAGTGTCCTACTATTCCACCATGGTTTGGTTGCAGCTCCCCCGCCGGATTCCTCCAGCCTCATAAAATCCAACATGCTGTTATCTTTCCTGCCACCAGGAGTCGCAAAGGTGCTCCCCCATCACTTAAGAGTCCCAAAGCAGTTTGTGATTTCTCTTATTGTATTTCATATATTATAGGGGCTGTGCTGGATAGATAATCAGATTCTCTTAACATAGTGACCACCAATTCTACATAGTGAATTGGTGTGTTTTAAAACACAGTACCATGATCACAGAGAGCCAGAAGGGACTTCACAGAGGTTTAACAGGCTGAGTAACCGTTATGTCTATCCGCTGTGTGGCAGTGAAGTTAAGAAGAAAACTTTCTGTCATCTCTAACTATCTCTGATATCACTCATTTTAAATGTCAATGTAGCCAATCACACAGCTGTTGTCATTAACCTGTATTTAGGCCTGTGTTGATTTTATTCCTGATTTTAGTCACAGGAACTAAACTCAGGAACCTAACATGGTAACAAGGCCCCAAGTGACCAAAATGTATGGATAAAATCCACAAAGGTGATTGAATACAATTTCGTTCACTCTTAGCCAAATGTGTCTTTGTTAGCCACTTTACAAATCCGATTGCATCCATGGTTTTCCCAGGCTACATGCAAATCAGTGTAAGCCCCTCTCCAGTCCAGCAGGCGGTGGTAATGCACCTAAGGGTGTTCCGTAATGGCTAAAAAACAAAAGAAGAAGAACCTTTACTATAACTGTTATAGTCATAACTAAACTGCTAAACTGTACCAGTTCAAGTTCAACTTGGCTAGCCAGCTAACAACTCTTCATAAGCTAACACAAACGCAAGGATGGACGAGCGAGGCCAAAGTTTTTGTTTCTTGTCTTAACACATTTCCACCCAAGACACACACATATATAAAAGTGCCTTTTGCGCATTCCTTTTTGTGTGTCCAGTGTATCTGAAGAACTATGAGGATTGTGAAAATTAGTCCAATAACTGATTAAAAAACAACAGTGATTTTTAAGATGCAATTTTCACACGCAGAGAAATACCAAGAGTCAATCTGTTGTTCTTTGTATTTACTCTGTTGTTTAAATGGATGTAATAAATGGATAGAAAAGGAGGCAGGCGGAGATGGAAAGGAGACTGAGGACTGCAGAGTGCCTGTCTCCAGAGTAGCAACAATCTGCCAGCAATGAAACCTGCAATGAAACAAATAGAAAACAATGTTTTGTTTCTCTTGCTCCCTCTCATTCTGATTCACTCATTTCCTCGTGCTCTCAGCTTGTTCGCACATACTCTCTCTCTCTTTATCTCACAACTCACTAGTTGGAAAGCCAACTAGAAAACTTTGTATTAGGAAATGACAGCACAAGCGTTATACTGTGTGACATTAAGACTCTGCCATATGTGAGGTAGCTTTTCTTGTAGCGTAACCATCTATTCGCTGTAAGGAGGCGCATTGCTGCAGCATCCACGCAGTATTCCTCTGGGCAACAGCTTTCATGCATGCGCACACACACACACACATGCTTGCTTGCTCCAGTGTTGAGATACATGTCCAGCGCATGCTCCTCATTAGCCAGCTTGCAGGTCAATAGCAGATGTGTGTGTATTCTCCCTTCAGGGCATGGCTATAGAGTGGGGGAAAGGATGCCATTTGAACCCGTCAGTCTTCCAGCAGCAGCCATGAGCAGCAGATAAGGCTGTTGTTTCAGATGTAAATCACTGCCATCTGCTGTGTTGGGGAAAGTTTATCCCGAGATGGAAGCCATTATATTTAGCCAGGAGTATGGGGGACTTAGCAGAGAAAGTTTGAAGGCGGTATGTGTGTGTGTGTGTGTGTGTGTGTGTGTGTGTCCTGGCATTGGAGAGTTGTCCTTATTTTTAGAAATCAGCATTTGGCAGGTATGGCTTAGCATCACAGCAACTGGTGAACATATGCATGGCTCTCGGCGTCTTGTTGAGTGGGTGGCTCACAAGTAAAATTATGTGACATCTCAATTTTTTTTAAATAAACATGCTTATTCTGAAGGCATTGGTAATATACAACTGATGTGAACAGAGCTGTTCAATGGAGGGTATAGTGATTCAAAGTTATTTAAAGCTAATTCATTGTCACTTGCATGCATTCCTAAATGCATGTGCCCCAGGGCCCTGCACTATTCAGCTAGTTCTGTCAAATGGGATGAAAAGCTGTTGCGGAATGATAATGCTCCAACATATTTTTTGTATACAAATAAATATGTACAAACAAAATGTCCTGGATTCATGCATGCACACCCACAGGTATGCACGCACATACATGCAAATGTACAGTTGCACACGCATTCACGTGCACGTAGAGCTTTTGAAGTTGAGCTAAAACACCAAGATGGGGGTGTTTTCAGAACATGGTGTTACACATTGAATCCCAAATCTGTTTTTGTGTTTACTGATCGCACTCCCTTTAGCAGCCAATTCTTTATCTCCAATCCAAAGTGTTGCCAAAAAGCTTCAGGCATAAATCCTCCAGAGGACTGAATAGCCCACTGTTGGCATGGCATGATTGTCCAAACATGTGTCTCTCTAAAGGGGCTAAATGAGGCTAGATGATGTGCTTAGTGGGAGTAAATAAAATAAATGTCTGGATAGCCATTGATATATTTTTTTCAATGTTTAAATGCTCGGTAGGTTGATAATAATGTCTAAAAAGGGCAGTGTGCATGTACGTAGGTGCGATAGTGCAGGACGGACTACTGCTGGAATTATGGTTCTCTGAGGATACAAGTGTGGGTTCTCTCCGGGCACTCCGGCTTCCTCCCACCATCCAAAGACATGCAAGTTAGGTTAACTGGTGATTCTAAATTGTCCGTAGGTGTGACTGTGAGTGTGAATGGTTGTCTGTCTCTATGTGTCAGCCCTGCGATTGACTGGCGACCAGTCCTGGGTGTACCCCGCCTCTCGCCCAATGTCAGCTGGGATTGGCTCCAGCCCCCCGCGACCCTGTGAGGATAAAGCGGTATAGAAAATGGATGGATGGATGGATGGATGAGGATACAAGTAAATGTCTCTGCAGATCTATGCAGAGAAGGGTGTCATGCGTAACTGTAAGTTGCAGAGCCTTGCAGAGGGGTTGGTGTGCACGCCTGAGCATCAAGTAACCTGATTGGTTGATCCAATGTCTGTCGATAGGCGTGTTCATAACAGGAAAAAAAAGCACAAACAAGAACAACGCACATGCACATTTGCCATGTGTGCAAAACAAGCAGTATAGAATCTATTGCATGTGTTAGCCACTGTGTGTATATGTTCTCTTTACATCACACATATGTGTGCGCCTGACTTTTCCAGTCACTGGGAAATACACCCCCAAGCTGAACTGCAACCTCATTAAAAGAACATGATGCAATTTGGATCAAATGTTGATAAGAAGCCGCATTAGCATGCCCGTAAGGGACTCATCCATAGTGATACCGTGTGCATTGTGCCAAGCACGCTATGTACTCCCGGCTGTGTAACCACATCAATTGAGGGGCAATTCAGCCTTTCCTGCAGGACGATTTAATCCTCATTTTTCAGGAAGAGTAGAGTGCTTCCTCCTGCAAAATCTAATAAACTGTGTAGTGCTCCAAGAACTACCTCACCACAGCAGCAAGCTTAGATATAAGACCAAATAACGATCAAAGGCCAAACTTTCTGAGGCTTCCAGGGGAAAGAGAGGAGAGTGCACTGGAGCTTAACCTGTGGCTGTCTGTATCGGTATCCACGTTTTCTACAGTGGCATGATCATTGGTAATCCCAGCTCTTTAAAATATGTATTTAATTAGGGAGGGACTGAATCAGGATTTATGCTCATCAGGATTTGGGGCATTAAGAAAAGCAGCTCATTTTCACAAGAAATGTTAGAAGGCGAAGTGTCACTGCCCCATGCCTGTCTCTTCATGGACTCTCTCTCACTGCAGTTTTTCTCACTGGGCTGTAGCTCTGATTATGTCACACATCTCCAGGCAAAATGAACACTTGTTTAAAGCTGTTTAAAACAATTAAATTGCCAGATAGACTGAATATTCAGCCATGTTGCTCATAGGCAGAGCCCCTGCCTGTATTTTTATTCCCCTTTCTGTCTCACCCACTCTTCTATATCTAATCCCCCCCCCCGATCTTCTTTACTTTCTCTCTCCCTACCTCTTTCTCTCCTCCCTCATTATCGCTCTCTTGAGTCTTGGCCTGGACTTGTTCTCACTGCTTTAGTATCGATTAGGAGGCTCCCTCTTGGGTGTGGGCCTGCCTGTGTCTGATCTAACGGAACCGAGATTTGTTCACATTTCTCTTCGCGCCCCTGACGGGATTTTCTTCAAAACGTCTCAGCACCTGATGTTGAGTTCCCTTTATGAAAGTCCACAACCATCTGTTTACTTTCAATTAGACACAGCACCACGGCATTTCCTTCACTTGATTAAGCTCTGGCTTGTGTGTGTGTGTGTGTGTGTGTGTGTGTGTGTGTGTGTGTGTGTGTGTGTGTGTGTGTGTGGAGGGGACGCTGTACACTGTATGAAAATGTGTTTAGGTTACTTTGTCTATAACAGAGCTGAATGCTGAATTTCTGTGACTATCATCCTCCTCCTGCTATACAGTTTAGTACCTGTATAACACCCATACAAATACACTTGTGTGTGTTATGTTGTGTTGCCATATTTTGCACATTTTATTTGTTTATTTCCAGGGACAATGCACATTGACCGTAAATGTCCCAGTGTTAGCCAACAGACTTTCAACTGTTGTCCCTTGGCCATAAAAACAATATAAATATAAAAATTAAAGGCTGGCTGGGAGAAAATGCTTAACGGCAGAGCAGGATGCATGGCATTAAATATGTAAAGCTTTTGTGGGATGATTGCATTTGCTCACAACGAGGAAGGATGGTGACATGTGTTTTGCATTAAGAGAAGAAACATCTGTACGGCTATTTTGGAAAGATGCCCTCCCATTGGACGATAGTAATGCTCTTTAAAAACAGGAGCTAGTTTTGTGGGGAACAGAGTGATAGAGAGAAAGGAGAATAACTTGAAGTGGGGTTATTTCAAGACCACCAAGGGTACTGTCTGACAGATCAATACTTTGTGATGCATGCTATTCCTTTGGAAATGAGATGAGTGATTTAGTCCAACTTCTATGTCATCTCTTGTACAATTAATGTTCCTATACGAAGCATATTAAAACAGTGGTAGGAAACCGCCTATTCTACATGGCTGAATAATAATACACTATTCTCCAAGGTCTTTGAGCTGTCATGTCATGCTGCTCTTCTGCTGTGCTTGTCAGGTCTATGATGTTTCAAACTGCAAGTGTAAAAGCCCTGAAAAGGGAGTAGTTGAATGAAAGATGCACGGACACAAACTTTCCTCAGATCATGTGTGTAATGACAGACATATCAAAATAACCCTGTGTACTGTACAGCCAAATATCATAAACTGTACAGAAATACTACTACGGAAATGCATTTTAAGATAACAGTCCAACATTTTAGTTTTTATCATTGAACCCGTACAAATTCTGCATTATTACTCTCAGCCTCTCTCTAAGAGCATTACATGTAGCCTAGAATACAGCATTGCAACAGTAAACCAACTAAATGTCCTGTTACTCTAGTGAAACTCATAGACTCTTAGTAAATCTTAACATATACATACGCTTAACATATACATTATTTGTCGAACCTTATTTCAGTACAGTAACAGCGATAAATACAAACAAGGCATAACTTAACAGCTACACATTTCAACAGCAACTAGATACTACTATGTGTTTTCCTCTGACAGTACAACTACCCTGAAAACAACGGAACAGTTAGCTGGTAATTAACATCGTTACTTCACGATACATGAACATACCGTATTATAAATCATTTCCTTAGCACCTATACACATTCATCTAACACACTGGTAAACATAAACCATTATTATGAGGGGGCTCATACCTGAAAATGGACACAAACTTTCCTCAGATCATGCGTGTAATGACTGAAAGGAGGAAGCGGGGTGCCCCTTAACGTAGCTCAGCAGCTCTACATTCCCCTGCTGGAGCCCTCTGGTAACTACTCCTTGTCTTACTACCTGATATGACCATAGACTTGCTGGTTAATACACATTATTCCATTCGTCACACAAGCAATGTTTAATGTTTACTGATGTGTAAAGTAGCTGTCAATGCTTTGCCCAGCTGTTGTCTTCTCAGATCTCACCCTACATACTGTTTGAATGGACACTATGCATTGGAACGCCATGCTTTATGTAAGTGCTTCAGTGGTAAACTTCCTCTGTGTAAAATGATGTCCGTCACATTGATGCTACTTTTTCACACATCCCTCTTGAAAAAGATGAATGTGACTACCTGGTTTAAGAAAATGATAAATAAATAAAAAAATAAAAATAATGTGTTGGATTCAGGGCATATCTCTGGAGAGAAATGATATTACTTGTCACATCAATAAAAGGTGGTGAGCAGCACAATTGTGGTGCAATAAAAAAGGGAAAGAGGAAAAGAAAAAAAAAGAGGAAGGATACTGTGATTAGAAAAAGGTGCCTTCAACAAAACCAAAAATGCAGCTATAATGATAGGTCTTAATAGTCATACAGTAGTTCAGTAACAATCTGTTAAAATGGAATTACAATTTATTTATTACTGGCAATTATTTAAAGCTGCACTTGTCAATATTTTTATACCAAACAATGGATTTAAATGACTATGTGTAATGTATCAGACCTCGCTTGTAGTGACGAATCCACAGAGAATTATCACCCAATGCTTATTGTTTTGGTTTTATGGCCCACAGCTTCACTGTTTGGTTGCATAATAAGGCAAGTATTTGCTTACTCGTTGGCCACAACAGCAAAAGTGTGTTTACAGCTTTTCTGCTGCTCTAAAGTGGTCAAAAAAGGAAAAATCAATAGTGCAGCTTTAAGTTTGCCTTAGTTGAATGCACAGTCTATGATCCAAATGTCTACTGAATGGTGACACCCACTCCCATCAGTAGAGGCTCGTGGTGGCCCAACACCCGTCTAATACTTTTGTTATTTCTTTCATTTGTCACCCATCTGTACTGTATGTGTCCTGTGGTTTGTGGTCAGAAAACATTGATGTGCCCCTTTAATGTTTTTTCAAATCCCTTCTCTACGTGACAGGGAAATATATACTCTTTTTCAAAATGTCGCTTTACATGTGAAATACTGAAGTTGTAAGTATACACAGCTGCTTGACATTGCCTGCTTGCAACCAAAGTTTAAGCTTTGATTTTGGATAGACAATAACTTTGCAACAAGGGTTTGCAGCAATCCAATTGTCCTCAATATTTCAATCAATGCAAAAGCAGACGCTGCAAATAAGTCAGAAATTTCTTTATCTCCGATTTAGTGCTCTATTTGCCACAAATAATACATTTTCGGTCAGAGTGATGGGTAAAAGTTATTTGACATTTAATTATACAGCAGCCGAGTGTTACGGGGAAGTAGGACATATTGTCCATCAAAGTGAAAAGGGGCTTGAAGTCTGTGAGAGGGAGAGAGGATAAATTGGGGCAAGCTTGGCCACAAAGACGAGCCGTCAGTCAGTGGCCTCATTTGTGGGACCAAAGCTCACACCTGCCACCCCTCGTGATGTGTCTCGCTCTCCCTCTCTCACACACACATACATCACCTACTGCATACGCACACACTCTCACATGCTGGCATGCACATCAGTAGACAATCGACTTACATGCACACTCAAAGACAAATGGGTTCAAGTCCAAAAAGACACTATAACTCGCATGCACACAAACACACAGATGCAGACGCCTCTCTCTGAACTCCAGCTGCCTGTCAATGAAACAGATGTGCGCTCAGAACTAGACAGGCACCAACACCCTCATCATCTGAAGTTATGGAAGATATATACCAAATGCACTGAGGAGGCTGAGACAATGGGGCATGCATGTGTTCATATGCTATCAGTTATTTGCCAACCAACCATCGCCAAGACAGTTAATAGCCTCTTTTAATAGTTGCACCTAGTCTGAGGCTAAATTAACACTCCAGTTGCAATTGTACTAAACCATTGGTGTTCATTGTGAGGCTGCAGACCATCTGAAAAGGGAACATCCACAATTCTTCAATACAAACT
Source organism: Macquaria australasica (assembly GCA_005408345.1). Classification (NCBI taxonomy): domain Eukaryota; kingdom Metazoa; phylum Chordata; class Actinopteri; order Centrarchiformes; family Percichthyidae; genus Macquaria; species Macquaria australasica. The sequence continues at coordinate 125,476 of SEMN01000506.1, read as the reverse complement.
ATCAGGCCTGCCTTCCCTCCAAAATAACTTGTTTTGCCAAGCAGGCTGTGGCATTCAATTCTCTCTCCTGCATTGCTTAAGGCAGGAAGAAGCCGTGGAATACATGATTTATTATTCTGTTTTGCATTGATTCACTGCATCCATTGACATTCATGCATAATGGGCGTGAATGTGAAATCGGTACCCAGGAGGGAGGAGAAGAAGCCTGCCATTGTTGGTTGGGTTTTTTTTTTGGGGGGGAGGGACTGAGGCACGCAAACTGTGGAAAGACCCGGGGCTGGGCCTGCAGGGCTTTAGGTGGTCCTGGGGATTCAAGGCAGTTTCCATGACAGTGGGATCCATCACCTTGCATTGATTACTGCACTACATCAACTGTATCTGTATTGTGCTTTTATTGAGACAACTCTCCTTCTACTCACCTGTTTTTAAGCGTGTTGTGTTATATTGTAAAAAAAAAAAAAAAAAAGACATTCAGTGTGTATTTTGTGAGCTGATTGTGTTTTTGAATGCGTAGTGTGTTATGCCCTAGGGGTGATAACATCATGCTGCACCGTATCCACATAATCGCTTATTGATTCTCCTTTTGTTTGCAGGGCTATAAATTTCCCCCATTGTGGACTCTTTCTGGCAGCGGTCACCTGGGACTCATTCATGCAAAGTGCCACTATGGTGATGTGGACAGGACACACAGGGTAACTGTACATCTGCTTTGCATTTTTCTTAATGCAATAGTCTGCAGTTTCTCACACTGAACATTTCAGCATTTTTGTTTTCATTGTTTTGATTTCTATGAATGCATACATACTGCAGCTGTAGTTATTTAAATTTTGCCAAAATGTAGAGATGCATACAGTATGTTTGAACAAACTGCTGCATATTTACAAGTAAACAACCTTTTCCTAATGAAAGGTTTCAGTTACAAAGGGGGCTGTTAAGTTATCATCTACCTTTATTTCTGCTCTGGGGTTTAGAGCAACAAACTTCAGGCCAGGAAGAATGTGGCTTACAGTATGTGGTTGCACATATGGTTAAATCAAAGCTATTAAAATGTCGTCAAGGAATGTGCAGTTTGTTTTGTACTACAGTGTTCCTCATTTTGCCTTGACCACAGAAGCATCTGGAAAAAATATGTGCTGTTTTGGCCATGTTGTTGCAGGACAGTAAAATAAAAGTAAACTGTTAAGGAACCTAAAATAAATGTTTAAAATAATTTCGTAAATTCAGTGAGTTAGTCTCCCCCCCACCCACCCCACACACACATACATATCTACATTACTACTTACATTGTTTCTGAAAAACAAAAATGAAATAGAAACGGTATTCATTTAAGATGTCTTTTTATAATGTAATGTTATAATGTTTTTTTGTTTTGTTTTTTATATTGTAAGTGCAAAAATGCCCCTCCATGAATCGGCACCTTAACGTGGTGGAGGAGTTTGTGTGCCCCTGTGACCCTGGGAGACTAAGAGTGATTCACAAACACCCCCCCCCTCGGAGCCAGACCCGGGAGGGGAGCTCGATGGCGAGAGTCTGGTGGCCGGGCATTGACTCATGGGGCTCGGTCGGGCACAGCATGGAGCCGCCGCCCTGTGGGCCCACCACCTGCAGGGATAGGCATCGGGGTTGGGTGCATTGCAAGCCGGGCAGCGGGCGAAGGCGACTTTGTGGTCGTATCATCAGATCTGTGGCCGTATGTCTTGGACACTCGAGTGAAGAGAGGAGCAGAGCTGTCAACTGATCACCACCTGGTGGTGAGTTGGATAAGATGGCAGGGACGGCTGCCGGACAGACCTGGCAAACCCAAACATGTAGTGAGGGTGAACTGGGAACACCTGGCGGAGGCCCCTGTTCACGAGACCTTCAACTCCCACCTCCAGAAGAATTTCTCGCGCATCCCGGGGGAGGTTGGGGACATGGAATCAGAGTGGGCCATGTTCAAAGCCTCCATTGCTGAGGTGGCCGCTAGGAGCTGTGGCCAGAAGGTCATCGGTGCCTGTTGAGGCGGCAACCTTAGAACCTGCTGGTGAAGGAAGCCGTTAAGCTGAAGAAGGAGGCTTTTCGGGCTTGGCTAGCCCAGAGGTCTCCTGAAGCAGCAGACAGGTACCAGGAGGCCAGAAGGGCTGCGGTCACCGAAACAAAAACCCGGGTGTGGGAGGAGTTTGGGGAGGCTATGGAGAAGGACTTTCGGTTGGCCTCAAGGAAGTTCTGGCAAACCATTAGACGACTCAGGAAGGGAAAGCAGGGCTTGGCCCAGGCTGTGCTCAGCAGGGGAGGAGAGCTGCTGACCCGGACTGGGGACCAACATGTCCTCAGTGGAGGAGGCAGAATTTGAAGACAAGGGGGAAGACTCACCCATATCCCTGTCAGAAGTCTCCGAGGTAGTCAAAAAGCTTCTTGGTGGCAAGGCGCCAGGTGTGGATGAGATTCGCCCCGAGATGCTGAAGGCTCTGGACATTGTTGGGCTGTCTTGGCTGACACGCCTCTTCAGTGTCGCGTGGAGGTCGGGGACAGTGCCTGTGATGTGTCAGACCGGGGTGGTGGTTCCCATCTTCAAAAAGGGGGACCGGAGGGTGTGCTCCAATTACCGGGGTATCACACTGCTCAGCCTCGCCGGGAAAGTTTATTCCAGGGTGCTGGAAAGGAGACTACGACCGATTGTCGATCCTCGGGTCCAGGAGGAGCAATGCGGATTCTGTCCTGGCTGAGATCACGGATACAAGTGGCCGAAATGAGTTTCCTCCTCAGGGTGGCTGGGCTCACCCTTAGAGATAGGGTAAGGAGCTCGGACATCCAGAGGGAGCTCGGAGTAGAGCCACTGCTCCTTCACATCAAAAGGAGCCAGTTGAGGTGGTTCAGGCATCTGATTAGGATGCCTCCTGGACGCCTCCCTTTAGAGGTTTTCTGGGCCTGTCCAACTGGTAGGAGGCCCCGGGGCAGACCCAGAACACGCTGGAGGGATTATATATCTCATCTGGCCTGGGAACGCCTTGGGGTATATATATATATACACTTATCCTTAGAGGGCCGCTGGAGCCAACCCCAGCTGACATTGGGTGAGAGACAGGTCACCAGTCAATCACAGGGCTGACACATAAAGGCAGACCATCCATTCACACTTACAGTCACACCCATGGGCAATTTAGAGTCGTCCATTAACCTGACCTGCATGTCTTTGGATTGTGAGTACCCAGAGAAAACCCACGCATTGCATTGCTATACGAGTAGATTTGGGATACAAGTACATTTTAAAATTGATAGAAATCCTGTATTTTTGAAAGCTGGTCAGGGAAGGTTTTTTTGGGACTGAACATTTTTAAAGGTCTGGTAAAAGTCTGATGTTACACGTGTTTTGAGTGATTAATTTAAATATTTTCTTTTTTTTTTTTTTTTTACTGTTGACCCTTTTATTTCTAACTTTGTTTTTGTTTTTTTTAGATTTTAAAGCACTTCTTATTTCCCTGTCTTGTTGGTAGCCCTACATTTTAATACAGTTTGAGGCTTAAAACATGTCTTTTGATGGGCTCAGGTGAGCCTGAAGGCAGAGGACTCCAGTAGGAACAACTTTGAAGGCGTTCTCATCATCAATATCCTAACACAGTGTGAGAGACAAGAAAGAAAGGACGGAATATTGCCAGTTAACATATGTAAGTAGTACTCCCATTTTACTAGTGAACCATGATTTGTTTGCCCAATGTGACTAGAATCACTGAGTGTTAATAGCTTAAATAAAATAGAGTCAGCTGTTAACACATCTACAATCTTTTTGGTTCCTTTAGTCAGAGCTCTACACATAGGAGTGTGGTAAGCTTGAGAAGATCATGTAGTGGGTATAAGAGGGAATGCATATATACTCTCTCACACATAATGAGCGCATCTGCGCTTACACACACACACAACAGTCAGGACTGAGTACCACACAAAGTCAAGCTTTTTTTGTTTCCCTGTGAATTTTTTTTCCCGATCCTCGTGGGCCCTTTCACGTCATCGGGCCGCAGGGCTTGAGCCTTGGTAAGCCTGTGCATTAAAATGGCAGTGGTTATGTGTAAAGAAACATACATGCATATTGAGTTTCTTCTCCATGAGTTCAAAGCACCCTCTCTCTGTTAACTGACTGCAGATGTTGCCAAGCTGTCACTCCGATCGAGACTGGCCAATAGAAACGTGTCTTGCGTTTTTCAGCGTAGGTCCTGCCCACGGAATTCAGCTGAACCGGAAGCAAAACTTTTGGATTCGCAAGCAAAACTTTTAGATTCGCAAGCAAAACTTTTGGATTTGCAAGCAAAACTAAACCATTTTTTGATTGCAGTGTCAATAATTTTGCTCTCAAACCTATTTTTTTATTGCATAATAAAGAAACAAAATGAACTCCATAGAGATGTAAAGTCAACCCAAAACCATGATCGCAATGAAAACTCCTGGACTGTATTTGCTGAATCCAGGGATGATGGTGACAACATTTTGAGTAAAGAATGGGTGTCATTGGCAGTAAATGACCCCAAACACATGAAGCAATTTACATCATGCGACCCCCGCAGCTACATGGATGTGGGAAGAACACATCTTAAGCCCTCCAACCCTGCAAAGAAAGAAGTTCCTTATTATGCTTAATTAAAAGGATCTAAATTGTTATTGAGGAGACTGATTTCCAACTGAAAATGAACACCTAGGCATTACATTAGCAAGATGTATAAATAATAGCTTTTGGGGTGTGAGGGGTGTTAGAAAGCAGGTGGATAACACTGGCTGTAGCTGTTGCACTAGTTTCACTATTATTCAATGATGTAATAATAAAACATTAGAATATTTCTCTGATTAAAACATGTTAGTGTATTGTAAAAATCATTTTATCATTTAAACAACTCTAAAGCAGCCACACTCACATGTTGCATCTTCTGTAATTAACATCTGTGGGAACAGAAAACAAGACATTGTAGTTAAACAACCAAAAATTTCAACTCATAGGCTGCACAAAACCATCCATTCAAGCATGAAGTGGTGTGTTGTCTTTTAACACACTGCAATTATGTCAACATCCAATGCTTTTTTTCTGCTGTATGACCATCAGGCTAAAAGTGGAGAACCTGGGAGGTTGTGTGTGTGTGTGGGCTATCATTCCCTCTGGGTTGCCTCAGTGCTGCCCACACACACATGCTGGGAGCAGTTTGTTTGAGCTGGAGGTGAGGGCACTGCTAATCTAATCGATATGCACCAGTGTTGAGCTGGAAACATGATATAGCTAATGTGGAGATACATATGCGTACAATCTCTATGTATGATCACTAGCATACACAGATACACAGACACAAACATGCATACACACATTCAGTACTTCATGTCAACCGCCGATGTTATTTGGCATACTTCCTCCCTCTTTTACACACACTTAAGTCAATGTTGAGGTATAATTTTTGTTATTTTCAAAATAACTGCAGTCTTACTTTCCTACTTTATGCCACCACACTCAATTCTGATCACAAACAGCCAAACACAATTTCTTCTGTCATGAACACAACAGGAGACTGACAGCCAGCAGAGTAAACAAAGATGTGTGTGACCGATGTCAAACTCTACAGGTTATGTTAATTGAAATGTTCCAATTACGTGCTATTTAAAGGCCTGTGTGTCAGCAGTGTGAGTGGTGGTGTGCTGTGAAGGGCATCCTCTAATCATGCTTTAAGTTTGACAGTTTGAGTTTTCACACTGATGAAGTCCAGAATTGATTGCCATTATGGAAAGAACTTGAAAATTGAGGCCTAGGTTGAAACTGACCATAATTATACTTTAAGTTTATGTCACTCTCTACTCTCTCTTTCTCCTCTCGAAGCTTTGATGCATAATCATGATTGAGATAATTTGATGGTGCGTAGCAATTTTGAAGTAGCTGTCTATCTCTCTCTCTCTCTCTCTCACACACACACACACACACACACATGCAACAGCTTGTATGAAATGGTGAAAAGCAACAAAACAAACAACAAAATTGAGCTGTTTGTTGGCAGTCTGCACTTGTGAGATTTAATGTACAAAATATTTGCACAGGCTACTAAATAAATTATACAGTCGCACTTAAATATGAAGACACCAGAAGCCCTGGTCAAATCCTTTGCACCCAAATTTTGTAAAATTAACTCAGCAAGGTAACCATGAAAACATCAATGCTGCAGTATGTGCAACTACTCAGGGCCAGGGTGGATGCTCCTTTCTGTAGATGCTGAGTTCAAGATCATTCCAAAGGTCCAGTTCTAATATCAAGCAATTGTATTGGCCAGGTCATTAATGTCATGTCACCAGAAAGGAATGGAAGATACCTAGATGATACTTGCAATATGACAGGAAGCATTATGTTGCTGAATGAATCCATACTCTGGGGGTAGATGATGACTGTGGTTGTGTGCTTCAATGCTGAGGTGTGCTCTGGAATCAAGCTGTGGGTCTACAGGTATTAAACCCTTGGTCCGTCATTACAAACTCATGCTGTGCAGCCAAACATTGTTCAAACGCAAAAAATGTTATTTGAAATTCTAGTGGAGATCCAGCAATTTCCAAAAATAGCAAATATGTTAGGATTAATTGTGGGAAATGTGTGTAACAGGACTTCTTAAATTCCAGACCAAGGTCCGGGAGCGGACTGGTTTGCTAACCCTAACCCTACATTAAATAAGGATATGTGTTCTTGTGTTTGTGCATTGCAAGTGTGATTTAATGTGCCCCACATTCTTTTTAGTAACATGCAGTGCAGACTGCGAGACTACACATAGCCGACTGTGTGTGTGTGCGCCCATTGCCAGTTTCTGTGTGTGTGTGTGTGTGTGTGTGCTCACCACAGTCCAATCAGAAGAAGCGTAATGTCATTACCAAGATAACTTGTTACTGTTAGTTTCTGACATGTAAACATTATCATTTGTGTAGGCAACAAGATGTTTTCAAAGTTTGCAAAGAAATTAATGAGAAAAGTTGAGTCAAAGTTGTGGTTTAATTTAAGTTTTTGTAAACTTTTGTCGGTGCATTTTGATGCCATTGTTCCAAGCCACAGACCTACAATTAAAAAGAAAGAGTAACCTTGGTGTATGAAATGATGCACAAGACAGAGTAAATCTAACTTACAATATTTCCATTTGATGGAATGGCACAGCCTTAAAAATCATGGAGTCTTGGGTTTTGGAAAACGTTCTCCACAAAAACCGTCCTCCCCAGAAAAACTGAATGAATACCCAATAACAACATGTTCACGTTCAAATGACAAAGCCGTCTAGCAGTTGAAGGAATTAGGAGCAAAAGAGGAAATAGCATGACATGGTTATAGAGCCACAAAGTTTACAGAAGGAGGAGGTTGTGGTGGTTTGATGGGTCAACAAAACGTTGGGAGAACGCTGTTTGCAGTGAATGTTAGTTTCTTTCATGACCATCATCGTTCCCTAGCCCCATCCAAGTCGTTTTTGTGCCTAAACTTATATAAACCTTTACCATAGTCGTGTCAGATCACAAAACAGTTTGTGATGTTTTGGTTGTCACTGACAAATTATGTAGTTCAGCCAATAGGGAAAATCAGAAAAGGCTCATACTGTATGTGTTCCTCTGGAGGAAAATTACAAATGATGTACTGTATATTGTTGTTTAACTTGGAGGACTTGTTGCCCCCAAATCATTACTCTAGCCTGTGCATTTGCAACCACGCATGATGAGTCCAATGCCTCTAGTTGCCATTGGGGTGATAGTGATAGTACAGTCCAAATGTGTCTTAGCCCATGGAATACCGTAGGTAGCTGCTTATGGATAGAAGACATACCTTGCATGATTTTTTATAACTCATACAGGGAGTGCAATTCATTGCATGCTCTAAAACTGAACCACAGAACTGTATTGTAATGTTAACTATACAGTCTATTACTTGTTATGGCAAGAAGCAGCCACAATAACGGATTGTGCTTTAAGCCTTTTGCCAGTTATCCTTTCACATTCAAATCATTCTGCATGCACCTGTATGTAAACACACACAAAGGGGCAGGGTCTCTCTGTAGCTGCTCAGTGTGCATCACATTCAACCCAAATTAACAGGAATTTTGCAGAGATTTTAACTTCTCACTAGATCGGCCCTAATGTCCATAATAACTCACGTTTGTGTTACTCCTGCTCACTGAAGAACTTCCATCACACTAGTCACTGGAGCCCACACCTGTAAGACAGTAATCCATAACAGTAGCCCCCAAGTAGCGATCAGTCGACTCGTGTCACCCCTCGACAGTATGCCCCAACGTGTAGAGTTGTTCAGGCATATTTCATTCCTCCTACAAAATAAGACTCAGACTGAATGTAAGTTTTGACTGTCAGAAAGTAAATGTTTAAAAGTGATTGCTGTAAAATGTTGTCACCATAGAGAGCAGAAGTAAGGGTATGTGGGACAGGTTAGATCATTGTATTAAACAGAAACGCTCTTTAACTCCCTCTCTGTCTCTGCCATTCTCTCTCTTGCTTATCCGCTCGGCTGTCATGGGGGTGGGGGGGTGGGGAGGGGGCGCCAGAAAGCAGAGAGTGACACATTCATACATCTAAGAGCAGAATGGCAGAGTTCAGACTCTTGCACAAACTGAGAGACACACAAAAGGACGACAGTATGTCTTTTTCCGGATGTGAAAATAAAATACTTATAAAATATAAGTTCTATTTGTTGTTGGTTTGCTACTTGTGTTTGTGTTGCCATATTTTTTTGCAGGTCAAAGAATTTTTCATGAAATCTTACAACATATCATTTAAAGGTTTTGTTTAAATAACGAGAGCAGTTTGACTGCACCACCAATCACATTTCAGCCCTGAATGCCACCTCGCTCATCTAGCCTACCTTTCCACCAACATACCACGATTACTCATAAACACTAATCCTAATTAAATCACACAAAGGATGCATGCAAAGTGCATGTGATTATGTGTTTTGGTAATATGCTTATGTACAGACTGGGTCTAGAGATGTATGTGCATTTTGATATTAATAAAACATGGAGCGTGCACAGGAAATGCAATCTTCCTCCCGTCTAAATGTGCTGCATTTGTACTAATTAGGACCCAGCAACAGGAAGGCTTTCTGACATGCATTTAGAGTCCTGTTGACTGTTCTAACAGCTTATGCAATGCTTTCCCATCAGCCATGAAGAAACTTCCTCCCCTGTGTGATGGGTGAGATATTCATTCCTTGTCTTCCAACATACAGCTTCTGATGCATAGTAAATTGGATTTTCAGTTTGTGCAAAAGCGTTATGAGACGTATGTGATGCACGCTGCGAATTCAGTCTAGATAACAGCAATTACATGTGGAGTGAACACTACTCAAGCACTCAAAATTGTGAGAGACAGAGAAGAGAGAGAAGGAGATGACCAGGTTATTATAGTTTATAAAAATGCAGTTCTATGAGAGTACAACCCAACTCTGCCAAGTCTTCAAACTTTCAGCAACCTCTACAGTTTCACACGTGGATCAATAAAGAGCTATAACCAAATCACCACATCTCAGTGAAACATACTGTACAAACGACCTAAGTGATTACTGCATGGTGGCAGTGATTAAAAGTAGAACATTATCAGTGTTACCTTATGTGGATGGTAGCACTCTAAAGGCAGACTTCCACTCTTGCTAATTAGTCTGCTGACTGCACTGAACTCTTGCTCTCTCTTGTCAGGAATCTGGCTGACAGGATGATCGGAATAGAAATTGACCCACTGGGCGAAAGAAAAACTGTAGGCTGGCTGTACACTCTTGATCAAAGGTTGTCAGGCATTTATCTTTCAGAAAAACTGATGCTAGCTTGTAATTATAATACATAGGATGCACTAGGTAGCCTATACTACACATAAATGACCCTGTAAAAAGGGGGAAAACAATCTACCATTGTAGCCAGGTTGGATAAATGCTGTAATTATTCCCATTAATGCTACCAGATGATCTTTTTGGGTACCTTTTTTTTGAGTATAAAGTAATGGAACACCACATCTAAACAACACATGTAAAGACACACCAGGAAAGGGGAAGCCATTTTGTTGACCTTTCTCCATCTGTCATACATCAGGGGATAAACATTTAAAATGGATGTGTGCAATATATTGTGAGAAATTGCCCACTAATGTGAGAACATGTGTTGGATGCTAACAGAAATACAGAGTATCGCCTAGCTGTGTGGAACCTTTTTGTAAAGGATGCTGACTTTTATTGTCACTTGACGTTTCATAGTCTTTTTGGAAGCTTGTTACACTGTAGTTCTAACTAACCCTTCCCACTAACTATTACTTTAATCAGCTTTAGATGTAAAATTGTGATTTCATGGTTATTATCTTAGCGCTGTTTGGTGTCCCGTCACGTGTGTATTTGTATGCACTGACCGGTTAGTGTGTAGTCAAGTTTTATACATTCATTGAATTATTTCATGGAAAAAATGTGGAATAACTTTTCTAATTTTAAATGTCTCTTTGTTCCATTAAGATTGTTCCACTGTTATTTTTTCACTGTTATTTTTGAAGGACTTGTAAGCGAGGGAGTTAAAAGGTTGGAAGTTCGATCTGATTGTAAAGTTCGGTTGCTATCTAAAACCAATTTAGATCACAGAACAGATCGACTGACATTTACTGTTGAAAACAGTCAGGCTTTATCGTGTATCAGGACGGATATCTGTTTTGTCATAGCAACACAATCCCACATGTAATTATTCAGATCCAAACGTGGCATATTAAAGCTCTAATGTCCCAATTAAAATACAAACTTTCTGCCTCATTTAACAGGCTGTCAAAACCAACATGAATGAAAGGACACTGTGTTGTATCAAACTAGCAAATCACGGCCTGTTTTGGTGGGAAATATGCTTTCAGTTTGGTGATGCACCTGAGACTCAACACTCAAAGACACCAAGGTAACAGATGTTGTGTGCCGTGGGAGCACCCACCCCCCCCCTCCTTTCCTTTTCCTCCTTCCACTCCTCCAGTGATGCAAGGTCCCCCCGGCACTTTTATTCTCTCTCTCAGCCCTGAAATTCACAAACAGCGTCCTTGTAACTTATTTCTCCCTAAACTCCTTTCCACCATCTGTTTTTGAGCAGGTCATGTACTGAGTGTAAGGGAAAAATTTTGAGAACGAAGGCAGGAGGAGAGGAAGACATGCTAGGGATACGTTCGACAAGAGCTGGCGTTCTGCGTTGGTTGACAACAACAGAAGTACATCACAACAGCTCTAACTGACAGCTTGCCAGTGCCAGTTTTTATTTGCTAACAAGCACGTCAACTTCCCATTAGCGTCCATGTAGGGGAGACAGTGTGAGGTCTACAAAAGGGGATTCAAGACAGCCTCTCATAAAAATTACATCAGATAAGGTGATTCAGCCCATTGAACCGTAGCCGTATTGGGAGCAATTTTGAGTTCCCATTAATACTAGGAGACAGGCAAACGAGTTTTCTATCCTAATCAGTATTCTGTAGTGGTGTCTGTCCATTACCTTCTAAAAAGACTTAAAATAGGTGGATGAATATCTGAACTCCCATCATGCTACCTTTTTCTTCTCCTCTCTCCTTATACAAACCCAGTTATCCTGTTTTAGCTCCTCTGACTCTGATATTCACCTTCTCTCTCCTCACCCCCCGCCTCCCCTCCTTTCTCACTGACATTCCACTCTTTATCCCAGATCTTGCTCCATCTCCCTCTCCCTAAGGCCTTATCTCTACCCCACCAGCACTGCCGCACACCCACACACTCTCAATCACACATATACCCATACGCACGCCTCAGCCCCCCCACCCCTCACCCCTGTCCTTCATTTTAGTTTCAGGCGTCTGTCTCTTCAACTCCAGCGGTGTAGCCAGCCAGCTAGTTAGCTGTCAGGGCCTGGGAGCTGTCTACCTCTGATTATGCTATCATATTGCTCTGCCGGTGCAGTTATCTCCCATTCGGACCAAGAGGAATCCAGTTTCATATTGGCCATTAATGTTTAACGAGACAGGAGTTTAGAGATGGGTGTGGGGAGCCAGTGACCCTGAGGGCTAGATCCGATTCAGCTTTGAGCCAGGCAGAGTGGGAGTGTGACGTTAGGTTAGCACATACTGTACACAGACAACATACATGTATTTATACTCAACAGTCCACAGTAAGAACCTATCAAAAACAGACACAAATGCAGAGTTTCTGAGAAATACGCCTTAAAGACACATTTTCCAAGTTTTCATCCTGTGTTAATTGTAATCTCTTGGTACTGTATATGCAATATATAGGTTATGTGTTGTTGCTTTTTTTATTATGGATTTATTAAGACAACTGGATGAAGCGCCACCAGTCAGCTTTGCTTCTAATTTGTCCCAGTGAAAAACCATGGCACTTAAACAAAACAAAAAATCCCAAAAAACAAAATTGAAAAATTGCTTTAGATGAGAGCGTTGGTGAATTTTATGGATACGGAGGAAACCAAGTTACAGTGATGTAAGTACCCACGCTGCTGTGCCTGTACATTTTTATGGGAACTGTAGTTTTTCTGCACTCACAAAGTAGTCCTTGTTTAACTTTGTTAAAATCACAGATGTTTCAGTTTCTAACAGCAACTGCTGAAGTGGATGTTGATTTGTCTTAAACAGTAAACTCCAGGAGCATGCTTCATTTTTTCACAAAGCCTGATGAAACAAATGCTGCATGAGAGATTGTATTGAGTTACAGAAGCTAGTGGAACAGAGGCTAGCCCGTACGTGACGTCATGACTTCAGCTCTCTTTTGCTACATATTTGTTAAGACATGCCCACTTTTGAACCATTCTTTGTAGTAAAACACTTAAATACCTACAGTTCACCTCCAATGTAAACTGTAATTTATATGACTTGGAGGTCTGTATGATGCCAACAAGTTACTTTAGGGTAAACTGTAGATACCATAAATGTCCACCCCATGGCCATTAAAGAGATCACTGCCCATCATCTGGTAGCTATCTGGCTGCCTGCCAATCGCAGAGTCATTAACAGAACTTTGGTTGATGGAAAAAAGTGCTCAGAAGAGAAGGAAAAAGATAGACAGAGTTGAGAGAGAAACATAACTGTGACCGATGTGCCATTGTTTCTGGTTCTCATTTTCAAAAGTATTGATTGCTGTTCAGAGCATGCAAAGCTTTTAGTGTTAGCAGAGAGTGAATTGTGGTGATAGTCGATCAGACAAACACAAGTAGTTGAGGCAAAGTCCAGACTGTATATTCCAGTATGCACATTTCTTCTGCTGTGGAATTTATTCTTATCTGGTCTTAAACTGTTTTCAAGGGAAAATTCAAATTATTTAACTTAAATATATCTTTTTCTCTCTACATGATGTTCTCTACTTTTCAACAGAAGAACAGTATTCACAATGGAATGATCAGGGATGGATACACTATTATCCTATAATTGCTGCTGATGTGCACTAACAGAAAGAGCATAAATTCTTACTCAACCTGTTTTCATGGATTAGTCATTTTGAAGTCTTTTTGAGTCAGTTTGTTGTCTTTTTGTGTCTCTCTGTGGTTTTCTGCAAAGACATTGTTAAGTGAGTGACAGTTTGAGCACCTCAGGGTCTGGATGAACATGAAACTTTCCTGGTTGAATCATCAGTACAAAAGATTAACCGTGCTTAAAATTCAAATGTACAAGTCTGTGGACATCCAAACATCTACTTGACGAATACGTAACATTTTGAAAATACTTCCAGAACCAGTTGTTCCTCCCATTTTGCAACTGTATTCCTCTTACCTGTCATATCAGCTACTCATTATCACTTATCTTCATCAAACTGGAGAAAAAACATGGTGAAGTTGGTGTTTTGGCGCATTTGGCTGCAAGTGGATTCATTTCAAAATTAATTTCTGTTGATTTACATTTCCCTGACTCTTCTTTTGGCTTTATTGCATCAGTTAGGTGAATAACTGATATATAACTAAAAACACCTGTGCGGGGTGTGCAAGGCCTTTCAGTGAATGGAGCTGGCCCAGGTGTCATCACACTGCCTAAATGTAGAACATTGGTCATGTGATATAAGGTGGTCAAATATGGGTATGTGGTAACCCCTGTTTCTGTCTCAAAGATGGTCTCTGGCACAGGATGTAGATGGCCTCCTTGATGTTTCTCTAGCCATCCACTGACACCTGGTTGATGACTGTTGACCCCTTCCCAGTCAATGCTGGGACTGCATTCGGTCTGGTGTTCACAGTTGATCTATTTCTGGTGTTCATTCAGTCTCTCATCCAGGGTCTTTGCCATCACAAGTGATGTTTTGGTGATTTTATACACCTCTACAGTTTTCCTCTCCAGCGGGTGTCCTGTCTTCAGGGTGTACCAGCAGAGATCTTAAGGTGTTGAATTCTGACTCCTTGTGACGAAGACACTGGTTAGATGTAATGTCAGTCCAGCCATGCAAGGGAGTCCTATTGAAATGCTTCTGGTGGTTCCCGTTGAGTTAGCAGTGTCCGTCCCGTACTTAAGTTGGTGTGGGATTCTCTTTGTACCGGTTGAGAGCTCTGCTTGTAACCATGACATAGGGTTTAAGTTCAGAGTGTCTAATGTGATTTTTTTTTTTTTTTTGTATCGTTAAGTGCTACAAATAATAATAAGAGCACTTATTCCTGCATAGGAAGAAAAAAAGTGACACAAACACACAGAGCAAAATTGTCCATTAGTATTATGTGCAATATAGCCCAGTGGGAAATTATGATTTTTCACAAATTAACATAGTAAATTCCCCCCTCACCTAAACATCTGTAGTATTTAAACATCCAAATATTCTCTTTTTATTCTTGCACAGGGTAATTTGATTGTGCTGTGTTAAGTACTTCAGTTTTAACATTCTAAAATTTTAAAAGAAAATTAACATTATAAACAGATAGATTTATGAGTAACAGGATGGTGAGTTTTAACAATAATTCAGCCAAAGGCTGACTTAATTACTAAGGTAACATTATTTGACATGTCTTCATCACCATCACTGACGGTTCAAACTTAATTACGTTAAAGTTAGCCAACCATTTACCAACTATATACCTTGCTTTATATAGTTAACACAAAGTGTGACACATTTATAAAGTATAAATAACTCTTTTCATGCTAACTACTGAATTTTGGGGAAGAAACGTTAGGAAGCATACAATATGTTGTACTTATGCAGTAAAGGTACGCTAGAGGCAACATCTTTGAATGCATTCTGTATAATGTTGACATTGTATCTGAGTTAGCACACACTGATAAATGACTGCAGGGCATCTCTAACCTCAGGTCCATGTTGTACTTAAGACTTAGTTGTTGGCTGATTGGCTGATGTAGGCTACTGCTGACAATCTTTTATTAAAATTTGCGTGTTGCTCTTTTTTGCTCTTTGTTAAGTATTAAGTCCTTGAAATTCTTTAAATATTTTAATCCTGTAAAATTATTAATTGCGTTTATTTATTAAATGAACACACTGTTATGAAAACCTTACATTGTCTTTATTTGGGGAATTATTAGCATACATGACATAAAGCAGCATTGTGACGCTTTCATGTGCTCTGGCTTTTATCAATGTTTATCAATGTTTTTCCAGCATACCAGCATCCAGGCTACCATCACCATCAACATCTAGCACAGCATCCCATGCTGGTGACCAGTATCCCACAAAACATGCCGGTCTTACTGGTATAACCAGTATGCATTATGCTGGTCTATGCTGGTTTTTCAAGAGGGGGTTGGTACTGAGGGAAGAGTATTTTCCTTGTATAAAAATTATATCAGTGAAGGGTTTTTTGAAAAGATTAAATACTTTTCTACCAAAGTTAACTGTACAACCATGTGCAATAAAATGTCCAACCAGTGGTGCATCCACACATAATGTGCTGTGTTGGTATTCTTGACTTTACTGGGATCTGTTCACGTATGTCTCTGCCCTAAACTAAATACCTAAAATTTAAGTATTCATTATCTGGTTCTAACTGTATGCGAGTGTGCTGTAGCTGTCTAGGTACATATCTAAGCCTACAGCCTGTAACTTCTCAGTTCTAATTCATGGTTTTCAAAAGAGCGAAATAAGAGTTTGGTAATTCAACTCTCCTGCCAGTGTGCAGGAAAAAACATGAGGAGAAGGGAATAAACTGTCCACACAGCTAAAATATCTCAGACTAAGAGCTCAGATCAGCCTCCCTGATAAGAATCCTTTTGCTCATCAGATTTCATTTGAATTTAAATAGCAAGAGTGACTTTCTATCAACACACTCTAAAATCCTTTGTGTGAATGAGAGCCCAGAGGTCTCAATGAGGCACTGTGTAGTTTGAAAAGAAAAATGACTCATGATGGTTGCCAGGCTGAGTCCTTCTGAAATAAAACTACAGTAAAATAAATCAAATCAGAATTTGTCAAAATGTAGATTGGAAATACAAATGTAGTGAAATACATTTAAGAACTGAGTGGCATATTACTAACCAGCATTACACATGTTTAGAAATAAATAAAAGAAAACTATTGTCAATTAATTAAAGTAAACATGAAATACATGTAAACAAGTGGTTACACTTTGTTAATACCTATTTTATACCTATTTTAGTTAGTAATTTGTCTAGTTATTAATTAGTAATTTAAGTTATTTCATGTATGATATTTACAGTATGCCCCGTGTATTCATGCCTTTAATTATATATTGACACATTTAATTGCTTATTTATTAACTTAAAAGTCTATGTATTAATATCATTGTCATTTTTAGTTTAGATTTGATTTACTTTGTGTGAACAGCATCAGTTCATCTCATCTGGCAGAGATCTCTGTTGGATCACACAGCTAGAATATAGTGGTTGGTTTTCTACTATGGATCATAGCCTATTCAATTTGGACATTTTTTTGATTAAATCTATTTGATCCTATAAGCTCATAATTCTAGCTCTATAGACTGTGACAGACCCACACACATAATGTAAACAAACAGACTAAAGACAGCCTTTTCTGAGACCTTGGTGCCTTTTTTTCCTTGAGTACTTTGGTTCGTAAGATATTAGCAGTGATTATTTCACTGGTGGTCAAAGAGTGACTTCTTTGAGAGAAATAATGAGCTGTCAGAGGAACATTTAACACATTTAAAAATCAAGTTTTTTCTCCTTGCCCAAAGGCAGATTTGATATGACTCTGTGTCAACAGTTGGTGATATTTACACTGGCAGTTACTCATGATTTGCACTGGGTGTTCCAGTTTTTAATGCTTAATATTGCAAAGATACAGGCTTCTACACTTATAACTGATTTTACAAAAGACCTTAAAGGGTAAAGTTCTGGAGAAGTTTGTTATTATTCCTTTTTATCCAGAGCCACTAAAATTCAATGATAACTTTTTATGACTGCATGCAGTTGGAAAGTATGAGTGAGTCTGAAAATTAGGCTCAAAGCCACAAAGAATCTAATTGTAGCTAAAATTGAGAGTAAAAAAAATCATAATATAGTTTAGTAAAGATTTGGATCGTTTTTACATATCATGACCACATGCACTGATGAGCATGTTTGTGTTTGTCGGCTTGTTCTGTGACATACTATCCCATGGTACATCAATAGCTGTCTGAGGCAAGACCTCCATTACTGGTTTTGTGTTGCATGCATCCAAGGCCCATTGCCCGGAAATGTCGGTTCCTTCTCTGATCTGTGTCTCCACACATATGCTGCTGTGGCAGTATTGGACAGCTCCTGCGGCTAATGGCGTTGACGCTCAGCGGCTGAAAACCAATCCATCACACAGAAAAAAATGGTGAGGGAAGGAAAAGAGGGAGGGGAAGGGGAGAGACAGGAGGTGGTGAAAAAAACAATGGCGGCGCTGTACTTCATAGTTTTAAAAGGCTATTCATCACAACGGTCCCACTGTCAGGCTCCCCTGCCTGTATATCCATGGGGGGAATCAACCCCATGCCAAACTCATTTATGGGCGCAGACGTGGAGAAATGGCCCATCATGAAGTCACACAGACAGACTGCAGGCCATCGGAGACACATGGATGTGTTGAGTCCAATGCTGCCAAATACCTGTTCTATTAGCTGACATACTATATCCTCAAGATCAGCTAAGAGCTGACATTTGATCAGTGTGCTTAACAGGGACATTTCCATATGCAGGTCAAATTAGCAACCTAAATGCTTCTCCAAGATCTTTAATGAAAACACAACATTAAGCTTGGAAAAATACTTGAATGATCATAGTCGAATCCAAGGTTATACGAATGTTTTCAAAATTATAAAGCATCTCCTCTCTACTGCATGTTTTGAGTCACAAGGTGAAACATGTCAAACAGGTTTATATGCTGTTAATGCAACCCTATCTACTTGATTTTAAAGGTCACCTAATAAGTCACCTTAAAGGTAAAAATGTTACACCATGAATGTCACATGTACAGTAATGCACAACATGGTCAGACTGAGATCAGATAACCACGTCAAGCTAAGTTAGTTTATAGACAAATTTAAAAAACATGTTTTAAAGGAAAAACCTGAATAAATGAGATAAGAGACATAACAAATGCAGATACTTCCATACAAGGCACACGGAGTCACTGACTGATTTAATGAGGATGAAAATTATGAGGATAATATGACCTTCACAGTCACCAGATCTCAACCCAACTGAGCACCTGTAGGAGATTTTGGACTGATGTGTGAGGCAGCGCTCTGAAAACAACACATGTGGGAATGTCTTCTGAAAGAATGGTGTTCACCCCTCCAGTGGAGGAGGGACAGTATACAGTATCATGTCCACAACCCCACACCCACCATGTTTGCTAAACGACAGTCTTCTCACGTACTTGTCCTCCCTGGTCAACCCAACCCCACCCCACAAGAAGGAGAAGGAGATTTTGGCATAGTGGCCACACTGGGTATTGCAATTTCCAGCAACATACACAATCATCAATCATCAGAAAAGGAGCATCTGTAAAACGCTGAATACATTTTTCTAAGCGTAACAAACACCCCGAAATGACTCTTTGTGTAATAAGAATTTGATCCATTCGGACCACTAACATTTGGAAAGTCTAAAAGAGCCATATGATAAATAAGCTGATCTCATTCATGTGTGCAGGGAGCCTGCCCTGTGGTATTCAGAGGATGACCTCTCCAGACAAGACAAGTGAGAGAGTGTCAAGTCTTTTCTCTGGAGAAAGTGAAGTAGATTAACTGTGTCTACCTTCAATATACATTGAGTGTGTGACAGTTACGTTAGTATAGCGTTGACCCTGGCCAAAGCTGGCTCAAGAGCACTCAACCAAACTTGGGAAGTAGCAGAGGGAATAAATGCTGTGAGTCCAGTGAGGCCACAAAATACCCAATCCTTTGTGGTCCACAAAGCGATTACTAAACTGGTGAGGAGGCTTTCAGTTATTCAGTTGTGCAAGTCTTTCACCTTGGGAATCCATCACTGATTACTGTTGCTTGCAGTCAGTCACAGTAACAGGTATCCAAACTACAGTCTATTGAAATACACACTATATGAAAATAAATTGTTTTTATCTGATAAATGATACACATTCTGTTATTATCCTGTGTATCATATTTGAAAAAAATACAGAATTTCAATTCAATTCAGTTTTATTTATGAGAACTTGACAAGTAACTCATTCATGCTTTCTGCAGCCTGAATGTGAGTAGAATAACTTGGTTAAGGTCATTTACATGACAGGTGCAATAATTTGTATATTAATGACCTTAATCTGGTTATGACGTTATTATTGGATTGCATGTAAACACACTGACTCTAACATAGTCTTTTGTTTATATGCATTGTGCTCCAAGTAGAGAGATACACACAGACAGACAACAAGACAATATTTTACACATGTATGGTATATAGGCTATACAGTATACACACACACACACACTGACACTTGAGAGAATGGTGTTTGTCCTTCCAGCAGAATCTATGCCAAGGTGCATTAAAGCTATTCTGGAGGCTTGTAGTGGCTCAACACTTTACATAGACACTTTATGTTAGTTTGTCCTTCAACTTGTCACCCACTTGTAAGTAGTGTAAAGAAACCTAAGTGAAGGCCACTCTCTCTGGAAGTAACAAACCTCCACCTTCAGCAAAGTCAAGAAAGTTGTTTTAAAAGTGAAGGGGAAGCTGTGACCTTTGCTCAAGTTGTATTTGTAGCTGTTTCCTACACTATGTTGCTTTGTTCAGGGACACACCATAAAACCTCACAGATATAGTTAGTAACTGAAGCCTCATTCGGACTGGATTGATTTCTCTAGGGGAGGTGGGATGATTTTACCATTAAATGCGCTGGGCTGGCTTTAATCCCATCCGGATCTCATATGTGGGTAATGTTTCACCCCCACCTAATAATCATTACAGCCGCAATCACTGTTTTTCGGCAAACTGGCTGGTCCTCCTGTAATTTAAAACCCGTCTGGAGTGACGTCCTTGTATTTTAAAGTGGATCTCTGATTTTTTTCCACTATTTTATCAACTCAGAGTGAAATTTTTAAGTTCTATCTGATAGATAGATAACATGCTAACACCAACATATATAAGTATATAAGTCATAGTAACTTCTTTCATTCATTTACTTCAACTTCAAATTGTGATTTATACTATTTCAACTGAATTCTATGAGTTTTCAGTATTCTAAATCAGGTTTTTAAGTCAGGTCAATGAAAGGTAAATTTAAATGTGTCAAATTAACTTAACACTGAGTTGTAATCATGGCTATGTCTAACAGTCTTAAAGAAAGACAGTTATTAAAAATAGTTTGGGAAATTTGGTCTTGAAACATGTCTTCATCTATCTACAAGACACAGGACTAATAACAATATAGGATATAAGATTTGTGTAACACTACAGTAGGTGGCGATAATGCTCCACCCGGTTGTAATTTGCCATTAAAAGAAGAAGAAGAAAGTTTTTTTTTTTTTGTGGTTACAGGGTATAGATAACGTTAGTCCACAGTCCTACATAGTAGGTGGCGGTAATGCACCTTAATGCTGTGACACCCACCATAAAATAAAAAAAAGAAGAAGAAGAAGAAGAAGAAGAAGAACTACCACCAAACGGGGACCAGACATGGGACCAGAACTGAACACAGCGTCGGAGGCGGGGCCACATTCATTTATATGAAAGTTTCTTAGTGGCACAAAAAAAAGCCCGACGGCGTACTAAACCAAGCGGCGGACGAATATGCTTTGACAGCCAGATCACGATGAACGGGACTTATTATAATCAATAACAATTAACAATACATACTTTTAGATAATTTGAACTTGAAAAGTAATGTCAGGACTTCCTTTAACTCACACAAGTAAGTTGAAACCACTAAACCACTAAGTGAACAGAAAGCATGTTAATAAGTTATCTACATTTTGAGCTTGCATTGCAATGTTGAAACAACAAGTAATATAGAGTCATGTCAACTTACAGCGAGCAATCGAAAGCAAAACTAGACTCAAAATTATGAGTTAAAACAATTAGTAAATCCAGTTAGATTTTACTTGAAACTTTAAGGCAGCAATTGAACTTAAGTTTTTAAGTTAAACTAGATGGATTTTTATTACAGTGTTGGGAACCAATGTCACAATGGAAAATATTGAAGCTATGAGGAGAGCGACACTCCATAAAAGCTCATCAAATGGGCTGTTATAAAGTCAACTACAGGTGGTGGTATTCTCTTTTGAGAATTGTCTTTTTTTTAGCCTAGATTTTTTACATTTTGGCAAATTGGCACAATTAAAAGTATGCCAAATTAGCTATTAGCAGTTCCTGTTTGCAATGTACCCATGGATGTACAGACAACTATCACTGGATTACTTTGATCCTGATGAAAACTTAAAAATGTGATGATGCAATGAAGCGTCTTTCTCTATGATTTCTAAGTGGATTTATGAACGTTTATTTGCAATGGACATCGCAGATAATCCTCACACTGAAAGATATCAATATGTGTTTCATGTCTGAAGATTTTACTGGGTAATGACTCAGAGAAGGAGTACGGTTTTTGACTCAAATTCACCTCATACATTAGTTTTGCCTCTCGTCTCTCCTCCGCACCTCCCCTTCAGCCCTCTGAATGTTTTTATTCAGTATTAATGAGTACGAAAAACATACTCTTTCTGTTAACTTCTTTGATAGACAAAAAACACTTGGGATTAAACAGATCATTTAGAAACTTTCTCCCCAGTCTATAAGCTTGTCTGGTGTAACAAATCGCTTGCTGTGGCATTACAATGTTTAATGAAAACTTGAAAGCAAGGAGGAAATGTAATTTTCATGCACTTGGATTAGTTGGAGCCTCCTTCATTAACTGAGGAAAATGAAGAAATCTATGGTTTGTGTAGTTAGTTTTTGCTCCACTCCTTCTCTGTGTGCCAGCAGGTGTCTAAACAAAGCCGAGGCAGTGGAAGTGAATGGAGTGTAATAGGTCTTCAGCATTAAATGTTGAGTTTGGGGCGCTGCATGTCCAGGGAAAATCAATTTAAAGGGTTCTTCAAATGAAACGGATTTGGAAATTAATTGAACTCCTGGTGGCTGAACGTGTTGAGTGTGTTGGCTCTGATCAAGTACAACCAGCTGTGGGGAATGAACGAATCTTGCCATTATTTTTAATTTGTGTCAGACCCTTTTCATGACTGGTGGCTCATTAAAACCCTCTGTTTCATACCCTTGCTCCCTGTTTACAAATGCACTGACTCACACTTGTCGCTGCATGGTCACAGCTACTAAAAAAGGTTTTAGCACCTGGTAGATTAGGAGATGGGGTATCCGTTTTAGGCAGAACATTATAACAAGCAGACCCCAAATGTTTTACTGTTAATGCCAGCTGAAACAGATTCTACCATTTGGCAACTGAAGTATGGGATTACTGGTGAGATGCTGAGAAATAAAAATGCTCAGCAATTTTGTGAAACACAGATTTCTTGAGTCAGTGATGAAGAGTTTCCAAAATGCTATGTAGCCATTTTAAAAGGTGACAATTAGGTCCATCATATTAAAAAAAAGAGGATTCAGAATGCAGAAGTAGTTACTCAGTCTGTAGAAGCTGTACTGGCCTCACCGGATGTCCATAACCCAGCTATCCAGTAACTTTAACACTTTAGCCAATAAACACCAGAGGTCAGCTATCATTTTGGTGCTTTACTGAATCTAGGTGTGGAAACTGTAAAATACAGAGTTGGTTTGACTCACATAGTTTCAACTGCATCTTTACTCCTTTCTCCAAGTCACTACAGTTATTATAGTTTGCAATATGCCCGAAAATAGGAATTTAGAACAGACAGCACTGGCGTATCTGGTATATAATATTAAATTAAATATTATTTACACTACATTCAGAGTTGGTAATTGTTTAATATAGAAAGACATTCGCTACTTCTGCTGGTAAGTACAGTATGGAAGCATGCAAGCACACACATCCTTCTTAGAGGTGTTCAGTACATGTTCGAACCAATCTTTATCAACTAAACGACAAAGTGAATTGACTATTCACTTTGTAAATCACCATAGTCACTCACTGAATCAGTAGCTTTTAGCAGCAGAGCTCCTCTCTGGTGACTGAGAGGGCTGTTGTCAGTTAGTTCTTTGTTAAAAGCTTATTAAAAGACCATGAAAGCCATAGAAACATCATAATCTGGTAACTCCATCGTAAATAATAGGCTGCTGAGCTATTAACCATATGTACAGGGTTTGTATAGGCTAGTTATGTACTGAATTGAACGTGACAGCTTGAACCAGCAGCAGACTGAACTTACTGCTGAACTGAAGACAGTCCACCTCTTATCGTTTTCTTCTTTCAGTATAATCAATAAATACATCTTACTCAAAGCTCACTCAAGTTTCAAAACTGATATTGACCACAGATACTCACAAACATTGTGTGTGAAAACCCTGGGAGAAGGCGGGTCACTCTGGGTCTGTCCCAATACCCACACTTGCGGTCTTGAGCAGATGGTTAGGCGCAACCAGGAAGTAGGCAAGTGTGTCCCACTTTGGAAAAATGTCAACACACAGTACACTTAGCCCATACTTGATGCAGACTTCTCCACAACAGCTCCTGATTTAGAACTAAGTGTTACCCACAATTCACCACAGTCTATTGTGCAACAATAAGCTGGCTTTGTGCCCGACAGTAATCAAAAGTTTGTGACACGCTGGATTCAGTGTGAATATTATTATTAGTGTCCAAACACTAAACAGATGGTTATCACTTAATATCAACAGTCTATTATTGATGAGACTAATAATAATATCTCACACACTGTCAACATGAATCAATACATTTAAGAAATACGTTCCTTACTTAAACATTTTATCAGACAGAGACCATTCAAAATAATACCATGGTATGTCTCCTTTAAGAACAGTACATCAACATGCCTCTAGATAACTTTAATTGCTTTATTAATTGTATTACTCCTCTCAGCTCCTGAATTGGTTTTTTGAATTGTCACCTGATTGTAACTGTAATGGCGTATGATTTGTTCATTATGTAGAAATGAAATAAATACCATGGAGCCACATTTATGTGCGAGCCGCAGGATGTCCTCGTTAATCAAGTGTGTCCCAATGAGCTCTGATAAACCTCCACAGGCTGGCAGTACTAACAGATACCATGGCACTGTGGCAATTATCGGAAATACATCACACAAGTAGGCACTTCACTACACTCCCAGATAAGTGTGGGCATATTGGGACGGTCCGATTGTCAGCACCCCAATGCTTTCTGGCCTGAATTTCCTAATTTTCTTCATAAGTCCTTCTAAGTCCTTTTTGTCATTCCAAATTTCTACAGTCTTTCAAAAAGAATACCACAGAATATAATCTATTCTCCCCAAAAATATCCGTATAGGTCGTCTGTGCAGCAGCTTATCATGACTCATATTTACGTTTGTATGTAAGGCGACATCTAGTGGCCGTAATAATTATGATGGGAGTATAAGACCCGTGAGGTAGTAAAAAGTAGGCCGCTGTTCGTGTCCCTCGTGAAACCAAAAGTCAACTTTGACTTCTTTTAACTTACTTACATGAGTTAAGTTACCTTAGTAAGTCTTACGTCATGTAACTTAACTTACTAACATACTTATTTTAACCCAAACCATGATCTTTTCCTTGACCTAACCAAGTAGTTTTGGTGCCTAAACCTAACCAAACTGCGACCGTTTCACAACATTAACCACGTGTTGTATTGTTACCATGACGACAAAGGTCCAGTATGCCTATGTCGTTTGGGGAGTCATTGACAAACGACCTATTCTGTTGTTTAGCTTAGAGTTTGTATAATTTAATATTGTGTTATCGTCAGTCTTTGTGTGTTATCAGTTCTTGTTCTGTCTGGAACAACATTTTTCAAATGAACTTCAAAACCCAGACTAGTAACACTGTGGTCTTTGAACAATAAAGTACACGCTGCTTGTGACTTACAAGTAATAACCGCTGGGTACTTCTTAAAGTACAATAGGGCTACACATTTTTTTCACAGCAGACGTTTTGACATAAAATGAAAAGCACAGGTGTATCTAATAATGTTAATATTAGCCGTATCCCATTTAGGTGCACCAGTTCCAGGGCCCTGGTGTTGTGCCGGCTGGCTCACTGCCATATGGCTTACTGGAACATCCAAATGGAGGGAAGCCATCATTAACATTATTAGTTCCACCTGTGTGTTTCCTGCTCTGACAAGTGAAAATGCAGTGAAAAAGGCCTGTATGTCCCTTTAAAAGGTGCTGAAACATTCACTACAATGCTGAATAATATACAAATATCACATTAGTTAATTTATCTAGGTTTTTCTGTTTGTTTTCTTAATAAGAAGCATCATATAGTGAGTAGATTGGCAATGGTTTACGCTGACATGAGCTGGGGAGACATTTTTATTACATTGTGGGTTTTTACAGTATTACATCAGCAGTTGCTACTGTGCTTCAGAGCAGCTAGAATAAAGCCAATGAACCATAGTATTTGTACATCAGTGGTATCACACCATGGCAACAAGGATCTGACATGTTCATCTGTTTATCAGACGCACTTGTCGATTGTTTTGTCAGTGGAATGCAGTCAGCAGGTCCTGACATGTCTGTTTGTGCTGCCCCTTATGTAATCACCCCACGGCCTTTATTTTATGACAAGGACAAGGTGAGTAGCCTTGAAAAGTGCCGGTGCTGCCAGAAACTGTATATCAGCATCAGTGATACCGTAATAAAAAAGAATGATTACCAATATCTCCAGCTGGCTATCAAGAACTTAAATCAAATTTATAATAGAAATATGACATATCTATATTACATGGGAGCACAGTACTGTGTACTGTCACCGCTGCATGTGAGATTGCTCTTGGAAGATAATGTAAAAAATATAGCTTGAAGAGAAATGCATATATATTGTATTACTTTTTATACTGTTTTTCTATATAATGCATCATTGGCATCATTGTATATTTGGGTATATTAACTTTATTTGAAAAATGACAGCATTGATTCTAAAGATGTTTTGTAATGTCATTTTAATTTATCTTTTGACTTACAATATAATAAGGGACTTATTAGTAAGGGATGGAAGGGTTTGTAAAGCTGCAACTCCAGACTAACTTTCATCATTGCCTCATCATTACCTCATGGTCACATCGGTATATTTTAGAACTGCGGTCAAACTAACTCATTATCCCAGCAGCCACTCAGGTCAAAGTAACAAATTCACTTAATCCCAGCAAAAGCACTTATAAGGTCAAAACTTAAATGAGATCAGTGCTATGTGAATGCATCCACCCAACGTGTCTCACAGTATCTCTCACCTTTCTCATGATTACATCAGCTTCTCCAGACCCTCTGTGGTGACTGGAGTGGGTATTGTAGTGAGCGAGACTTACAATTGGGCCAGAAAGATGAATGACGATGAAGACTTTCTCATCTTTCTGCCTGCTGCTGTTTAACAGAGGCTGCCAAGGCCGCAGACAGAGTCTCTGCTAATCTTTGTAGGATTTTCAATGCATGTTCTCACCAGTGTGTGTATGCTATTGGAAGGTGGTTATTTAACCATCAGTATCTTCACTCTCCCTCATTTTAAAAAGCTAAAAAGATGTTGTTTTAGTTATTAACTAGGCTTACCATGAGACAACAAATCTTCATTCCAGATCCCCGTACTTCTGCACAAGTGGTGTCAAGCCTACTGAAAACAGAAATCTGCTAAATAAATAGGACCCCCTCCCAACTCATACCCATATAATTGTTGGTCTTTGAGGACTCAACAATCTTTCGGGCTCTAAGCTTTTCAAGTGTGGAGAAGCTGAGGCTTAGCTGTGTACGTGGGACGGCCATAGAGTGGAGATGAACAATTGTGTCATTCTGCGACTGGAGGGTGTATGATTGGATATGGCCTCCCCTGTTATTGCAACTCACACAAAAGCTAGATTTTAACCTCTTTATTGAGGGGAAGTGGATTTAACGCACACAACCTCTTCTTCCTAAGGAGTGCCATTTCTCACATTAGCACCCATTCACACATGGCACTCATCCAGTAAAAACCAGGTAGGGTTGACCACCTTGTGCAAAGGTGCTTTGATAGTGGCTACTAAAAGAGAGGAGAGAGGTTATTACGTCTTTAATTCCAGCCCCAGTTTCCCAGCCCTCACAGATATTTCTGGTCCTGTTTTTAACCTCTTGACTGCAATCAAAATGGAGGTAAAGTGCATGTGTAGGAATTATCCTAATAGCACATGGCCTTTTGATTCAGTTGTTCTCCTTCCACAGTATATGCAAGGGGTAATTGACTGTTCTGTGGTGAACGTATGTAATGACTTCCAATTCATTCTATAATGAGGTGAGCAATCCAAAGGCTTACTTTGATGTGCACCCTCCCACAGACAAGGGATAGCCTCTCTTAGTGTTACAATGTGTGTAGGAGAGCAGGGGGTTGGGGGGATGACTTATTTCTGATTTATTGTAGAAATAGGCTTATTGGTAGGTACAGGAAGACCAACAAGCAGGCTAACAGGCAACAGGCAAGCAGGTAGTGAGGTTCAAGGTGACAAACTCAAAGGGAAAAATACCATAAAGCAAAACAGGAACAAGGCAACTAGGCACATGGCAACTAGGATGAACTGACAAAGGAACAAAGGATCTGGGCTGGTATATGTGGTGAGTGGCCGATGAGGGAAGTGAGAACAGGTGAGCAGGTGAACGAGGAAGTCTGGTGGAAAAGTCTGAGGGCATCTGGTGGACGGCTCGAGGGTGGCAGGTCTGGGGAGTTGGCCTGGGAGAAGTGAGCAGGGGCTGGAGACAGGGACCGATAAAGAGGCTGTGGCTGCAGGTAGGGACTGAGAAGCAAACTGTGACACTTGCATGGTTTAATTTGTGAGCTCTTCTTTCACATATGATTAGATCTGATTAGCTGTGATATTTACTTTCAGAGCTAGTCCAATTATTTGTCATATTTTCTTTAAGGCATATAATTACTTTTTGTATTATGATACTTAGACATTATAATAAAAGTGTTTATTTTACTGAGAAAAAGCATCATTGAAGAAACTTTGTTTTTAGATTTGCAAACACCTAATTGAATTACTTCCTGATAAAAAAAAGAGGCTTTTTGCATTTGCAAGAGTGCGTTGGCTGAATGGCTTAAACAGAAACGTCCTCTTCAAGCATTTAATCTCTGATTGCCACACAATAGGCTACATGTACTTAGAAAACATTTTGCAAAGACCTTGGTCTTTTTTTTAGAACCTTGACCACCATCTGTGCAACTATTACTTACTACCCTTCAAGTGAAGGAAAAATCTGACAATGAGTTACTTTTCACATGACAACAATTTTTAGCCAATACTGCACTGGCCTGAATGTGACGCTGATTATAATATGACCCTCTCTCTTTTCCTGTTTTGCAAAAGAACATAACAAAGTAGGCAGATATACCTTATTTAAAATTGTTTACATCTCTTGACACATCACATTACAACAAAGTAAATATGTAAAAACAACTAACAAAATCCCATAACCTAATGGCCAGGTCTCATATGATAGGAGGGGGCATGGCCGGCATGGAAAAAAATAAAGGCTGGTCATTAAAAAAGGCAGGGTAACAACATTAAGCAGATGGGTTATTAGCTGCACTCTAAGTACTCACATGGTAAAGTCAGCATAATGTACATTGACACAATACCACCTTACCAAGAATCATTAACCATGGATTCAGCTTTTTGGACAGATCTGAATAATTGCACTCTATGGAGCCATGCTTTGCAGACCCCCCCCCCTTCCTTTTTTATTTTTTTTGTTGGTATCTTGTGCTCTACTTGTACATGCACAAGCACACAGTACACCTTCCTGCCAACAGTTAAATGCTATCCCATGCTATTGAGTTCATCCAGCCCATTTCCCCACTTTTAATTTGCAGAAAAAATATATGTGGCTGATTTTTTGTGCCTGGAGTGTCAGGTGTGGTACATGTTGCTGTGCAGAGACTGAACGTACTGTATCCTAAATAATAACAGTTTACCCAAGGTAGTAATCACTGGTTAAAATGTGTCTTAAAGCATTCAAACACATCTGAATAAGGAACATCGTGTTCTCCATGATTGTTCTGTTGTTGCAGACCTCTGGGTTTATTATAGTGTGACAATTTTGGAATGATTTATCATTCTCTGTCCTCATCAGGTCGTCATTTGAACTTCCTGTAGACAGCCAGAGTGAGCCAGTCATCCTCCTTCACAGGAGCCAAGGGGGCATGCCAGAAATCAGCCACTGAAGGGACTGCCAGGTTGATAATGTAGCTGTAAGATGTGTTGAGAGGCAGGATAATTGTATATCATGTCTGTGAGTAAGCATGTATATATGAACTGTGTCTATTTATTTGTCTGTCTGGGCTTCTGTGTAATATCGTTGTTGTAGGCGATGAAGTACAAATCCTGTCTTGCAAAAAAACACTGTTTTGATTAGCAGAGGATGAAGATTAAGATATACACTCAGTTGCCAGTTTATTAGGTACACCTTGCTAAAGCTAATGCTGTCTGATACAACAGTCCTGCAATAAATCTTCATGAAGGTGATAATGTTCAGTTTTAGTTGAAACTGTTTTAGAGAGCTGCTGATTCAACTGTACGGTCATTTTGGAGGCTGAATGGCATTTCATTATACAGAGAGGTGTTTCTGTTATTTAGCCTACCCTCACTGATATAAATGGGGTGGACAAAATAATAGAAACAAACTGTCATAATTAATTATTAATAGAAATACAAAACATAACAGTTAAATGCAACACTAGCTAGAGAAGTTTAATGGAGCACAGACTTAGTATGTAACCCAGTTTGAACAAAGCCAGCTTTGCGAGACCAAGAAGCCAGGGAGGAGTCCAAGGACTTAGAGCCTTTCAACAGACTGGGGCCCACTGTACATTAAGAGGCAAGACTAAGGCAATCACCAGCATATGAACCTCAGCAAGGAAGCACATTATTTAATAACCCACAGATGTTTCACCAAAGTTGCACAATTAAAAAGGCCAGAGTTTTACTTTTTATTCTTTTACATCACTGCTTGTCATTTTCTGCCGTATAATTGTGTCATAATTGATGTTTATTCATGCTCAAAATAAACATAGAAGAAGCTATTTTTTTTTTAAATTTCCTTTAATTTCACTGAATAATTAAAGCAATTTACTATGTCTTTTTAGGCTTGCCCTGAATTGGGTGTGATAAATGAAAGGTCTGAATTACCATGAAAGGCATTGAAAATATAAAAAATCAGAAAAAAATAGTCCTTTAATAAGTGATTCCCTAGCAGCACTTGCAACTGAAGTCCTCTCATGATATGTAAAGGGTGACACACACACCTTGAATGCAACTCCTCCAGACCTTTTATTAATGTCATCATTTCAACACTCCCCTGATGTTTCAGTGCAATAGAGCATCCTGCTGGCCGGCCATTATTTAGGTGAATATGCTGTATATTTCTGCCAGCTTCTCCTTATGGGTACAGAATGGCGGTGAGATCGCAAGCAGACCCCCAAAGTGCATGTTTACCTGCCTCTGCTGTGACAGGCCCTCATAAATCACTGTTATCTCCCACCGGTGGCACACGCCGCTTTTGTCCTTCACACAATGAGGGCCTCCCTCCATGATGGCTGCAGACAGTTTGTAAGCAGTGGGGCAGCTGGAGGCTGATGCACTATACACATATACACATGTCCATGGTACATTACTCACACACACACACACCCTCCTGATGCGAACTAATCAAATCTCACATCATCCCACTTGTCTCTGCTAATCAAACACACACGTTTGAAACTGCATGCTAATTTTCTTTCCTCAAATACAGACCCCGTCTGTTGGTCCTGTTTCTATTCTTATTTTGGTAATGCCACTGACAGGAAGTTACAAGCAATAACAGCTTTGTCGGGTGTTTGAAACCTGTAGGTAATGTGAAAGGTGTTCTAATGGATTCACTCTTAAACGCAGACACACATACATACACACACACAGTACAATGACAGGCTCTGAATTGTGCTCCGCGGGAACAAAAAAGGTGAAAGACTACAAATGACACATAATGCAGATATAATTACCATATTTCTAATAGATTGCATTCTTCCAATAACAATGTAATCCATTTGCATTACTGCAGGGGAAATGAAATTGCAGTTTGATGTATACTTGAGAGAGGATTTCATACGACCATATGCCTCTATTAACATGAAGTGCTGTCAGTATATTTCTTCTCTTTCCTTCGCTGTCTCTCGCCATGCACGCGTTACTTCTTTGTGTGTGTGTGTGTGTGTGTGTGTGTGTGTGTGTGTGTGTACAGTGTGTGCCTGTGCCTTGTTGGTTTAATCATTTATTTTACTATAGTGTTATCAGTACACTGCACACCAGGGACCCATTGACATGTAGATTCTGCACATATGTCAGTTGAAAATGGTAACTCTCATCCATGGTGAGGCCCACCCCATTCCCCTCACCCCATTGAAGCGTAAGATTGACACTTATGTGATTCCCTTTACTGGCAGCAAAGCTTTGTGGTTTCCACAGGATGTTTTTTTCCTCTTATTTCTTTGCTTCCTCTTTTTGTGTCCTTGTGTCTTTAAGGTTTTGGTGATGAGTGATGAAGAGGAGTTATTAATAGTAGGAGAGTGGGGGGAAAATCAGGGGTGATGGGGTGTCAGCCTCCCTCCTATGGAATATTATATCATTCTAAAAGGTGTACTTGAAAACAGGGGTTTGTATCTGTAACCGTAGTTTTGCAATCTTGTGCATTGAAGTTTGTATCTGTAAGCTTAGTTTTGCAGACTTGTACATTTTGTTTTCTGTCTGCAAACTCCGTTTTGCGAGTCTGCGCATTCAGACACAGGCTTGCAAACTCATTTTCACAGTTGCGGCGGCAAAAGTACAAGCTTACGGATTTTTGACACATTTACTACGTGGTGTGTTTTGTAAACAGGGTTTTGCAAAAGAATCAGACTATCCGCAAGGGAGGGAGGGCGGGACCTCCAGATTCTGACCAATCAGTGTCTTTGGAATTGGCTAGTCAACACTGTCAGTCCCCCCCCCTCACAGTCAATTTATCGATGACTGAAACATGGACTCCAGCAGGCCTCCACAACCGCCAGTAAGTCAACAAAATACATCAACTTGTGTCAGATGTAACATTAACTTTTTTGGAAGGTAAAAACCCCAAAATGTTTAGAAATGTTTTTTAATAATGGGCCTAGTCAGCTAACTAGCTTTAGCATAAAGTCAACTTTAACCAGTTCCTGTCTGTAGTGTTTCTACTCACTATAAACTGTATATAATATACTCTGTTTTCTTACTGTTGTGTTGAAAAAGAAATGTTATTGTTACCTGACTAGGACGGCCCATTATTAAAAAATATTACTATATTTCTAAACATTGTTTTTTGTACCTTTTCTGACACAAGTTGATGTATTTTGTTGACTTACTGTGGTCACAGAGGCCTGGTGGAGCCCATCTTTCAGGGTTGGATCTCTTTTTTTTTTTTATTGAACATTATAAACATACAGACAACCAGCTTGTGGACATGAAATGAACATCTTTGTACAAATTAAGATTAGAGAATACAATAAATTAAATAATCAAATGGAAAATGAAAAATATTAAAACATAAGAAAAACGTCAATAAAAGTCAATGTAGCTTAACCCTCTTGTTATGTTCATTTGTCAGGAACAGCAATGATGTTCCCGGGTCAATTTGACCCGGTGCATGTTTAATTATCCAAAAGATGTCCGAAACCAAAAAAATAATAAGCATTGTTAATATTTCATTACAAACCACAATACTAACTATTCTATCAATATTTAGTGCAATGGTGTTCCTTACCTCTCACAACATTTTTTTCCCTTTTTGGGGCAGTAAGACACTAGGGCTGTGGTGTCTGTGAAGGCAAACATGGAAGATTGATGGGCCCTGTTCTTGATTAACAGCAGCTCAGCAGGGAGTTAAGCCCTGTTCTTTCAGTTCCGACCATTGTGAGCTTTCTCTTTAAAAGCTCCTGACCCAAGTTGTAGCTTGAGAAAAAAATGTCACAGGTTATGTTGTGCCCCCTGAGACCCTGTGCCATGTCGAGCAAGGCCCTCATGCCCTGATTCTTTTCTGGGGCTCCTCCAACCAGCTTTCCAGTGTAAACCTGCATGTTCAATGCATAGCTGGTGTTTGCATCACATGCTGCCCAGATTTTTATCCCATATTTAGCTGGTTTGGAAGGCATGTATTGCCTAAATGGGCAGCGACCTCTGAATGCCACCAGCCTTTCATCCACTGTGATATTAGGGCCTGAGTTATAGAGTAGTGGAAGTTGCTCCAGCCACTTGTCCCACACTGTCCTAATAGCTGCCAGCTTGTCTCTCTCCCGTCTGCCAATCACTTCATCCATCGACTTATAGACCACAGCCAGGATGAGGAGCCCCAAATACGCATCTAAATGTGTTTTGTCCAGCTCCTTCCACTTCTCCCCAAAAACACGCCTCCCTTCTAGATTGGTCATTTCCAGAATGATTTCTGGATTGAATTAGGCATGACCAGCTCAAAAGCTGACTTGGTGTCTCTCACACGAGTCACTGCCATCCTAGTGGGCCCTGGCACTGTCTTTTATTATGTTTTCTGCAGACAGTTTTGCCTGACGCATATTTGGGGATGAAGACCACTGTATTTAGCCATTTGTTGACATGAATGTCTTGCTTGGAGGAATAGGAATAGCAATTCCCTCATCTGGTTCAAAATCAGAATCATTAGAATCAGAATTGAGCTCAAGATAGTCTTCATCTTCAGACACACCCTCCTCTATTTCACTGTCATGATCTAAGATGGCTTCCAGAGCCTCCTGGAATGTCATCTTTTTGCTTCTGATGCTCATTTTGTAAAGCTCTGACTGACAGTGTGTAATGTTGGTAGGACTCCTATGCAGAGAATCTTTTATATGTTTTGCCCCTCCCCTGCTGAGTGACCACTGAATGTGGGTGGAGTTTTCCTGCGAGAACATAAATGGTTCCCGTCAAAAGTCACCTGCACTTTCTAGGTTGAGAGAGAAAGAGGGGATGGGGCAATTTGTGTGTGTGTGTGTGTGTGTGTGTGTGTGTGTGTGTGTGTGTGTGTGTGTGAGTGTGAGAGAGAGAGAGAGAGAGAGAGAGAGAGAGAGAGAGAGAGAGAGATTGGGGTGAAATATGTCTCACAGTTGCAAAGAAAGAAATAGTCTGACATTTCTGACACCCTTTTACCTCCAGTTTGACTGCTGGGTCAAATTGACCCGAACAGTATCTATGTGATATAAACATGCAGGGGGTGGTTGCAAATATGTGAGATGAACCATTTTCATTTTATATGTTGATTACACTAATAAAGGCAAGCAGAAAAAGTTTCATACTGAAAAAATACTTTTAACTATTTTTCCTAGATCTTCAAACTTTAAAACGGGTCAATTTGACCCGTAACATAACAGAAGGGTTAAATCAGGGGCTACAGAGAATAAATCTTTAAAATATAACTGTTCAGGGCTTGGATCTCTTTACACGACTCTATGTTGAATAAGAATGATGGTTGACTGACAGTGTTGACTAGCCAATTGCGTTGTGCGTAGCGATTCCAAAGACACTGATTGGTCAGAATCTGGAGGTCCCGCCCTCCCTCCCTTGCGGATAGTCTGATTCTTTTGCAAAACCCTGTTTACAAAACACACCACGTAGTAAATGTGTCAAAAATCCGTAAGCTTGTACTTTTGCCGCCGCAACTGTGAAAATGAGTTTGCAAGCCTGTGTCTGAATGCGCAGACTTGCGAAACGGAGTTTGCAGACAGAAAACAAAATGTACAAGTCTGCAAAACTAAGCTTACAGATACAAACATAAATGTACAAGTTTGCAAAACTACGGTTACAGATACAAACCCCTGTTTTCAAGTACGCCTTTTAGAATGATTTAATATTCCATACCCTCCTCCTCTGCATATCAGCCCAAACACCATTAGCATTGTTTTGCAAATGGTTGATTAAAAGTGTCAACACAGTACTTAGCCAAAGACTTATACCCCCAAGGTGTTCCACCGAGCGGCACAAAAGATCATTCCTGCCGGTGGCCATCAAACTGTATAACTCATTGTCTTTGTGGCAGTATTGACATCAGAGGACTGGGGGGCGGCTGAGGTGTCACTGGAAGCGCTAACTGGACTTGCAATTAATTTCTCTGTAAGTTGCATTGGCACAGTGCAATACATCTCTTACTTATAACTTATAATTACCTTTATTTAGAACACTTAACTGCAATTTGCACACTTATATGCATGCATGTGCTTTTTACTTTTATGTTAGTACTTAACATTTGGTTTTGCACTATTCTTGTGCTGTGTGGTTCGTTCATGTACCACTGCTGTGACATGTGAATTTACCGGGGGTAAATTCACATGTCCGGGGGTAAATTCACCCCCGGACATGACATTTAAAGGGCCATACTCACATCTTGACATTACCCAAGACTGTAGACAGGTAGCTTACCACCATCCAGTATAAACCAACACAACACCACACAGTAAAGGAGAGCAGGGTGGCTGGCTCACTTTTAACCGGGGTAGATCACCATGGTGACCTATGCTGCAACGGAGTCATCATTCCTACCGGATCCCGACATGGACAGAAGTACCGAGTTTACTATAAAGTCACAAGTAATGTGCAGTACATGTTTTTATAGGTCAGTAGAATCATTTTGTTGTTCCAGACTTTCCATTTGTCCACTCTGGTTTTAAAACTTACAGATAGTTACCACACTAAAAACATTAATGACGATTAAAGCTGCATTTTAATTGTGCAAAGTTTCTTCCATTTCAGAAGGGATTCCTGACAGTGACTACATTTACATGCACACTACTTTTCCACTATTATTCCTAATTTGATGCGAGTTAAGCATCATGAAAGACTTGGATATCAACAGATTTTTGGATATGTGCAAATGTCGCAACACCGACCTTTTTAAGAAGGTGGTTGAAGGAATGAAAGAGGGGGGCTGAGTTCGCACGGTCGAACAAGTCCGCCACCAGTGAAAAACTTTGAAAAACATCATATTTTGACACAAAGAAGCAAAATGGCTCCAGCCATTCCACTTTTCCATATTGTGACGTGATAAACGACATGTTAGGGCATCCAACCCTGTCAAACACAGCCAGCATATGCACGGTTGCATGTAAACGGGAATATTGGTGGAATATTCATTTTCATTAGCCATGTAAACAGCTTAAGAGGAATATTTTCTTTCTTCTATATTCTTTTTCAGAATAAGGGCAAAAACCGAAATATTTTGTGCATGTAAACGTAGTCAGTGTTGATGCTTTCACACTATCATTCTGTCACTGCAGCTCAGACTTTGTGATGATAACTGGAAATTGTCTTTTCTTAGAAAAGCAATCCAGACGATGTTAATTAGCGCCCTCTAAATGCAACATTTCGATCAGATAGACCTCATCAGGCATTAACTACTTTTCTTCTCTCCTCTCTGCTTTGACAGCAGAAACAGACTTACATTACTTTTAACTTTTTTTATGTGCATCACATATTCATAAAAGTTTGTTCATCATCAGACAAACCAAAAATACACACATTATAGACATCTAATAACTCCCACACTTATTTGTACTTTTAATCATTTGGAAATCATTTATTTTGTTTCTACAGCTTCTTATTCTATTCTCGTTGTGTGATTATATTATATATACATTTCAACTCCTTAAATATCTGTGATGATGTCGCTTGGAATTAACAACTCTGCCTCTTTCACGTGAACGATCTTGAAGCTGGATAGAAAAACCCAGAGTTAACTGAGCGAGCTGATAACCAGCTTTGTGTTACCAGTTATCAGGATCATTAAAGTTAGGCTCAGTGAAGCTAGGCAACCCAAAGAGGATCAGACTAACTTAACTCTGGGTTTTCCGTTCTGGGAATGAGCGCGTTCAAGTGAAAGAGGACAAGTTGTTAATTACAAGCAACATCATCAGAACCATGAATGAAGCACTTAATACAATATGTGATGAAACAATGATACCTGTGGGGAAATTCGGTTATTACACCATGCAAAAAGTGATATTCAGTGACGTAAAACGTACCAAATATTTACTGGAAACCAAGGCACAGGCTATAAATAAGTGTGGTAATTATCATATAGCCATGTCTTTTTAAATATGTTTGACATTTTCAACATGTTCAGTAGAGTGAGTGTTTGTGTTTTTTTGTCCGATGATGAACAAACTATTATGAATATGTGAATTAAAAAATTGAAAGTACTGTAAAACAATTTCTGTTACCTGTCCTTTCTAATCATTCATGGATGATGATGTTGCTGTCCTTTCGCATAAAGGACAAGTAGCATTCCATTTCCAATTATCATCACAAAGTCGCCTCGTGTTACTCTGAGCTGCAGTGATGGAATAAGAGTGTAAAAGCTATCTACACTGTCAGGAATCTTCTGGAATTAAAGAAACTATGCATGAGGCATGAGTAATGTATACTTATAAAACTGTACTGAAGTCTTCTTGATCAGAACTTACTGTACTAGAACATCTGTGGAATTTTATACAAAGTTGAATAAGCAGGTGTAGTTTCACTAAGTGCTTTTCTCTTTCCACACTATGACAGTGAGTAACAACATTAGGCATAGGCTGAGATTTACATATTGAATGCGATTATTCATAAAACCTTTTAAAAAGATACAACCTCAGGTAATGTCAGTAGTCAGAGATACACTGTAATGGCCCTGCCAAAGAATCCTGCATTACAAAAACATGTTTTTTCAGTCAGGCTTTGCTCAAATCCACAAAATTGAAGTTTAAATTCTGGTCATAATCCTTAAATAATATATGTCATGCTAAACCAGGAGGAAATGCATATAAAATTATACACAACGCTTCTGGAATATTCAATTTAATGTGGTTCACCATTAAAAAATTGAAGTATTTCTTTCAATTTAGCTTCAGTGAAAATGTATTACAATAATTATAATGCAATGTATATTATAAATATGTGCACATTCATGTACTAATGAACGCAAATGATTATTAAACATAACAATGTAACACAATATGCAAAACAATTATTTTCATTTTTCCTGTTTAAATGTCATCAAAAGCTGCATTGTTTGCTTCAGTTATAGTAACTACTAAGAGATGGCACCTGTGTAGCTCATGGCACTCAGCTTTGTCAGAGATTTGTCATATGTGTTAGTCACTGGGTGGCATTCAAGCTCACAGTATGACTCCTTTCTTGCCCACACATTTGGCTTCCCAGAGCCACTAGTCACGAGCAAAAGAAGATAAAAAGGCCATTGACTGCAAAATGAGACATTAACTACAGTACTTGAAAAAGTGACGCAGTATTTTATCCTTTACATTGTGACACACAGCAGCAGAATCAGTAGAGCTGGTGATATTATAAGGTGATACTGTATTATAAAGCCGCCCAACCTGGCAACATTTCTTAGGCAAATCTTCCACCCGAGATCTAGTCTAGTCTATTTTCGGTGTGCTGTGTCAACCAATCAGGGGCCACCAGGAAAAGCTGAACATATTACACACATACTGCCCTTCGGCACACAGACAAAGACTATAGGCAGTATGATTTATGTGACAATAACAACTGAAATTTATACACACACACACACAACACAATAACAAAACTAATTTCACATTAAAATATGTATTTCACAATTGGAATTGCAGGAGGGGCGGCTCCCCAGGGCCCTTAATGGACCACACGCCACTGGTCACACCTGTGGCTTTGAGCTTTCCTCCCTTTGCGAATAATTGTACAGCGGGGTATTCAGAAATCTAAAGGATAGGTTCACATTTTTTCGAGCCTGTCTTAATGGAATAGTCACATGACGATATTCACATTGAAAGAGGGAATGGTAGCTGTAATTGTGGCCATGACGTGATCCCCTCCTAATCTGAGTCGAATGTAAGTGATTGGGGACAAAATCCACAGTCCTTGTTTTGTGTAAAAATGTATTATGTTCAGCCAAAGCTAATATACTGAAAGACTTCAGCAGTCTCAGTTAGACAAATCAAGTGTTCTTCCAGACACTTCATCAATCATGCAATCCTCCAAAGATACTGTCTTTTTAATCCAAAATTCCCTCCAAATTCCCAGCAATACAGTCTTGTACAGATTGGTGGCTGTGTGTGTGTGTGTGTGTGTGTGTGTGTGTACTAGCTGTAAGTGGACCTTTCAACGGAACTCAGAAGGTTAAGACCCCTTGTTATCATGTGGCCGACGTTCCACAAGTAGGTCACGTGATGACACCTGTGATGACACCATTTGGTCATGACTATACCGTGAGATGCAGTTGAAAGCTCTGAAAAAAGCTAGTAAGTGGACATTGTTCCAAAGGTCAAGAATGAACTTTCATGTTCAAACTCATTTTTTTTTACTTCCTGAACAATAAAATAATCACCCAAAGGTCACAAAGTACAAAACAAATCTGGAATGGTGGAATGATGTAAGAAGAAGATGCATAGACTTCAGTGCATTTCAGTTTTACTTTTAGTTTACAGTGTTTTACACAGTATTACAACATGTAGTTTGAAGAGAGTAAAGTGGCACATCTGCTGTGTTTTCTCTCCCTAACGATACATCCCAGTAACACTGGGACTCTAGAGTATTGTACTGTTGCTGCTAGAGTGGTGTTCCTGATGTGATGATGCATTACCTTCTGTGACAGCAACAAGCGAGTACATTTTTTCCCCTTTTTATTTAGAGAACCCCTGGATAGGACGCACATATTAAGTTGGCTAAGTAAGCTGCTTGATACAAGTGATGTTACTGTAAGTGTAAGTAGGTGTAATATATCAGAATTTAAAAAAAAAAAAGATAAACAGTTTGATAAAGTCACCAGGGATAACCTTAACTGACTGTTCACTACTCCCCTACCTGAACAGCGGTTGTCCAATCATACAGTAGCTCAGCAACCATTACTAAATAGGCAGACCTGTCAGGCTTTGGATTTCTCTACATGTCGAAGTGCTGTGTATCAGGTTGTAGTAAAAGGGCTACTTGGTTTACAGAAGTTTGAAGGGTCGTGTTTTTTAGCCTTTCTAAAACCAAAAACACAAGAGCAAAATTGTAAGGAATGGATTCAACAGTGGTTTTATCTGCTCTAATAGAGACATTAGCATGTCTGGCTAACTAGCCTACTACCTACAGTAATAAATGAGTATTACCTCCATGCCCAAGGATCATATCACATTCACTGTGTAGATCTTGGATGCTACCATATCAGAGTTTGGGACAATGTAAGCAACACTACTGACCTCTTTATTGGATTTGGGGAAGTTTACACTCAGGCAAGCCTCGCCAGCTGTTAATGTGTGGTGTGCTCAGATAAACATGATTTGGTCTTTCTTGATGTGATAAAAGCTCAGGATATCAGTAGATTATAGCCTGTAACAGGTACAGGGACAGTCCACAACCTAAATACATGTATTCACATCCCCTTTGTAGTCCATTAGCAGCAGCTCTACTGATTCTGCTGCTCTGTGTCAAACATCTGAAACAACCAACTGTGCTAACGGTAAACATTCAACTTCACTGCCTGCAGTCGGCTGACCTAACACTTAAACATCAGAAGCCATGTTTGAGTCTTTTAAACTTAAATCATTCCTGCTTTAAATACACTAGCTACATTTCCCCAAAGAGAATTATAAATTCACTCTGCATCTGTGCTACCACATTACACTATGTTAAGGAATACATTATCATTTGCCACTGACACATTTCAAACAGCACTTTCATCCACTATGAGTCTTACCCTCTTTTTTAGATTTATTTTTTTCACATTGCAGATAAAGTTAGATCACATATACCCCAAAGATTTATTTCTTAATGATTTCTTTCCAAGCACTTTGTAAATGGCATCCTTTCCTTCGCCACTGTAACACCCTACATGTTTTTCTGTGACAAATCCAGATGTTGTTTTCCACTTTTCCAGTACCGTCATTCGGCCAGTCAGCAAAATCTGGTCACAAGTAGGCCAGAGCACTCAGACACTTTATCAGCTCCCTCTTCCCCAGAGGAGCTCTCTGCCTCAGCCAGGCCTACTAGAGGATGTTTGCACAGCCGCCAGCTCACCTGTGGTAGCAATAACGCCTTGTATTCACACAGATTTTTCTCCATCTTTTGGTGTGGCATTTTTATGTGCTCTGTTTTAGGAATCAAAATCAAAATTAGTAAGCAATAAGACTTTCCTACAGTAATTCTTTATCATAATTAATAATTACTAATTTTCTAACCTGATGAGCAGAGATGCAGGCACCGGAATGAGGACATTTATACAGATTTATTGCTTAGATGAGTAAAAACAAATACGAGCGCATGAAAAAGATTATTTTGGTTATTTTTGGCTGATTAAGGCTCTGCTCAGAACTGTGCCAACAGAGCTTCACTGACATCTCTGTGACTCACCTGTGTTAAATTTGTAATACCAACCAATCATTTTTGATTGATTTTGGAGTTTACAGTTTGACCTGTGTCCCAAGGTTGCCTCCTTTGAAGTTTGCATTTCTAGCAGTGATGTGTCGTTCATGAACGAACCGTTTATTTTGAATGACTTTTTGATATGAACGAGTAGTAACGAGTCGTCTCAGAGAGTCATTCGTTCATTTTGGCCACGCCTGCGCAACAATAATAATGCATGAGTTTCGTTTTTCTCACATGACAGGCAGCTGACTGGTTTGGGTTGTTCGTTTGTTAGTCTTTCGTTCATTTTTCACGTGACAGCTACACAGGCTCAGTATTGGACAGAAATTAGTAGTTCACCCCTCGACTGGGTCTTCAAGTCTGTCGTTCCCCCCCTTCATCTACTGAACGAAATGAACGAAAGACTCGAAAAAAGAGTAGTTCATTTTACTGAACCAGACTTAAAGAACTAAGACACTAAAATTAACCGGTTATCCCATCACTAGACTAGCAGGTCAACAAGGACATCCCATTTCAGCTCTTTAAAAAATTACATTTATACTACTAGTGAATGAACCAGAACAGTAAAATTGCGGGTCGGACAGCTAAACAATGACCTGAAACTCACTATAAAGCTCCGTAAAACCGAGGGGAGCTTCAGAACCGAGGATGGCTGCCGTGTCTCGAGCTCCCCCCTCAACTTTGCTGGGTTTTTTTGCACTATTTTGTTTTTTTTGCACTATTTTGTCATGTAATTCTTATTTTAAACTATGCAACCTGCTAAAGAGAGCCCTATCATACAATATGATATGAATATGAAAACTTCTACACATCAGGTCGGTGGTGGAAAAAACTTTTTCATCGCCACCGCCACCAGCGTACAGTGGGGAATCTCCATGGCGGAGCCTACCTGTTGTTGTACCTGAGCAGTGGAGGCGGCGGAGGAAATGAGGGTCGCGGGCCGGAGTCCTAGTCCGGCTGAGAAAACGTGAAAACCGGCCTCCTCTACCGAGTATTCTTCTGGCTAACGTTCAGTCCCTGGATAACAAGCTGGATGAACTCCGGAGCAGGATGGCGTTTCAACGGGACATTAAAAACTGTAACGTTTTGGTTTTCATGGAAACTTGGCTGGAACCCTCGATCCCGGACTTCGCCATTGTTCCTGAGGGACTCTCCATCCACCGACAGGACCGGACAATTAATTCAGGGAAGAGCAAGGGAGGAGGCGTCTGCTTCATGGTGAACTACAAGTGGTGCTCAGACGTGGAGGTTATTTCTACGGGCTGTTCTCCGGACCTGGAGCACCTCATGATCAGATGCCGGCCTTATTATCTCCCGCGGGAGTTTACATCGGTCGTCATGACAGCAGTGTACGTTCCGCCACACGCCGACACCAACAAGGCCATGGACGAGCTGTATGGAGTTATCGACAGGACAGAGACCTCACGGCCGGAGGCTGCGTTTATTGTAGCCGGGGACTTTAACAGCGCCAACCTGAGGAAAGTCCTGCCGAGATATCACCAACACATCAGCTGTCCCACACGTGGTGAGAACACACTCGATCATGTTTACACCCCTTACGCAGACACGTACAAGGCCCTCCTTCGCTCTCCTTTCAGAAAATCAGACCATGCCTCAGTTCTGCTGCTGCCTTTCTATAGACAGAAATTGAAGCGTGTCGTACCGGTGACGTGGACCATTCAGCAGTGGTCCGATCAATCAGACTCGGCTCTGCGCGACTGCTTCAGCACGACGGAGTGGTGTGTGTTTAAGGACACAGACATAAACACATACACGGACGCGGTCATTGGCTATATCGGCAAATGCATCGATGACGTCGTACCGAGGATTACTGTGCGGACATTCCCCAATCAGAAGCCCTGGGTTAACGGAGAAGTCCGTGCCAAACTTAAAGCACGGACAGACGCCTACAACTCAGGT
This sequence comes from Macquaria australasica, assembly GCA_005408345.1. NCBI lineage: Eukaryota > Metazoa > Chordata > Actinopteri > Centrarchiformes > Percichthyidae > Macquaria > Macquaria australasica. The sequence goes on along the minus strand of SEMN01000506.1, from coordinate 81,666 downwards.
GATTTGGAGGAGTACAGGAAGTCCAGGTACGTGCTCCGGAGAGCCATCAGCAGTGCAAAGAGACAGTACAGGGACAAAGTTGAGTCTCACTACCAGGGCTCCAACACCAGGAGCATGTGGGCTGGATTAAAAACTCTTACAGACTACAAAAGGAAGATCAGCAGTGCTGAGGTGATGTCTGCATCTCTGCCTGACGAACTGAACACTTTTTATGCACGATTTGAGAGCAACTCTCCAGCTGTGGAGGTGCAAAAGGCTCAGGAGGACCTCTGCCCACCTGTGATAACCAGGGCAGACGTGTGTAGAACATTTAAACGGATTAACACAGGTAAGGCTCCTGGACCTGACGGCATTCCCGGCCGAGCTCTCAAGGTGTGTGCAGACCAGCTGGCAGACGTCTTTGCAGACATTTTCAACATGTCACTGCTCCAGTCTGTAGTCCCCACATGTTTCAAGGAGACCATCATTGTCCCTGTCCCCAAGAAACCCAAAATCCTCTGCCTGAATGACTACCGCCCAGTAGCACTCACCTCCTCCATCATGAAGTGCTTTGAGCGGTTAGTCAAATCTTTCATCACCTCCTCCCTCCCAGACTCACTGGACCCACTTCAGTTTGCCTACAGGCCCAATAGGTCAACTGAAGATGCCATCGCCCTCACCCTCCACACTGCCCTCTCCCACCTGGACCAGAGGGAAACATATGTGAGAATGCTGTTCATTTACTACAGCTCAGCGTTCAACACCATCGTGCCTTCCAAGCTCGTCACCAAGCTCAGTGACCTCGGGCTCAACAGCGCCCTCTGTGACTGGATCCTGAACTTCCTGACGGGCAGACCCCAGGCTGTGCGGATGGGCAGCACCACATCCTCCACCCTGACTCTCAACACTGGCGCTCCCCAGGGCTGTGTGCTCAGCCCTCTGCTGTACTCCCTGTTCACGCATGACTGCGTGGCCACCCACAGCTCCAACACCATCATCAAATTTGCTGACGACACAACCGTCATCGGCCTGATCACCGGCGACGATGAGACAGCCTACAGAGAGGAGGTCAGAGCCCTGACATCTTGGTGCCAGCACAACAACCTCCATCTCAACGTCAGCAAAACAAAGGAGCTGATCGTGGACTTCAGGAGGAGGCAGAGAGAGGAACACGCCCCCCTCTCCATCCACGGGACTACGGTGGAGAGAGTCAGCAGCTTCAAGTTCCTCGGGGTTCACATCAGTGAGGACCTCACCTGGACTCACCACACTGACTTTATCACAAAGTCAGCCAGACAGCGGCTCTTCTTCCTCCGCAGGCTGCAGAGGCACAACATGGACTCAAGGATCCTCTGCAGTTTCTACAGGTGCACCATAGAGAGCATCCTGACTGGCTGCTTCACCGCCTGGTACAGCAGCTGCACCGCCCTCAACTGTAAGGCTCTACAGAGGGTGGTGAAAGCTGCTCAGCACATCACCAGGACGGAGCTGCCATCCATGGAGGACCTCTACACCCAGCGGTGTAGGAAGAAGGCCAGCAAGATTATCAAGGACCCCAGTCACCCCAGCCACAGACTGTTCTGCCTGCTGCCGTCTGGCCGACGTTTCCGCAGCATTCGAGCCCGAACCACCAGGCTCAGGGTCAGCTTCATACCGCAGGCCATTAGACTTTTAAACTCTGTCCACAGCACCACCACTTCTTAAATAACACATTTCACTTCTATGGTATATAATTTTCTATTGTATATATTTTATTGTATATATCTGTTAGTTGTATAATACTTAGTTTATATTTCCAGTTTATATTTTGTTTGTATAACTTATATTTCAAGGTTTTATTTATTTTATTACTCTTGTTTACTATTTATCTTAAATTTTATTTTATATTTTTATTCTTAATCTTTTTGTTCTTATTGAGTGTCTCTTTCTTTTTTAGCATTGTTGGGGAGCCTGAGATTTAAGAATTTCATTGCCAATGATTACTGATGTAAATTGTTGTGTAATGACAATAAATTCTTGAATCTTGAATCTTGAATCTAGATTCAGCTAATAATTCTCTGTAGGTCCATCACTACGGGCGAGACCTTTCACACTGTCACATTGTTTTCACATTGTCATTTGATTGTTATTATAAAAATATCTATTATAGCTGCTTTAAGCGAGACCACAATCTTTTCATAACGCTAACCTAACCAAGTGCTTTGAGTTGCCCAAATATAAACATAATGAACAATAATTCAGTTGGCTCTAGTTGCCACAAGAAGATATTTTAGAAAAAACAAATGAAATACGTTGACAGTGAATGTTTTGTAGACATATTTAGAATGAACATTTTGTGACTTTGCAGATTACAAAGGTTCCTTATCTTGATAAAAGAAACTGGGGAATTGGGGCTTCATTATCTTTCTTTCAAAATGTATTTGTTGTTCCAAATTAGTTAAGGTAATTTTTAGGAGACAGGGTTGCCAATTTCAAAGGCTTCTCCACATGTGGACCATTAATGCATCATCATCAGTAACATGCAATTGATAATAAATGCATCATAATAAATGATGCTATTGCTGTTTCTTCACTTTCCATCATGTGTTGAAGGAAATATTTACAACTTGTGGTGCCAAAGTGGAAACTGTCTGAGTTTACAACCGTTATTTACCACTTTGTTGTCCTTTCAAGTGCATCTTCCTGACTTGGAAAATTCTAACTTTACTAGTTGATGAAGACCACCTGAATGTCTCATTTTGTCCACTCTGTGTAGGTCTAGTTGTCACAAAGGCTGCTTCAGTCCTGTTTTGCACACTCTGCCTCTCTGTCCCTCCCTTCAGCCATATTCCCACTTCTCCAGGCCCCTGCATCTCTATGAAGCTTTGCAGTTACTGCCATGCTCCATCTGTCCACCAGATACCCTCAGATTTTCCCACCTGTCCCAGTCACCTGATCCTGACATCCACCTGCTCACCTTTGTCTCATTCTCCAGTCACCCTGTCAGTATATATACCAGCCACATTTCCCGAGTCAGTTGCCAGATCGTGAATGTTGCTTTGTGCCTTTGCTTTCCAGCGTCTTCTACCTGAACCTGAACCTGAACCCATATCTGTCCCTGCCTGCCAGTCTGTCTGCCTGCCTGCACCTTTTACCTGCCCCATTGCTGTGGATCCTCAGCTGCTTCTGTTTGGACTTGCTGCCACTGTCTGTAAGCCTTTTTTCATAATCATTTTACCATTAAAATCATTAAAGTGTTCCTGTCTGCCTGGTTGTCTGCATTTGGGTCATTTTCCTTGCTGCCTCATACACCCCCCTAGACACTAGGGGTAGTAGAATGAGTGAACCCAGATCCTCCGGCAGCCTGTTACATTTCAAACACACCAGTCTAAATCAGACTGTATGTAAAGATGGACAACATGACAGCTCCCCAAAAGTGAAGTCAAAACATACAGTCTATTGTCTAAATGTATTCGCCGCCAACAACAACAACAACAACAACAGTAACACACTGATAGGTTTATCATTTAATATGCAGTTCTTTTTGGATGGTATAATTCAAACTATATACTATATATCAGGTATACTGTGTTGTCCCAGTGTATTCAAGATCTGTAGAGGAAACAGAATAGACACTGGTGAGCACCTTCGAGCTGCACACACAGCTGTTGTGTTCACTTTTGTTGGTTGACATGGATGCTGATTTGAAGCGGAACATGTTCTGCAATCACTGTGCGTCTCCTGCGTTTTGGAGTGAGTTAACTGAAGGGGACAACTTTGCTTTCTTTCAACTTCGTGGGAGGCTAAATTCTCCACCTGCCCCAGAATCCTTTTGTTTGATGTGTTTCCCATTCTGCCTGCATTTATTTCCCATCACCCTTTGTTCCTCTGCTCCCCCCCCCCCTTCTACAACTGCCTCCTGTGGCGCTGCCCTTGCCCCTGTTCCCAGCAGTCCCCACTCTTGACAGGTGACCTCATGCAGCATCGGTCTCACATGGCTGGCTGCGTCCACACAGATGTGTCCCCACTCGTCCTTTTCTGTCCTGCATTCAGTGACATGGACCTCTACTGTCTACGCGATGCCATCCCGTGGGTTGCCGCCCCTCTTCAGTTCTAAGTCCTCTGCTGTCGTCCTCCTCCTCCTCGTCCTCCTCACTTCTCTTCTCATAATTTCTTTTTCTTTCTTCTTCTTGCTTTTTGTAATAACTTTTGATCTGCACTGGCTCACATGAAAATTTTGCTGGCATGTCAGCTTCTCAGGCTTTATTCTGTGCTGCCTCTGTCTCAATCCTTTTAATCTTTTTCAAATCCCACCCACTCCCTTTCATTGTCTGTGTTCCCATTATTTCCCAAACCTTTTGAGTGTTCCTTAAGATCTCACTGCTTTCTCTCACCTGGTCTCTCCTCTCCATGGTTTCTCTCTCTCTTTCCTGCTACCTCCTCTTTTCTTTTCCCTCTGTCCCACAAGCAACCTTTGTCAGTCCTAAGATGAGCATTTGGCAGGAAACCTTTAAGAATTGTGCAGAATGAAAAGCTTCTAAAATGTTTCAGATTGGCAAAGAGGAAGTTATAATGTCTGATAATAAAAGTAATAATTCTGTTCTATTAATAATGTTAATATTTCTCACAATTGAAAATATACCCCAAAACAATAGATCTCAGATCTTATTTTCAAATTTAAATGTAATGTTCAAACCTTCAGAACTCATAAAGAAAAGCAATTTTTTTTCCAAAATTAGAAGCTATGAAATTAATCAGTATTTATTTTATAATGGATGATAAAGTGACTAGAACACATACAGTGCAGATCATTGCTTAACCATTGTATTGTTTTGTGGTCAAATCTGACCAATTTAAAATCTTCCACTGTCGAAAATACATTTATAGCTATTATTAAAGTTATTTCTTTAAGGCTTCATGATTTAAGGTGTTCAGAGTTTGCATCCTGTCACAGACTTGTAATAAAAGTAGGCTTTTTTTTTAACAACACTCTTTCCTTAACATTAAAGGTTGGGTAGGCAGTATTTTTTTGGCATCATTGGGCAAAAATGCCATAATAAGCGTTCAGCATGTCTAGCCCGTGATGGGAGACTTTGGCCAATCATAGCTTATTTCAGAGAGACGGTGTGTTCGTATTGGCTGTTCTACAAATGCAGGTGCACGTCCCATCAGGTGGTCAAAGCCTGATTCAGTGGTGGAAAATCCTGCAACTTCCAATACATCTTTTGCCTACAGCAGCATATAGTACAAAACACGTCCCGGCTCCACACATGCCATGGCAATTGTATCGACGAGTGGCAAAGAGGCATGATGACAAACAGTGGGGAATAACTTTTGATGGGGGAGAGTGGCGTGTGTCTTGTGTACTAGCCTCTCATCCCGCTGCTGGACGGCGTTGCAGCTGCCTCTAAAGCCACAGACTGGGGTCTCAGTGAGGCTCATGCTATGTAGAGTGAGTGCTACGAGGCTTGAGGTTCCGCAGGGGAACCGATTCCTTCTGCTGCCAGTCGAAGTTGTGGGTTTGGTGGGAGGGGCTTAGCAGAGTGATACAAGGCAGCAGAGAGAGGCGGAAGGTTTTGCATAGGTTGCACAGGTTTTGCCTACCCCAGCTTTAACCAACTTTATTGGCCACCTAACCCTAACCATACCTTATCCCTAACATACAGTATTTGGCATCACCATGATCTTTACCTAACCTTAGCCATAGTGTTTCCATGTAAAGATATTGTAGAAAGAATTAATCATTCTGTTACAGTCTGCCATCTTGGCAACAGAGAGGACCCAAATGCAGACAGGCAGGAGATGACGATGTCCAAAGGTTTATTCACCAACACAAACACTCACAAAAATCCTCGTGACAGAAGGTAGGAGCACACACACTCAGGGAATCACAGGAACATGGCATGACATGGAACAGAACACTGAAAACACATGGCAGGCAAACACAAACTAACATACAATGACTCGACAGAGAACAAAGGGAAAGGACCGGTATATATAAGGGAGGAGACAATCAGGGAAGTAGACACAGGTGGGAAACTAGACACAGGTGCAAACACTCCAAAAAAGGTGGGAAATCGAACAAAGACAGGAAGTAAAGAATACACAAGAGACAAGACCAGAGAACTTCAAAATAAAACAGGAAACACACAAAACCACCACAAGTCCAAACAAAGTCCTTCAGATCCTTACAGAACCCCCCCCCCCTTAAGGGACGGATCCCAGACGTCCCACAGAGCACACCAACCCGGGTGGGCGGAGGGGGTCCCGGAGGAGGGACCTAGAAAAACCAGACCTAGGGCCGGACAAAACTCCTCAGGCGGACGGCCTGGGGAACGACCAGACGTGGAGAGCCGCTCGGGAGGGCGGCCAGGAGGACGGGCAAATGCTGACCAGGACCCCTCAGGCGGACGGCCTGTAGGCAGGGCAGAGACCAGACAGGACCCCTCAGGCGGACAGCCTGGAGGCAGGGCAGAGACCAGACAGGACCCCTCAGGCGGACAGCCTGGAGGCAGGGCAGAGACCAGACAGGACCCCTCAGGCGGACAGCCTGGAGGCAGGGCAGAGACCAGACAGGACCCCTCAGGCGGACGGCCTGGAGGCAGGGCAGAGACCAGACAGGACCCCTCAGGCGGACGGCCTGGAGGCAGGGCAGAGACCAGACAGGACCCTCCAGACGGACGGCCTGGAGGGCAACCGGACACGGGGGCCCGCTCTGGAGGCCGGAAAGGATGCCGGCGGCGACGAGGAAGGAGCCCCTCTGGAGGCCGGGCAGGAGGCCGCAGCTGAGCGAGAACAGGCTTGGGAGGCCGTAGAGGCTGCGGCTGGGCAAGAACAGGCGCTGGAGGCTGTAGCTGAGGCCGAGAGCTAGGTTGCTGGGGCGCCGGAGGCTGCGGCGGCAGCCGGACGAACTCTGAAGCATGAGGCTGCGGCGGCAGCCGGACGGGCACTGGAGCTGGAGGCGGCGGGCACAGGAGGCGGCGGCTGCGACGGCAGCTGGACAGGCACAGGAAACTAATGCGGTGCCCACTGGACCGGCACTGAAGACGGGGGCTGCAGCTGGACCGGCTCCGGAAGCTGCGGCTGCAGCTGGGCTTGGACCGGAAGCTGCGGCTGCAGCTGGGCTTGGACCGGAAGCTGCGGCTGCAGCTGGGCTTGGACCGGAAGCTGCGGCTTGGACCGGAAGCTGCGGCTGCAGCTGGGCTTGGACCGGCTCTGGAACAGGAACTGATGTCGACCGGTTAGTCCACTGGGTCCGTGGGGCAGGAGTCGGCCGGACCACCGACTCCAGAACGGGATCCGGCGTTGACTGAACCGCCGACTGGAGAACAGGAGCTGAAGCTGGCCGGACCGCCGACTGGAGAGCAGGTGTCGGCCGGTTTGCCAACCGGGAATCATGAGCAGAAGCTGGCCGGACCGCCGACTGAAGAGCAGGTGTCGGCCGGAGCGCCAACGGAGAGTCGGAAGCAGAAGCTGGCCGGACCGCCGACTGAAGAGCAGGTGTCGGCCGGGCCGCCAACCGGGAATCATGAGCAGAGGCTGGCCGGACCGCCGACTGGAGAGCAGGTGTCGGCCGGTTCGCCAACCGGGATTCATGGTCATAAGCCGCTTGAACCGTTGCCCGGGACTCCAGGACCAGACGGTAAGCGGCTAGTAGTGGTGAGTCGGGGTGGAACGCCTGAGCTGGCAGCGGAGGCTCCGCGGCGTCGGACTGCCGAGATCGCGGACGGCGTCGGGAGCCCCGACCACCACCTCCTCATCATCGACCCCCGCGGGTGCCCGGAAAAATGGCCAGCAGGGTGCCCTCAAAGGGAGAGGGAGGCTGGTCCTTCACCGGCAGCTCAATAAGAATACCCAACATCTTATAGAAGGAGTCCTTGGCCGTTTTGGGAATGAACGCAGCATACCGGCGGGCAAGACTGTCTGCTGAGTCCAAGTTTGGTCGAGTCATTCTGTTACGGTCTGCCATTTTGGCAACAGAGAGAGGACCCAAATGCAGACAGGCAGGAGTTGACGATGTCCAAAGGTTTATTCACTAACACAAACACTCACAAAAATCCTCGTGACAGAAGGTAGGAGCACACACTCAGGGAATCACAGGAACATGGCATGACGTGGAACAGAACACTGAAGACACATGGCAGGCAAACACAAACTAACATAAAATGACTCGACAGAGAACAAAGGGAAAGGACCGGTATATATAAGGGAGGAGACAATCAGGGAAGTAGACACAGGTGGGAAACTAGACACAGGTGCAAACACTCCAAAAAAGGTGGGAAATCGAACAAAGACAGGAAGTAAAGAATACACAAGAGACAAGACCAGAGAACTTCAAAATAAAACAGGAAACACACAAAACCCAAAACACCCACAAGTCCAAACAAAAAGTCCTTCAGATCCTTACACATTCAATATCAACATTCTTTTCTGGTTGAAAATTCAATATATTTTGGCTTTTGCTGCTTCAATTTTGATAATGCTTTCAAAGAAATACTCTGACTAAACACTGAAGGAAAAAGAAAACTCTTTACAAATCCTTTAAAAAGATTTCCTCTGGTCTGCACTAGTAATAAATAAGTGGTGGTTCTTTTATTCTACTAAATGCAAATGGTGCATTGTCAGATAAATGCTAACCCATAATTTCCCAAAAAGAAGTGTAAAACGTTAGAAACATTTAAAAGCAAGCCACCACATTTTTCAAGGGAAACACCTGCAGTGAAACCATGAAACAAACACAGGACAGGAGTTGAAGGTAAAGTCCCCACTTCTACATTAAAGCACACTGGTCACTGTTCAAGAAATGAAGGGCTATGACCTGCATCCTTACACACAGGCACAGATACACAACACAGTGTCACAGGAAGAAATACAAACAAACACACACATACATGCACATTCCCTCCAACCTTGCTACAAATAGTACTTTTCTATAATTAATACTTTGATGCCAGTTTTAACAGCTGCCTGTGGTGGTGGCACGGAAGTCTAATCTGGTGAACAAAGAAGAATACAGGTTTAAGATTTTAACCTCCACTGCTCCAGTAAATATCCAGTGGCATAAACACAACCACGCTCCCAAACAAATATTGAACCCGATACCACCATGCCTAATTAAATAATACCATTGGAACCCAAGGCAATTCATTGCTCAGATTTGCATTTGGTGAAAACGACACCTCCCCCAATGTTCCCAGGTAAATATTCGCATCTATTCTATGTTTACACTCTTATTGGTTAGGAGGAATCTGAGCGGAAACAAAGAGCTGGAAGGTGACCTTTTTGAAAAACAAACACTTGGATAGATTTGGAAAATATAGAGAGAGCGGTTGTGATGGTGGTGGTGTTGGGTGCGGGTGGGGATAGATTGTGGGTAAGAGGGTGGAATTAAATTGCCCACAGAAGTCATCTCTCCCTCTCATATTTTCACTCTCTGCCTCTTTTGGAGCCAGGAAGACAACCAGCCGGCAGCAGCACAAGGTAACCTTTCTCTAATTGATGTCTGTGTGGTGCCCAGCGCACCAGGCAGCCATATTGTGAGGGAGTAGAGAGTAGCCCAGGCCTCAGCATGTGGCAGGGTTTGAGGGGAGGGGGTTGATGCAGCCGTGCAGTTTGAGTGATGCACCACAATCAGACACAAGTGTAATAGTAACAGTCTGAAGCAGGGGCTTTAATTTTTCTACAGACTGCAAACTCTAAAAAAACTTTCAGTATTTCACTACAGTAACAGTATTGTTGGCAGCCCACCACTGTTATATCTCAGTTTCTGTAGTTATATTAGTTAATCTTACAGCATAATGAATAGAATATATACTAGCACTACAACAAACTTTGAGCATTTTTTAATTGCACGACAAATGAATCCCTCCTGCATATAACAACTGACCGTTCATTAACCCTGTTCACAACTAGCACATTCAGTGCGTTGTATTTCCCCATTGTGTGGAAGCCGGTCCTGGACATTTAAGCCAACGTTAGCAGCTCTGCCCTGCTCTTTATTGGATTTGGGGAAGTTTACCCTCCAGCAACACCAGCAATGTTACCTGGGGTACGTTACATTTACCAAACACATCACATTAGTCGTCATCTTGTATTCCTTTTCTCTTGTAATGTTAAAATTTAAAACATGCTGTTTGAAAATACAAACAGTATGTAAGCTAAGCAGCCAGACGGGTTCGCACAAAGTCACAGTCTAAGGACTAACAAGCTACCCCGCAATACAAGAAGAATGCTGCTCCTTTATTTCTGCCTTTACATAAATCATCAGACTGTGAGGATACTGACTTTTTGACTGATACATGTAGCTTTAGCCTCAGTCTTTAAGCATGATATGATGTCTGTAGCCATGAAGTGCATATTCAAGCCTGTTTACAGATCTCGTTTTCATGGAGCTAATGGGAGCAGATATTAGCAAAGGGTCATCCACTTCACTGAAAATGTAATGCTTTTGCTTAATGCAGGGCTCTTGAGCCCCTGAGAAGAAAGTTGTATCTGCTTTCTACATATTATTTTAAGACCAAATGTGAGATAGCTGACTTCCAGGCATATTGGCAGTCATCTTGGAGATTTTAATTATAAGACATAATAGCTTAATGTGATTTTTTTTAAATAATTGGTAATTGCATTGTCTTTGCCTTCACCTTATGAATGCATAATAATTACATAAAAACAGACTGAGTTCTCATTTTAATTTATACAGCCCGACTGTAGACTTTTATCCTACATTTTGAAATTCAAAGGATCCGTTCTCCTTAGCCGATTGAATAGACCTGCTACAGTACAGACTGTGGCCAAACACTGGTGCTGTCCTTGGTGCTGATCCTGTCTGTAGATGGTAGAGTTCTCCATGGTACTGAAACAACTGATGCTTTAGTGAAAGTCAGCAACTACATTAACTGTCTGCAGCTGTTTTTTTTTTCTTTTTTAAAAACCTATTCTTTTTTTCTCCATGGATAGTTTACTGAACTTTCAATAATATGTTCCTTGCAAAGTCACTTCAACTTCTATTAATCCAGCGAAGGTTTGCTGAATACACTCTTTTCAGTAAACACTTATACTGATGCAGCAAACACACAGTCATACCTTAGAGCATCTTAGGCCAACCAGTGTTTTACTGTGTGTCACTTAGTTACTCCACTGGAACATTTGTGCCTTCCCCAGCAGCACCTTGGCAACAGTTGTTTAAGGGTAATGTTTCCTCATTAACACTCTCCACCCGGCCAGCCTGAAGATGTGAATCAGCAATGCCTTGGAAACGACCCTGCCTGGGTAACAGACAACTGCCGGTGCAATTACTGCTTCCTTTTTTTCTGTCTTATTGCTTTTCTTCCATAAAAATCTGCCCGTGTGAACAGTTTGTAATTTAGTCTGTGAATAGGCTACATTCTAATGTATTTGTGAGTGTGGAGCCACAAATACAATAAGAATAATATGTCCACATGAAACCACGTATGAAATGTAGGTACACTCTGCTGCAGTGATAATGGAGACAGGTGATAATGGGCGATGAGTGTTCTTTCACCAGTAGCGGGGAAAAAATACAATTGCCCCAATAGATCATTACAGTAATTTTTGCTTTGTTTGTCCAAAGTACATTTTTGCGATACACATAAATAAGGTGCAATTTGCAGTTCAGTGTCGGTTCACAAGAACACATTGCCATGTCAACCGGAAGAACCAGAGATCAAACCACTAAAACTACAATTCATGGCCAACCTGCTCTTGTGTTCCTGCATTGTTACTGGTGTAACAACACTTTACATTGTGCCCACCAATGTTTCCATACTTTCATCACTGTTAACCAACTACATATTACCAGCTGTTAGACTACAAATGATGCTGGTACATGATTGGTGAGGTTCTCGCCAACGGATGTGCAAAAGACTTTTAAGTAAAAATCATAGGCCTGCTATGAAAACGAAACCTTACTAAAATCTCTTATGGCAGCTTTAATTGCATGAACAATTTTCAGCAAAGTGAGTTCTGCCTGTAATTATTAAATACATTTTATTGTTCAAATGACAAATTCATATTTTAATGTCAAATTCAGAATCTTTCATCTTTCGATTCTCTCTCAGTTAGAATCTTTTAGTTGAATTGATTTATTTTTGCTCAGAGTATCTCAAACTGCATTTGGTTTGGTTCTTTTTTAATGTGCCAACTTTATTTTGTTGTATATTTTAGCATGTATAAAGTAAGTATAGGTAACTGTTCATTTTTAAAATTAAAGTGCGATAATTACACCAGCAGATCATAGTGATTTTACAATAACCTGCATGTTCTCATCTAATATCATAATTATATCAACAGTCTTTCACTGTAAATTAAGAAAGCGAGCCATTTGTATTTGAAAATTAGTTGTCATGTATGGGGTTCAGCTTAAAAGGTCTTGTCAGTAAGCCTGCACTTTTGCAGGTTTGGGCTTAAGGACTTGTTGCTCTGACAATACTTCCAGATGAATTTTAAACCAGCTTTGAAAAACCAAAAGAATCCACATTTGCGTCAACATTCTAATCTGTATGAAGAACGGGGCCCTGGTGTAGACTAAAGCAAGCAACATCAAATCAAAGGAGAAGCCATGTAAGATGGATTCAGTGTTCCTGAGCATGTTTCTGCTTGATTATATGTGTGGTGGATGTATTGTATTGTGGATGTATTGTGTATCTATGGAGAAGGCACTGTTTATCTGTGTGTGTGGTGGCTCAATAGGCATTGCTGATTCTTTCAGAGAAAATACGTGGAATACCATTTCTGTCACAGGCATGAGAAGCTGAGAAATGAAGTATAAACTCCCCCTTAGCAAGCCTATTCATTGCAAATCTCTCTGAGTCACACACATGTACTGCATAGTTTTCATCAGTGGTGTCAGAGGACAGTTGCAACCCAGAGTTGGCGGCACAATAACTGTCGACAGGTTTTTCCAATTTAGTGTCTGATTTATTAAATGTAGTTATGCAAATCAAGTCAGTCACAATGTGGCAATTATCTGAAAGTCACTGGGGAGTGCATGTTTACCAGCTGACAGATGTATGGCAAGGTGTAACAGTGTGTAGTTGTCAGTGCCGTTATGGTATCACTCTTCCTAGTGTGCCTGACCTGTCAGCGGTAGGAGGGAAAACTAGGAGAGCAAATTTAAGCATGTTTGTGTCTCTTTTCGCATCAGTTGGGACACAGAGAAGCACTCTGTAGGAGCTCATACAGAAATTACATTGTCAGCACAGCTGCCAACTCAGTCTCAAAATGCCCATTTTGCTTATGTGGAAGAGAAAGTCATGTTATCCACAGGTACAGCCTCTAACTTGGGCTGGTGAAAGTAAAGGCCAAGAGAGGCCAAGAAGGAAGAAGGTGCACTTCCCAAGGTGGCCGTTAAATGGTCTGGAATGACTCCCTGTTAACAACAAAACATCCACCATCCATCCGAGCAGCCCAGCTACTTTTGTTCCAAGTGTAATTTACCGTTTACTGTTCCTGGTCTTTACAGACCTCCTGTGGTTTGTGGCTGCTGCTGCTTTTTTTCCAGCACAAACCCACCACATTCAGCCACAAAGTCATTGGTTTGCAGAAACCCAGTGGGAGTCACAACAATCATTGACACCAAAATGGTTCCACATTGTGCATCATCTTCACAACTCTCACACCACTAAACACATGGCACCAGTAAAATTGATATCCTTTTCTGGACAAACAGGGTTGTTACTGGGATTTGATATGTGGAAATAAAGTCCAGGGTAACCTCAAGGCTCATCAACCTCTTAAGAACTTTAAGTTCAAGTGAAAACACTAAAAACCCCATATTTATTTGTTGTCAGAGAGCTATATAGAGAAGAATAAATCAAGTGTAAATTAACCAAGTCAGCGCTATATCTCTTAAATCTAAGCTTTACACAAGCTGGTAATCTTGTTTATGTTTCTCCCCTGACATCCTGACATCTGGGGAGAAGTACTGCAAGCTGTCTCTGTTTAACTCTGATTTGCGATTTGAGTGCCAAAGGTCGGCTGTATAGAGCTCTCTTTGTGTGGTGTTGTTTCCTCTACGAGCTCCTGTCTCCTGGTGGGAAGGAGAAAATGTCATGACTCAAGCTGGAGTTATTCCCCTTCATGATAGATGACTTCCCTTTTTGTCACCAACACATGTGCATGACACCACAAATCACCCACCTGAGTGGGTGTCCGAACTATGCCACATATTGAGCATGTGTGCACATGCAACCTTTACATTAATATGAAAGAAACACACACTCATACTAACATATCTCAAATACACTCAGTTCTGTTTATAGCACGACCACAACACAACCCTGTTTCCTAAAAATTATAGTGATATACTCTAATCTGCAACAGTAAATACATTTTGAAAAAAACGTAATGGCGCCCAGAGTATGTTTTTTATCAACATAATGATGTAACGTTTTTGATTGTATCTGCAACCAACAAAATGTTCACTGACTACGTATTTCAATGTATTATTTTTCCTACAATACTCACTGTGGTAACTAAAAGCACGATTAACATTTTTATGGTTTAGGCAACTCAAGGTTGGTTTGGGAAAGATTGTGGTCCTGGTTAATATTGAAAAAGTTAATATTTAACCAAAACCACAATCTTCCCCTAACCTTAACAAACCATGTCCTTTTTCTAACCCTAACCAGTGTTTAGTTAACCTAAACCTACAGTAACCACACACAGGATGCAGTTTTCAGTGTAAAAATCCTGGGGCCAGATTAATAAAACTCTCTGTAGATTCACAACTAAAACTCTGTGCATACACAAATATGCATATGCACTTGTTCGTCTAGATTCATAAAGCAATGTATATGCATGGTTCTGTTTTATAAATCTCAATCATTGTGGAAGTGGGCGCACGTGCACAAGCCTCATTTCCACTCCCACTGTTAGCCATAAATTAATGTAGACATGCCCTTAATTCCTGCTGTTGAAGTACATACATTTTCACAGTGTGTTCTTCTGTTAGAAATACCAGTTTGTTAAGGGCATGTAATGATTTTTGTGCACACGCATTGTTGCATCTGGCCCCAGTACTTTGGACCCCATGTGCTGTACAAGAACACAAACACTTGCTTTACTTAAAACAACATTGCCAGTGAACATAATCCAGGCAGCAATTATGTTTCCTCCAAAACATGTCTGGCAATATACTTTTATGTAATTTACGTAATGAGAAATGGTTTCACAAAAAAGTCAGATTGCATACACAAATCAAAGTGCACAAAGTACTCAAAAGTGTAATCTGAGTGTACTTCAGAGTATACTTTCTGCACACAAATATCCAGTAAATACAAACACACATTTAACATACACTCTATGCCCATTTATAACATGTTTAAACATCATGGCAGGAAAAGGAACTAAAATTGTTGAACTGGTTTTCCCTCTCTGCTCTGTGTTGTTCTATACTGAGATTTCAGGTGACGCAACACAAGAGCTCGGGCCACTTAATATCTGGTGCTTATGAGGGTTGTGAGTATGAAAAAATACAGAGGAGTCACAGTCTGTTTGCTAGCAGCGCATATTGCATTTGACTTGTATTTCATTTCCTCAGTGACTGACTGAACTCTCACGGTGTGCCGAAATGTTTGCAAGAAAAATCACCACTGAAACTAAAAATTGTTAGAAAATACAAGCCCTATAGGCTGCATTTCCCCAATAAAGAAGTCTCATTTGAATTCTTTGCAGCAGAAATCAGACTCCTTCGACTTTCATAAAAAGGGGAAACATCGTCAATGAAACTTGTTTCAGTGCCAATACAACTTTTTCCAATACAAATGTTTCAATGCTAACGTTTCCTTTTTCAGTTCAGGTTTTATTTTCAAAGCCAAATTTTCTGTTCGATGCCAAATATTACTGTCACTGTCCTGGCTCCATAATTGTCCTTTTTTTTTTTTTTTTTGTCCCACCATTCAGAAGATGCAATGGGCTCAAAGAATGATTTGCTGACAGTCTGCCACCATTGGGATACTGCAGGTTGTGATTATAGTAATTATCCACACGTGAGAAATTATGTGTGATTTCCTGTATGTGTTAAAGGCCTTTTCTCTGTACTTTCAGGTGTAGATAGGCATTTATTCTGCTTGACACAGTGAAATGGACAAATTACCTGTACATTACTATAATTATATGTTTTGAAACAAGAATTACATTAACTCTAAAAAACAAAAAAACAACAACCATGGTGATATCTAATATCTGTTCTGTAAGACTTTATGCATGTGCTGTTGGTGTAGCTGCTGTCGATGCCTTTCTGTTCTCGTATGTAATTATCTTGCAACACACCGTGTTCATTTTATGATCAGTCGCTCAACTGTCAATTTCATTCTCTGTGAGCAGCAGACGCCTGCAACAGACAACAAACAGCATCCCCAAACACTCACTGCTTGGCCAACTATCTCATAAATGTCACCAGCATGGCCCTTGTTCTTTTTTATGTGACATGAGTAGGGGCCCTGACTAGCCACATTTAATCTTATTGTAACACCCTTAGGCCTCATTAAACACAAAGCCAACACCAGCAGTCTGGGAATAGCTCGCCCCTGCAGCAGAGTCCTGAGCCATAATGACTTTAAAGGAAAAATCACCTCAAATTATAAATAGGCTTTAGCTGGGGTGATACATTAGGCAATTTCAATGGGGGCCGTATAAAATTAGAGGGCAACAGCCACCAAAGTGGTGTAATGGAATGGGTAGCTTGCTGTATGAGGAGGAGTACACACTTTGCAGAAAAACTCACTTGCATATCTCCTCATTGATATGAGCTGTATGGCATCCCAATAGAGACAGGTTTGTGACATAATGTTGTAATGCAAAGTATTAATGTTATTTTAAACAACTTCCTACAGGTGTTAACAATATAATCTTAATTGGAATAAGGACAAATACATATGCATTTGGCCTGCAGTTTGTGTATGCAGTATGTGTAAATGAGTAGCAAGTCCGGCTGTCAAAACTGAATTCATTCTTAAAGGGGAACGCCACAGGTTTTACACATCAAAGTCTGTTGACAAGTGTGAATCTCCAACTCAACCTGTTAGCTGTCGAGTTGCATTGTGGGGAATGTAGGCGCCAGGTTTTGACAAGGGAGAACAATGTGTGGAATAAGAAGGACGATATCTCTGGTTCTGCTGCATCAATTTTGACACTTTTTTTGAAAGTGTCCATCGTAGGAGTGCAATGCTAAATGTGTGCAGTACTCCTTTAAAAGTAACCTGTGGAGTTTTTTGACGTCTGCACAAGGACGCACATTCATGTTCACGTGGGTGACGCGTTACACGTTCCTGCCAATGGTTTCACTCTATTCCACTGACCTACAGGTGGTGGTAAGACGCCAAGAAAACAGCAATGCGCCAACAAAGGCAGAGAAGAAGAAAACTGTTAGCTAACACTTGATGTTAACGATAAGGATTTCAAAAGTTAAAAAAGATCAGCTTTGCAAATGTTTTTATGAGAAAGGAAATGCATCCAACACGTGTGTTAGACCTCAAGTATACACACATTGTTGTTTTGGAGTGTCACTTTAACTACATTTAGATTGTGACATGTTTTTGTAATACATTTCCAAATTGACACATTGCTTCATGACATGTACTTTTGGTTAAGACCCTTATTCCAACCATATACATTAACTGATTGCAACATGTATTGGAATCACTGCTATGTAAAACAGTGTTGCATTGCACCCTGCTCACTTTCCCAGAGTTGCACATCACATTTAAAAACTGTGAAAACACTGGAATAGAAATGTTTTCCTTCCTGCTAAACTTCCTTGCTGCTAAAGTGAAATGTGATATACAGTAGAGCAGGCATCACTGCAGAGGCATCTCCTTCAGCACGGTTAAAAAGCAGTATCTCCCAAACAGTTGCCTGAGGTGTTACTGCTTTTATCTTAACTTCAGCTTTGATAAGGTGATAATTAAGGCTTGTTACCGATACCTGGCACCTTGAGCAAAGCAGTTATTCTGTTTGTTATTTGCAAACCTCAACTGATGTGAGAGATACATCCACAGTGTGTTTGCCGTTTGATAAGGTTGTGAGAAGAGAGATAAGAATACTTTCTGCTAACAAAGTGACAGATGTTGCCAGTGAAAGAGCTACAGTTTTACAGTATGTTGCCTGACCATCCTGTGTGTCTTCATGATAAGGCTGTATTAACATTCTTCCCGGGCGATATCAGCGACGCCAGCGGCCCTCCCAGAGACCTCTAACTGTTCGACACATTTGGGTCAAATGTAAAATTCCAGCTTTCAAGTCAAGATCATCTTTAATCTTCTAAGCAGCGAGAGGCTGGGCATTTCTCATCTATCTAGTGCACGACATTTTTATTTTTTTGTATGTATTTATTTCTCCCCATTCCCAGTTTATCAATTAAGAAAACACACATGAAAGTGGAATTACCCCTGAGAGTTTGACAGCAAGTGTGCTTAAAGGCATAAACTCACCCAGTGATCACAGAAATACCACCAACAGTCTTGGGTCAATTGTATACTTACTAAAGAGTACTTCCTATGGCATTATCTGAATTAATTCAATTTGTAAACTTCTACATGAGATGGTTAAAAAAAAAAGAATAAAATTGTGAAGTGGGAGGGGTCACTGGATCTGGAAGTGTTTTTTCTCGTTCTGTATTCCCATTTCATATGTTTCTTTAAATGATATCATCAGTGTTACTTAACCTGTATTATGTTATGACCACCAGTTTTAATTATTTAGTTTCTGAGAAATCATGTTTTGTTTGTCAGTTTGGCATGGTGGACAGCTCGAAATACTACACTACCCATGAGCCTCAGCCGCCAGTGCTATGGAGAAGGGCACTATAGTTGCAGCACTCATCAGAATCCAAAAGCGAATTGTTTCGTATTATCAGTTTTCTCAACACTGTAATATTTACCAGAACTTTAAGCTCAGGGATTGGATGTTGCACCAAAATGCACCTTGGGAGTCTTCGTTAACTTGTTCCCCAGAGTTTTTATGTACAGGCCAAATATTTTCTAATGCAGTTGTTAATCTTTTGTACTGATGATTCAACTGGGAGAGTTTCAGAGAAGCTCCAACTGTGAGTCACGTGACATTGTCTATGGGAAAAATGAATGGGATTCCCAATTTTCAACGCGATATAAAACATTTCGAAATTATTACAAATTGATCTATATTAGGCATGTGCAAACAGAGCTTTATGCTGTAATGACATTGTGACTGGTCTTCTATCTTCATACCATTCACTCCTGTTTGCCAGTTTTGAATGTGAATATGAATTAAATTCATGGTTAAATAGTCAGTTGTTTTTTTAACCAAATTACAAATTACATCTAGCCATGTGTTAGTTTTGGTGTTACGTGCTGAGATCTTTTAAGGAACTGTTTTCTGCTGAAGGTAAAAAAGTAAAATCACTTAACCATGTCTGTGGATAATCCTGATAAACTGTGACAAAGTTGTTTCTGGAAAGAGATGTTGCTCTTGGGTTTTTCAAATGCCTTGAGCACCACAACCAAAATTCCATTCACCTCCTTAGTATTGCGGCAGCAGACATCTCAGTGGTGGAGAACTCAAAACCTCAGCAAATGAAACCAAATCTATCTGCATGGCTTGATAGTGCCAAGGGTAAAGAGGTACTTTTATTCATAATTTGACAATAAGTTATGTTGTGTATTGTATAAATTGATTACATTTACCAAAAAACATGATGTGACTGTGGTTTACTAAGAGGCAATTTGCTGAGACTCCCTTGTTATCCAAGTGGCTGAGTATGAAGCTCAGTGCTACCTTACTTCTTATTCATGCAGGGTTTTTTTATAAGAAATGAAACCCTCTGGCAATAAACTACCCTTTTCTGCTCCCAATCCCCTTCTCTCATGTATTTTAAACACACTCATTTGCCATTTACCAAGTGGTCCACTTCATTGGGTTGGCAGACCTGATACTGTCAGCACACAGGTAGTGAGACATTCTACTTGCAAACACAGTCCCCCTCATGCAAAAAAAGACCTCTACATATAGCAGAAATGATAAATCAGGAAGAAAAGTGGCCAGCAGTACAACATGCTCTAACATCAACAGCCCCACACAACTTCTCACGGATGTCTCTGCTTTGCTAAAACCACTCGGAGTGAAGGTGTACTAATGTAGGAATCATCAGCTATGCAAGTGACATGGGTCGAGGAATGGCAACGTCGGTCTACCACAACTATTGGATGGATTGCCAAGTACAGACATTTATGTTACACATGGGGTGAATTGTAATAGTCTTGGTAATCCCCTGACTTTTCATCTAGCGCCATCAACAGGTCAAAAGTTTTATTTCGTTTATGTCTAATACCTGCCTAACTAATAGCATTCCCATCAGCCTCAGGTGTACTTTGTGTTTAGTGCTAATTAGCAAACGTTAACAAGCTAACATGCTAAACTAAGATGGTGAACATGTTATGCACGTTAGCATCAGGGTGGAAAATTAACATATTAAAATGTGAACATCAGCCATTGACAGATAAATGTTTAAATTCACCAGCCACTCAATAGTAAATCATTATTTTGTGTCTGAAATCTACCAGCCACTTTCATGTTTTACCAGCATTTGGCTGGTGCTAATTTCCCACCCTGGTTAGCATGCAGATATTAGCATGTAGCTCGATGGACTGCTGTGCCCTAGTATAGCCTCACAGAGCCGCTAGCATGGCTGTAGACTCCTCACATTCAAAACAAGTGTTAATCGTGATGTCTCCTCCTCAAAAAAGGTGAAATGTAAAAACTAATTGGTAGAAAATCATATTTATAGATCTTAACAAAAGAAAAAAGTCAGCTACAGCAGCCAGCAGAAAAATAATGGCATGGCACCTGGAATATGATGCATCATATACAGGACTTATGATGGCTCTGCAGCCATTGAGAACACATCCCATTATTTATGCAGAGTAAGAGGCAAACCGAGACCGGAGTGGGAACATTTAATTCCTCAGCTGATCATGGAGACAAATTCTATTTTCAGCCTGCACATGGGAAAACTGAGAAAGATTGGGGGGTTGAGGAAAGAGGAGCTAGAGAGACCAAGAGAGAGAGGGAACAGTCTCAGGGTGATGGAAGGTTTTAATCGGTCATCCTGACAAACCTCATTATAACAACTACGCTGCAATGCCAAACCCTCGTTAAACAAATAGCACTTTCTCTCTTTCACGATTCAGTAAAAAATGGTCATATTTGTGGTGTGGCCTACTTGCCTGTAAGCAGACACAGATATTAGGGCTGTATGTGTGGATAGCTTGAATCCTGGTTGGGTCCTGTCTCCAGGTACCACTATGGCACCAGGGCTTTGGTCTTGTTCCTATATATTGTGTAGGTATATTCAATTCAATTCAGTTTTATTTATATAGCGCCATATCATAACAAAGTTATCTCAGGGCACTTTTTCGAATAGAGCAAGTCTAGACCGACTCTTTATATTTATAGAGACCCAACAGTTCCCACCATGAGCAAGCACTATGCGACAGTGGCAAGGAAAAACTCCCTTTTAACAGGTAGAAACCTCGAGCAGAACCAGGCTCTAGGTGGGCGGTCATCTGCCTCGACCGGCAGCTGTGGCAATGGCATTGATGCCAACACCAACAGAAACAACACCAAGAGCAACACCACAATAGCAATACCAATAATAAGAGCAACAACAGTAATAGCAGCAGCGGGTGCAGAGCAGGAGCACAGGGGCAGCAGGTGGCCGCAACCACAGATCCAGACTCAACAGCTCCGGAGGCAGAAATACCTGCAGAAAGCAACAGAAGGGGAGAGAGAGAGAGAGAGAGGAGAGAAAGCACACAACTACGGGAAGAAGTTGAATTAATAACAAGCATTGATGGGATATGAGGGCGTACAGATGGAGAGGAAGAGGAGGAGAAAGGAGCTCAGTGCATCATAGGAAGTCCCCCGGCAGTCTAGGCCTATAGCAGCATAACTAAGGGGGGGCTCAGGGGTCACCTGAGTCAGCCCTACTATAAGCTTTATCAAAGAGGAAAGTCTTAAGCCTACTCTTAAATGTGAGGAGGTTGTCCGCCTCCCGTACACAAACTGGGATCTGGTTCCACAGGAGAGGAGCTTGATAGCTGAAGGCTCTGGCTCCCATTCTACTTTTAGAGACTCTAGGAACCACAAGGAACCCTGCATTCTGGGAGCGCAGTGATCTAGTGGGGTAATAGGGTACTATGAGCTCTTTAAGATATGATGGTGCCTGACCATTTAGGGCTTTGAAGGTGAGGAGAAGGATTTTAAATTCTATTCTGGATTTTACAGGGAGCCAGTGTAGAGAAGCTAATATTGGAGAAATATGATCTCTTTTCCTGGTTCTTGTCAGTAAACGTGCTGCAGCATTCTGGATCAGCTGGAGAGTCTTAAGGGACTTATTGGGGCAGCCTGATAATAGAGAGTTGCAATAGTCCAGCCTAGACGTAACAAATGCATGGACTAGTTTTTCTGCATCTTTTTGAGATAGGATGTGCCTGATTTTTAAAATGTTACGTAAGTGAAAAAAGGCAGTTCTTGAAGTTTGTTTTATGTGGGAGTTAAAGGACATATCCTGATCAAAGATAACTCCAAGATTCCTTACGGTTTCGCTGGAGGCCAGGGCAATGCCATCTAGAGAAACTATATCTTTAGATAATGTGTTTCGAAGGTGTTCTGGGCCAAGTACAATAACTTTGGTTTTGTCTGAGTTTAACATCAGAAAATTGCAGGTCATCCAGGTTTTTATGTCCTTAAGGCATGCTTGAAGTTTAGCTAATTGATTGGTTTCATCTGGCTTGATTGATAAATATAATTGGGTATCATCTGCATAACAATGAACATTTATGGAGTGCTTCCTAATAATATTGCCTAAAGGAAGCATATATAAGGTAAATAGAATTGGTCCAAGCACAGAACCTTGTGGAACTCCGTGACTAACTTTGGCGTGCATAGAGGATTCATCATTAACGTGTACAAACTGATATCGGTCTGATAAATAGGATTTAAACCAGCTTAGTGCAGTACCTTTAATGCCAATTAAATGTTCTAGTCTCTTTAATACAATGTGATGGTCAATGGTATCGATTGCAGCACTAAGATCTAGTAAGACAAGTACAGAGACAAGTCCTTTGTCGGATGCAATTAGAAGTTCATTTGTAACTTTCACCAGTGCTGTCTCTGTGCTATGATGCACTCTAAATCCTGACTGAAAATCCTCAAACAGCTTGTTGTTGTGTAGAAAGTCACACAACTGATTGGCGACTGCTTTCTCAAGGACCTTAGAGAGAAAAGGAGGGTTAGATATAGGTCTATAATTTAACAAAATCCCTGGATCAAGAGTGGGCTTTTTAAGAAGAGGCTTAATTACAGCTACTTTAAAGAA
This sequence comes from Macquaria australasica, assembly GCA_005408345.1. Taxonomy (NCBI): domain Eukaryota; kingdom Metazoa; phylum Chordata; class Actinopteri; order Centrarchiformes; family Percichthyidae; genus Macquaria; species Macquaria australasica. The sequence continues at coordinate 58,337 of SEMN01000506.1, read as the reverse complement.
CTGTGGCACATAGCCTTTTAATAAGGACAGATTGATCATATCTAGTAAATAAGTGCTAACTAAGGGTAAAATTTCTTTAAGCAGCCTAGTTGGGACGGGGTCTAAGAGACACGTTGATGGCTTAGAAGAGGAAATCATGGAAGTTAGTTGATTAAGGTTGATGGGAGAAAAGCAGTCTAAATGTACAGGTTGTACAGTTGTTTCTAAGGTTCCTGTGTTTGAAGATAAGTCAGTACCAACTGAGGGCAGGAGGTGCTGAATTTTGTCTCTAATAGTTAGAATTTTATCATTAAATAAGCTCATGAAGTCATTATTACTGAGGTCTATAGGAATACATGGCTCAACAGAGCTGTGACTCTCTGTCAGCCTGGCTACAGTGCTGAACAGAAACCTGGGGTTGTTCTTATTTTCCTCTATTAATGATGAGTAGTAGGCTGCTCTGGCATTACGGAGGGCCTTCCTATAAATTTTAAGACTAACTTGCCAGGCTAAACGTGATTCTTCCAGATTGGTGGAACGCCATTTCCTTTCAAGTTTTCGGTGGTCGGTGGTGAACCGTGGGCTTTGGTTAAGGGCTATGGTTCTTTCGGACAGTCACCCAGCCTCCCTGGCTTCCCGGCTGCTCGGGAGTTGCCAGGAGACGGCTAGCAGAAGCTACCTCTGGAGCCGCGATTCTAACTCACTGAGCCTCGCCTCCAACACAGTGATTTGTTACATGTACCATTGTCGCTAAAGGAGGCAGAGGAGTAACTAAACATCTGACACACAGAGCAAGAGAGAGCAGGAGAGGAAGAAGGAGAGAGAGACGCCATCGCTAACTTAGCTAAAGTAGCAACTAACTAGCGTGTAAACAACTGTGGGATTAGCGGAAAGTCGCTGACAGGAGACAGATATGAGTGCTTAAACAGAGCTAGTGTATCCTTAAATGTATAGCGGGTAATTAACCGCTATAGTAAAGAAAATATCAAAATTAACTGGGTTTAGCTGGAGCAGCAAAATTTGCAACCAGTAACACAGAAACACCGGCAACTGGAAATGAGACAATACGTTCACCTGAGCACGTCAGCACGTCAGTCCAGACCACCATATATGGTAACAGGTGTGATAAATCTTTATATTTCTGTTGTCAGACAGCTAGGCCTACATGAGTAAGAAAATAATGTACCTGATTGAGTGTCACAACTCACTAACTGAGTTACATCATTGTTGTACAGTTTTGAGCATTGAGAGCCTCGATCAATTCACTATTTTATACTTGTGCTGTTGTGTGACAGCTGAAACAGAAACATAATAACATCTGCAGGCTACCGTGTCATTGGTTATATTGAAACACAGAAACAAATACACAGAGAGTTGACTTTTTTTTTTTTTTTTACCTCTTCACTAAAATAGAAAAATTCCTCCCTTACCTCCTTCAAAGAGTTGAGACTATTTATGTTGCCGGCCCTCCAATCATGCCATATCTGACAAATGTTCAGAGGACAAAACTCAGAATTGTGATATTGCCGTGATGTAGCCGACGACAAGGTCCCAGGTTGTAGCCTAGTTCAATGGACAGTGGGAGTCAGCCATGGCTCTAACCAGAGGACACAAAGAAAAACATTTTTTCATGACATTATAAGCTGATGGTTCAAAGCATCACTTTTTAGCCCCAGTTTGGGGAAAGAGCCCAGTGACATCATTCATAACAGCAACATTTCAGAGCAAAATTAAATTATTTGAGTTGAATTAATTCTGTGCAGAGCTTTTGCATGAGCTCAACTTTGGTGAACTTTGACATGCATATTCATGCCATTGACCAATAGCAAACCAAACTATCAAGCTATCCAAGCTACCAAGCTATCGTATAAGCTATGCTTCATCATCCAATTTTATATAACCCCTTTGCCAGACTATAAACTGTTTACAAGAGACGCACAGTTTGCGCACAGTTTGCACACAGTTCTGCAGTCCGTTGCAGACAGAAGTCAGGTTTTCATGCAAATGTTGTACAAATTTTAACTGAATTTTCCAGAAAATTGGCAAACGAAAATGCAAATGAATGTGCATTTCCATCCACTACCATTACGTGAATATTAGGAGTTGAGCTCATTGAGATGAACATCTGGTGCTGCTAATTCTCCAGTTGGGTGCCATTAACACAGGTGATTTCACTTATTATTATACACACACCCTTCTCAGGAGTGTGTGGGAGTGCGTTTGATTGACATCTTCCTCACTCTCCTGCTAGCTTTGTTGCACCTGCCAGGGTGTGACAAATTACACCTTTATCATTCTTATTGGTACATGGAGTCCGCTGACCTCACATAATACCCGGCATTAGTCCGCCTACCTTCAACCCGAGCCAGAGATCTAATCGGCCAGGATAAGTGAAAACACGTGTGGCTGTGCAGGGCCTTATATAAACTGTGTTAACTTAATGTCTTAACCTAGCTGCTCACTTACTAGTTAACTGGCTAACTAGCAGAGAGTTAGTAAGTAAATAACTTAATTTATATAGCACTTTTCAAGAGCAGAATGTCACAAAGTGCTTCACAAAAGAAACCAGGCAACCAACATCAATACATATAAATAAATAATATAGCAAGATAACTAGCTTGGTCAGCTGTTGCGGCTGGCTAGTGTCAGTATATTGCCAGCTAGCCACGCAAGTAGTCGTTACCTCACCAAGCTTCTAGCACCACCAAATTTACAAGGGATTGAAAGGGTCCCTGTACTGTAGCCCCGGCTTGCTAATCACGTGCCCATTTTGATATTAGCCTACTGCTAATTGGTAGGGGGGCGTATTTGAAGACAGGTTGCATTATGTTTAACCATCCAGTAACAGCAACGTGCTTTATCGGAGAGCAGACGTAGTAGAAGACAACTAAAAGTAAATCATAAATGAAAACACTGTGAAGGACTGATCCTCAATTCCAAGCCTCCATGGGCTAACCTGTCTGGCTGGACTGACATAGTATTTTACTGTCTTGTGGAAGTACCGCCCTGTTTGGAGAGAGGAAGTCACTTGCTGCCTCTGAATTAGAAATGGATGCCTTCGACTGGGAGTTTCAGAAACTGTTGCCCTTTCCGCATGCATACTTTAAAGACGGTTCAGTAACTGATCCAGCAGGGTGATTGGTTCACCGCAATAGTAATAAAGAAGGTTACTTTCATGTCTCAGTGATTTCCAACAGCAAGGGAAGTTATTGAAAATCCAGTTAAGGCTGCCACCCCCACAGTCACATCCCACTGCCTGATAAAGGTAAGTGTATTGCCTGCGCTCTTAGTTCTATATGTGCATTTAATCTTTAAAATGTTGCTGTTCTTGGGGAAAACTTCAGTGTGTGCAGCAGTTGCTATTCATTTGAATAAAACTTTTACTTTTTATATTGGCTGCTCAATCATAAATACACATTTAGTTCAAACCACCTTTTCCTATCTGTGTTTAAAACAGTATTATCCAGTTTTGCTTACGCAGTCAGGGAAGTATGTCCACCAACCAGTTTATGAAATGCTGGTTTCATTATTGAGGTACGCTACCAAAATAATAGGATAATAGTCATTTAAGTCAGACTGTGATATAACAATGATAATAATAGAATTGTTGATTCGGGCAGATATCAATTCAGATACCTACATGGGACTGATGAGGACAATCCATGCCTGTTTTAATACAATTTTTTTCTAAAATTCCTGTTTATAAAATTTGGGACAACATGTATTTGGGCTTCTTTTTACCACATAATATACAGTATAGGTAAACAACATTATAGCAGGTCCTAATTTTTTCTGTCAAAATGATTGTCAGATCTGTAGACTTCAAAGTGAAGGAAATTACTACATTCTTGATATCTTAACCAGCTTTTTCTGTGTTACAAATGATCATCACAATGACTAACCAGCGCACTTATGAGTTTTAGCACACTATTTATGGTGTGTGGTCGGAGTGAGATGTGCGAGGTGGATACCAGATAATTTGTCTGGTGATGCAGATGCTGTGTCCATCGCCATAGTGACATTATTGAATCCCTGAAAGAAAAAAGAAAAAAACCTAGGCCAAAAAAACTAATTGCCTGACCTTTATCGACTCCTTTGGAGGAGACACAGACCGACGTGCAACCATCCGTCGTAACATCCGCATAATTAACGTCAATCGATCTGGCTCCCCTTTTTCTCTCCCCTGATGCGGACAAACATGCCAAGTTGGAGAGTGACAGCTGTCGTGCAAAGTGACACAAGGCAAATTCATTAGCCAATGAGTCAATGGCACTGCTAACGGGGAAAAAAAAAAAGAGGACAAGACAAGGAAAATCCATTGCAATTCACAAATAGACCTTGGATGTCAATCAAAAGCAGTATTGACTATCTTTATTTGGATATCAATGGCTTTGTTCAGCACATTGATTTTGTTTTGTTGTCCATCTTTGGATGTATACTTGATGATCAGAGAGTGACTTTATTCTGTGCTAACAGTTGAAACAGGAAATATCTGCAGGAGAGCATGTACGCTCAGCAAAGCTTCACCTGATAAAAAAATGTTGAAAATGTATGAGTGCAATACTGTTGTATATTAATATAGATTATTACTTTGTTACTAAAATAAGGTAACGTCATTAAAATGTTTCCCTGGAAACTCAAAAAACGTAAACATTACTAACCATAGTGGATATCTAATCTTTTATGAGATGAGAAACAGGCATGCAGAACTTCGTCATTATGAACCACTTGAAGTCAAACATTAAACATTTAATCATTATAGGGATAAAATAAAGTGCAACGCACGCCTCGAGCCGCTACATAGCTCCAATGTCAAAAATGCTTATCATGTTGAAAAGCCCATCCAGAACTTAATCCTGCGTTTCACCACCTGAGGGGAATAACAGCTTTATTTCCTCCCAGGAGCCCAGCTCCTTCTTCACTGTCAACCCTCATATGATTTGCATACACGGTCAAGAGGTCACAGACTCAGCGGCATAGTCTGACATTTTAATTCTGTGCAGACAGCCAGAGTGTGTGCCCTAGTCCTTTCCTAACCCATCTTCACTGCCTTGTCTGAAAGGCGAAGTAATGCCAAACTTGGTCGGTAGCGATATGAGGCACAAACAAACTTTACTTGTACAGGTGACATTAAATTTAATCATTAAATCAGCACATAACATATAATAAATGATGCTGTTAGTACACAATCATCATTCCCACATATAAATAATTGAAATAATGCTGTTGTCTTCAGACCAGGCCTGTAGTGTAAAGGTTTTGACATTGTAATTGTTGTTGATGTAATTAGTTTAATGTTCTGGGCTGTGAATATATACATGGATTGTGTATGAGCAACAATTGAATAGGGTGAGGAAAGACCATCCTACCTTAATAATTTAATTCATAAGTCTACTATATAATGATAGTGGGAACGGTGTGAGAGGCCAGCAGTGTTAGGAATACCGTCTCCAATGTCAAAGACATGGCATAAATTTCCTCTCACAAAGCTGTTTTGGTTGGCAGGATTAGAGTATTGCAGCGGGATCTTGGCCATCTAGCCAACACATCCAACATCCTGTAAGCAGAAGCAACACTACTTAAATATTGATGTTGTTATACATTTTACAATCGACAAAATAGCCCTCGCTGTCACTGAAGCTGTCAACATTACTCCACCCACCTATAGTTTACCATCTTTTTATTGAAAGCACTTTGCATTTCCTAGATGACTTCCTATTTTACTGTATTATTTTACTGGATTGACTGTACTGTTTTATTTGCTCATAAAGCACTTTGTAACTTTGCTTTCGAAAGGTGCTATATAAATAAAGTCATTATTATTATATAAAACAAACAAAGTGTTGGGCAGTAACTTATTGTTTAGTTATGTGTTACAGTAATGTGATTACTGTTTTTCAGTAACTAGTAATATGAATTACAATTTGAAAGTCACTGGTGATATGATAAAGGTGGAATTTGTCACACCCTGGCAGGTGCAACAAAGCTAGCAGGAGAGTGAGGAAGATGTCAATCAAACGCACTCCCACACACTCCTGAGAAGGGTGTGTGTATAATAATAAGTGAAATCACCTGTGTTAATGGCTCCCGACTGGAGAATTAGCAGCACCAGATGTTCATCTCAATGAGCTCAACTCCTAATATTCACGTAATGGTAGTGGATGGAAATGCACATTCAGTAATGTAATTCAGTTAGGCTATTCAGTTTGTGTCAGTTTCGTATCTGTGCACTCAGTGGTCCCGAACACATTAGCTTGGTGAAGGGGCTGGAGGCGTGAACAGACGTGCCGGTAACTCCAAAGTCGGCTTACTTACACGTTAGCTAGCTAGCTACTTTTCAGCCAACACTGAATCAGCTGGTTTTGTTCCGCGTTGGACGGTGAATTAATCCTGCAGCTTCAGTGTGGGGATGGAACTACAGGAGTGCTGCATGCGGTCACCATGGCTATGCTAGCTGTTGTTTTCAATGAATACCTCTAGACTGTAGGCTGGCTGTTGTTAAACACAATAGTGTTTCTATCCGAGTTAAATACAGAAGATGTGCGTGTGACTGAGGCGGCTTTCAAGATGTTTAAAGGCACCTTTGTCTGTGGTAGGCTAACGATAAATGAAACTAATTACTTTTGTTCAGTGGTGGAATGTAACTAAGTACATTAACTGTACTGTATGTGAGTACAAATCTGATATACTTGTATTCTACTTAAGTATTTCCATTTTATGCTACTTTATACTTTTACTCCACTACATGTCAGAGGAAATATTGGACTTTTTACTCCACTACATTTATTTGATACCTTTAGTTACTACTGCAGATTCAGATTATTGATATAAAATATAATGAACTAATAAATGCTGATGTATATATGTATGTTATAAAGTACACTACCCAGTAATCAGTTGAAATCAGCTGCCTGTCTGCTACAAAACATACTAATTTGTTTCATTAAATATAGTTTTGGAGTTGGGTGCCAGGAGTGAGGGATAAATCAAATGAAATATGTACGCAGTAAACATTTAGCATAAGTTCATCTTTTCTCGCTAGAAGAATAATGTAGCTGGACAAAATTGTTTCTGAGAAAGTGTCTGGGAAAGTGCAGGGTTTCCTTGTTAAGTATCAGCTTACACTATGTTTCTGTAGTTGGATCAGACCTGAGTATTTAAATGAGAAACAAACACAACATGTATTGAGAAAACTTTCTGCTTATGAAGACCGTGCAATATGGCTTAAAGCCCAGAAACAAAGCCGGTAAGTGGCCCTTCAGTTGGGATTGTTTTGTCAAACAACATGAATCTCATTTTATTGTTTTTGGTGCTCAATCAGTTTTCATTTTGGAGAATATTAGCGATGTTACTTTACTTTTTGACCCATAAACTTGGCATGTAGCAACAAGTATTCACCGTATGAAACCCAAACACACAAGAAAACCTGACTTATCAACTCTACCCTTGTGATTAAGTGATTCTCTGCACTGTGTCCTTTAGAACTAATGACTCCAGTCCTGTGTTAATTTATCTAAGAATGATGGACTAGTCTGTGCTCTTTGCTGTAATTTGCCTCCACACCATTAATGTAAGCTCACATGAGTAAACAGATAAATATGAGCAACAGTTGAGACTGCAGTTTGCTCTTTGAGATGCACCACAATCCTCTTGAAAGAAGACCAGATCCCAATATTTTAGACATTCTCATTCCAGTTTGTTGGTGTGCACACAATGACATTGTTCTCACCTCCAAAATGAACCAAATTAACAACCAATCAGTGTGAATGAGTTTGTTGATGGGTGTGCATGTGGCAATATGTGTATTGATCTCTCCACCATGCAAAACTGTGCATGATATTCTTTTATTTTTTATATTCTTCCACCAAATGGCATACTGAATGCATGCACACGCTGTATTTTATCTATCATGTCATGTTTTGAGACTTGAAGAAAAACATGTCAAATATTGCTTCTAGCTACTATCAAATGAGCTATAGAGGCTGTCAAATCTCCATTTGCCACCCAGTGAGGATTTATCGTGCCCCAAAATGTATGTGCAACATCTGATCTCTGTTTTTGTTTTTCACATAATGTTCAGCTCCACGTGAAATGTCCCATGTGCCCATAATTACTGTGTAATTACCTAGTCTAGAGAAAAACTAAGGAACATCTCACAGATGTCCCCTGGGATGATGGCTCATTTGATCAAGGCTTTATTTTGCATCCACATTTTCTTTAATTATTATTTTGTAGTCTTAGATTTTCCTTTATTTCATAGTTAATGGTTTGACAGTTGTGCTGCATATGCTGGAGTGACACCGTGTGTTTGTCAGTGCTCATTAGCTAAGTTTTACCATCTATGAGCATATTGAAGGGACACACTCCAATATGTCATTTTGTGGATGTGCCATATCTACACAACAGTCAGTGCAACAGAACGAGCATTATTAGCCAAAAAGAGATAAATTAAAATTTGCAGCTGTTGAAAAACATATTTCCTATCAGATTTTTTTTTCAGGCTAATTTTCTATGTTTTTCCTTGTAGTTATATTTTTAGTTATTAAGGTAATTATTATCATTGTTGTTGCTATTATTATTGTTTGAATCTGTCATCATTAGCATTATTGTTGCTATTATCAGTTACTTTCAACATTGTTTTTATATTTAGCCATACTAGCCATAACAGGTTTTAATTCCATAGTTGGCTAATTACAATAAAACACTGTATTCTGTAATGTATTTATGTTGTATGTACATGTATCTATCTTATGAAGGCACACATAATGCTCTGTGGAAAAAAAAATTCCTTTGGGGATAATAAAATATATCTATCTATCTTGACCTGGTCTCTATAAACTCTGTTTTAAAAAGAAATGCAGAGAGTGGGAGCAGTTTGTATATAGCACCAAGATCCAAGCCTTTATAGTTATCTCTCTCATGCAGAGGTATGGCAGAAACAAAATAACTTAATACTTAACAATCTAGCAAAATAAATAAATATTCCTCAAACAGAAAATAAATATATAAAAAATGTGGGTACAGTGTGAACCACTGTGCACATTACATCATCCTGGACAAACTAAGCAGATGGTGTCATCATGTGTTTTGGAGAAGACACATGGAGTCTACAGCCTCCCAACAAAGGAAACTGTTCTAAACTTGAAGGAAAAGGAGGGACATTTTAGTGAAAAATATATCTGCAAAACACTCACTGAAAACATTTTATTAACTGGTTAATTTGTGGATATCTGTATGATGCAATTAACTATAGTGATTAAGGTTAAGCAACAGGGAAAGGTTAAGGTCATGGTTAAATGATCAAACAAAATAATGAGATAGGATATACATGATGTCAAAGGTATAGTCTACACGTATACGCTCATCTGCTAATCCTACATTCATAGCTTTAGTATTTATGTTTATATGTAATTTAATGTCTGTTACCTTTATACATTATACTGTGTTAAAAAATAATAAATATTTCTATAACAGTTATTATCAAATAATTAGTTAATTGTGCTTAAAATAATGTATTTGTCTAAAATTAGAAATGCATTTAATTATAAACAGCTAAAACAGCTTTAGTTTTGACTGAAACAGCAAGAGGGTTTATTGAGTTAAAAGACCATAGGTTTGGTGACTAAAAACTGACAATCATGAAATTAAATTTGAGGTTTTTAGTTTCAAGACAAGTAACAAGTTTCAATATAAATGAGATATGTTGGCTATTATTAAGTATTTGGCACAATTCTGTCTAAATGAAGCTCTTTCTGGCAGCTGCACTTGTGTATTTGTAAAAGGCAGTGTGAAGTTGTCAGTCATGATTGCTTGCAAACAGACTGTCAGGAGTGAGAATCTTTAGGCAGTGATTTGACTACAAAGACTAATACAACTAATACAAATTAAACTTTCTGTTTACCTTTTCGTGTCACGTAACATACATTAAAAAATTCTCACTGAAAACTTGGTGGAACGAAATGCCTAATAAGAGATTTCAAATTCATTTTTGGGAGCATCCCAGATAACACAGCCACTCTCTATCTCATCTGAAACAACCCAACCATAAAATGATGCCATTCAATGGGCCATTATACTCTAATCAGCAGAGGAGCCGAGAGTCTTTTACCCCGAGTGTTAAACTCACCTTGAATGAAAAACCACACAATGAAAAGTAAATTACTGGTAGCTTTCAGTTCATCGCATGTGCATTTTTTTTTCAGCAATGTGAACAAAAGTCAAACATTTCCTTCACCGGTCGGCATATAGTGACGGAATGAATCAGCTATTGTGCACAATTAATTTGACTGCATCTTCAATGTGTGTGTGTGTGTGTGTGTGTGTGTGTGTGTGTGTGTGTGTGTGTGTGTGTGTGTGTGTGTGTGTGTGTGTGTGTGTGTGTGTGTGTGTGTATGGTTCTGAGGCTCCTGAAAAGGACAGACAGACATTGTGCAAGTCATAGGTGACTATATACGAGAGGAATTTTCTTCTATTCTCAGCTTTCTGCTGAGATAAAAGAGGTATATGAGTGATCTTTGAAGAGCCTGGATTGGAGGATGTGGTTAAAGTTCGAGGGATTTTTACCCAGGCGGCTCAAACAGGGGCCTCGGGGTCATTACAGAAAAAAAAAATCAAAATCAAAATACAAACAATAAACTTGATGTTCCTCATTTCTCCCTACCTTCCCCTCTCACAGCACTGAATAGCAGTTTTACAGATTTACAAGGTGTGTTGTTTGTCATAGACTACATTAACCAGAACACTGCAGAAACCCTGGAAGTCAACTAAATGCTTGGTTTTCTTAAATGATGGTTAGATATAGCAGAATCCTCAGTATACACATTCATTGCTTTAATGGGCACCATGCTTTTTTATTTTGATCTATCAAGAGGAATCTATTACTGTATGTTGAGAATAAATTAATTATATATATATATATATATATATATATATATATATATATATATATATATATATATATATATATATATATATATATATATGGAAAATAGTTATGCTTTGATGGTCACTAAGTGCATTTCATCCATCTGTTTTTATGCATATTTTCAAATTGTAAAATTGTCAAATGTAATAATTTAAAAATATAAAAAATTTAGTGAAAATGCCAGAAAAGAAAAAAGAAATGTTTACGCTTGTCTGAGGTGGAAAAGTTGGTGTGTCAATAAAAGCAAAATGCAACAAAGTGCAATGGAAACAGACTTGGGGGATAAATCACGATGTACATGAAGCATGTGACATCACTCAAGCTTCCAATGAAGAGATGAAAAATGGCAGCAGACAAAAACATGTTTTTATCACATCATCTCGTTGCCCCCTCTTCTTCTGTGATGGTTTCATGGTAGCTGACAGGAGGATTAGCGCCACCGACAGTTTCTGAATGCACCCAACTCCTAATATTCACATAAAAGCAGTGGATGGAAACACATTAATTTGCATTGTCTTTTTACAGTTTTCTAGAAATCCGGTTAAAATTAGCGCTACACTTGGATGGAAACTTGAATATAGGCCAGACTTGTGGGCCTCTTGAAATGCTTATGGATGGAATAAAAACATTCCTAATGAATATGTAGCCAAAAAAACAAAGTCATTTATGGATTCCTCCTCTTTACAACTGGTTTGAATTAGCCTGACAAGAACAGGAGACAATGAATGGAGAACATTAAATTTATGATCAGTGTTCTCATGTGTAACCAGGCTGAAAGTGAATAAATATGACCTCATCACAGTAACGTCACCCAAGGGAACACAATTTGGTTAGACCTCATGGATATGGTCAGTAGATCTGCACATTTTCCTGAGCAGAAAATGGAGTTGATTGTGCAGGTCAAAGGTGACTGGGTTCCATCATAAAGCAATGGAACGAGGCTGGGGTCTGAGGCGCCCACATCATTTAAATTTAGGACCTGTCTGATGAGCCCTGACAGACTGTGGCCATTCTTGTGGGGCGAGCTGCTATTGTTGCCAGCACAGATGTGGAGGGAGTTAAACATGAACATATGGTCTGGGAAACCACACACAGGCATGCACACGCATGCAATGACATACGTACTGACACATTCATTCTACCTTAAGTGCACGCAAACCGTGGTTTCAAAGGGACTGGGAAAAGGCCATCCTGCTGTGCTGAGCTCCCTCCCACCTGCTCCTCTGGGAACAGGAAATATGGATCCCAGGAATGACCCCTTGTTACCCTCTGTCAACGTGTTCCTTTTCACAAATATATATCACAAGCCTCCTGTGTTCCTGTGGAGCAAACCTAAAAGGGCTGACAAGGGTGTGGAAAATCATAAAGAGAGGAAAGTGGGCGACTGAAGCAGAGGAGGAGGGAATTGGACTTTAGTTGATGAGGGAAGGTGAAGAAATCGGCACAATGGTAGGGGACAGAGCACAAGGAATATGTCAAATATAGTGCAGAGTGGGCGGAGGTGTGTCAACGGGGATAAAAGTAGACTTGGTGATGAGAAGGATTCAGATGCGGGTGTGCATATGAGACAAGTTCAGCTGTGGAAGCCCTTTGAATTGTTCTGTGTTGTGTGGCACCGAAAAGAGCATTATGTGCAAAACAAACGGATGCAACAACACAAAAAACATCTTGCATCTTTTTATTGTAAGAAACTGCAGGTCGTAGCATTTAACTCAGATATTGACAGCGATATAAAAAAGGGTTGAGGAGTGTAAAGACATGAGGTCAAGATGGATAATCTGATCTGTGCATTTAGTTGAAAGTGTCCATTGCTAATATTTGTTTTATCTTGTGATCCTGAAGATTATTCATCTTTACCCCATTTACACCTGGTATTAATGGGCTATTTGTAACAGGATATATGTTATCTGGATAAGGACATCTGATCGTGGGTCTTTGCATTTATACCTGGTTTTAATATCTCTGTTCTGCTCACATTGTGATTGCATCACAGTATGCAAATTAGGTGGGCGAAGCTGAAAAACTTGACAACAAACGTGAGGCGTCATGTATACCTGTGGTGCTGCTGTTCAGAACTAGCCAGAGCTAGGTTAGCTCACTGATCAATTCTCCTGGTCAAAATCTGATCCCACTCTATGGAAGATTTAAACGCTAGTGACCTTGCCAAGTCATTGGCCACACTTTCACCAATCTGCTTTTATACCGAGCAATAACTTATTTTCCCTGAGGATTTCCCTTACTACTAAAACAAAAACATTATTTATGTGAAGTTTGTATTTATAGCTTGCCAAAAATCAAATCACAAGGTGAACCAGACCATCTGCCTTTAACCCTGTATCCTTGCCAGAGGTTACTAGAAGATCCTCATTTTACTATAGAAAAGCAGAGCGCAGATGGAAAAAAAAAAAAATCAGGCCTCCACGTACACTACAATATGATGAAGGAGTTACTATTAAATTACAACATCATGATTAAAGATGCGAGAGCACACCATTTCTGAGAACTCATTTCTACCCATCAGCATAATCCTAGAATTTTATTATAAGACTGTTCATCAGCTGGTAAATCCAGTCTCTCCTTGTGCCCTAGCACAAGGAGAGACTTGCACCCCCAATGCCTCCTACTCCAATGTCCTGCACTCGCAACAAGACAGTTTTAACCAGTTTTATCCCATTACCTTGTCTGAACTTTTAGAAACAGGATCACATATGGAAGTGTCTTCCAGCCCTCTTGATGTGATACCAACAAAGTTTTTACTAAAAGGGCAGTTTTTAACTTTCTGTTTTTAACAGTTCCTTGTCTAATGGTTGTGTCCCTAATTATTTTAAAACTGCTTGTGTGAACCCATTGCTAAAAAAAAAAAAAAAAAAAAAAAAAAACCTAGGCTGGATCCCTCCCTCCCTCAAAATTATAGACCAATTTCAAAGTTACCTTTTATATCAAAAATTTTAGAAAAAATCGTGTCTAAGCAACTTCTCTCTACACTGGAAAACAACAACATTTTTCAAAAGTTTCAATCTGGTTTCCAGAAGTACCACAGCACTGAGACTGCCCTGCTCAAGGTTACCACCGACCTCTTAATGGCTGCTGATGATGGCATGTGCTCAGTCCTTGTACTCCTGAACCTTAGCGCAGCCTTTGACACGTTCGATCACAGACTAAGGCATTGGGTGGGGATATCTGGTACAGCTTTACAATTCATCTTACCTGTCCAATAGGAGTTTCTGTGTCTCTGTGAACAACCATGTCTCTTCATTTTCGTCTGTTAAGTATGGTGTGCCTCAGGGGTCGGTTTTGGGACCAATTTTATTTTTATTATATATGCTTCCCCTTGGGCACATCATTCACAGGCATGGTGTCTCTTCATTTTTATGCTGATGACACGCAGTTGTACTTGCCTGTTAGATCCACAGACCCTGTAATGTTGAGTTCACTTACCGACTGCCTCTGTTACGACTGTTCACACGAACTCGATCCAAAAGCACGACTCAGACAAAAAGTGTCAAAACAACGAAAAGAGTCTTTACTAAAGAAAGGTTCAATAAACAAAAAAAACACTCCAAAGAGGGAAAAAGCACTCACGGCTAGAACAAACAAAACAATGACCTGACCAAAAACATGGGTACTTGACAAGAGGGTAGAAGATAAACGCTGGTTCTCTGACATCACGACAAGACAAACTGGCAAAGGACAAAGGGAGACAGACTATAAATACACAAGGTAATGGGGAACAGGTGGAAACAATCAGACCGGCGGAAGACACACGAGAGCAGGAAGTCAAAACACCTGAAACGAGAGGGATACTTGTCAAAATAAAACAGGAAATGACAAGACAACTTAACAGCCTAACAGCCTCAGTGAGATCAAAAACTGGATGTCAAATAATTTTCTTCAGCTGAACTCAGACAAAACAGAGATCCTCGTCATTGGGTCCCAGCAGATGGCAAAACAAATTCTGCCATCTGCTGGTTCCCTTTTGGATCTTATCAAGCCTGTTGCAAGGAATCTTGGTCTGGTTTGACAGTAATTTAAGTTTTGAGCAGCACACCACAAAGCTTGTACAATCATGTTTTTATTATCTTAGAAATATTTCAAAAATACACCATGTCTTAACTTTTAAAGATACAGAGACCATTTTACATGCTTTCATCTCATCACACCTGGATTACTGCAACCGCCTTTTTACCTGTCTGAACCAAAAATCTATCGATCAACTCCAGACTGTACAAAACTCAGTTGCCAGGCTTTTAACCAGAATCAAGAAACGTGACCACATCACTCCTGTTTTAGCTTCCTTACACTGGCTCCCAGTATGTTTTAGAATAGATTTTAACATTTTACTGATTATTTTTAAGGCTCTTCATGGCCTCTCTCCCTGCTATATCTCTGACCTGTTAGTACCGTACGCACCGGTACGTACTTTGAGATCCTTGGGCAGAGGTCTTTTGTCTGTTCCAGGGGCCCGGCTGAAAACTAAAGGGGACAGAGCGTTTGCAGTCAGGGCCCCAAGGCTCTGGAACAATCTGCCTGAGGAAATGAGGTCGGCTGAGTCAGTGATCTCCTTTAAATCCCTTTTTAAAACATACTTTTATGGGATTTTACGTGAATTTAAAATTCTCTTTGAACGGTCTTTTATTTTCCTGATTTTACGTGACTTCAGTTTTTCTTAGAACTGTCTTTTATTTCCTTTTAATGTTTTTATCTTGTAGTGGTATCTGCTTTCTTGATTTTATGACTTGAATGTTATATTTTGCTGTCCTTGTAAAGCACTTTGTAATGTGGATTTTGAAAAGTGCTATATAAATAATAATACTAATAATAATAATAAGTATTATTATTGGAAAAGGATCTGGTGTTGGCTATGTCATGGTCCACGAAGGATTCGTGTGGACTTGTGTGTTATTTCCTGTTTTATTTTGTAGGTTTGCTCTTTGTTCATGGTTTTGATTTACTTCCTGTCTTTGTTGTGTTCCCGCTAGTTTTGATTAGGTTCACCTGTTTCTTTACTCACCTGCCCCTGATTCCCTCGTTTAGTTTTGTCCTATTTATACCAGGCCCTTTCCTTTGTTCAGTGTTGGTTCATTATTTGCTTTGCGTTTCTCTGTTCCTGGTTTCCCTGCGACTCATGTCTCGATTCCTTGTGTCTTGCTGTTTTGACCTTTGTTTTCGCCTCTGGAGTTTTTTTGCCACACAAGCCTGGATCTGCGACAGGTAGTTCCTTTTGTGTTCAATAAATCTCTGACTTGCTGAAGCCTCCCGGTTTGTCTGCATTTGGGTCCTGTTTCCTGCTGCCTAGATGGCTGAGCGTAACAGGCTGGGCCGCCGACTTGGAACCAGAAACTGATGTCGGCCGGTTCGCCAACCGGGTCCAGGGAGCAGGAGTCGGCCGGACCACTGGATGGCCGATGGTCCAGCACAGAAAAGCCGCAGTACTGAATACAGTCAAGACTCTATTTACATTACATTACATTGTATCTTTTGACAAAATAATTAGCAGCTAAGTTGCATACAAAACACAATTCACAGGATTTAGAAGCTTTGCAAAACTTGACTGGTAAGATAGAATATGAACTCACTTCAAGAACAGCAAAACCTTTTTCTTCCTCACCTTTTGAAAGACAACACAAGTAAATGTAAGCAAACAAAAGCAAGCAAATTTCTTGTGCACGGAGAGTCTTTATAGTCAAATACATACAACTTTCCATCAACGTTCGTAAGTGTTGAAGAAAAGCCCCTAACCATTTAGCGTGTCCTTGATTGCATGTCATGATGTGTCAGGGTTTTGTTATATATCTGTCACCCATCCCTTCTCTCACACCCGCTTAAGTCCATTCCTGCATGTACATGGGAGAAATAGAAACACCCTAGACAGGTCATCTGTCCATCTCAAAATGTTCGGACTATTGCTTGAATGTGTGCACAGAGCCACTAAGAACCGCACCACAAACTGAGAGAATGAATCCTGAGGTATTTTGTCAACATACATG
Organism: Macquaria australasica; assembly: GCA_005408345.1. Lineage (NCBI taxonomy): Eukaryota > Metazoa > Chordata > Actinopteri > Centrarchiformes > Percichthyidae > Macquaria > Macquaria australasica. Next base: position 41,447 of record SEMN01000506.1, on the reverse strand, counting down.
GACAAGATTATTTTCTTAAACACAGAAATACAGAAATGTCTGTTTCTGCGAATCCCTTATCTGTAGACGTCAAAGCTCAGTGATCAAGACCCCATTCATGAAGTGTTCTGTTAAATGTAGAATATCTAAAAACATATAAAAACTAAGCATAGTTTATCTGTAAGCTGTAAAACCACTGTGAATTGTCATAATTTGAAGTAGACATGTTTAATTTAAATTTTCATTATGTCTAACATGCATTTTGTAGTCCACTTAATTTGGCACCATGCATAATAAAGTATATTTCAATTGACTCAATACTTAAAGACATGGAGCATCATTAGCATTCATTTGGCATCATGTTTTGTTTTTTTTGTCCACCTGACAAATGTAAGCCCAATTTTCATTTTTTTTTTTTTTTTTTTTGCTGTTTTTTGTTTCAACCAACTTTTGAGAAAAAAATATCTACCACTTTAGCAGCTAAATGCTCCACTACCAGCTAATGCATCTTCTGTCTGCCATTTGGGGAAGGGTAGTGTGCATAAGGTTTAACAGAGCTTGTTATTAAGTCAGCTATTTACTCATCCAGCAGATATGGAGCAGCATTAGCGTTCATTTGCAATCATGATTTTTAGCTCTCTCTCTGGCTCTGTTTTGGTCTCCACCAACTCCAGACAGAAATATCTGGCTCTTTAGCCACTAAATGTTCACCAGCTGGTGCTGGGCAGGTAGCATAGTCAGTTTATGAAACCTTTGTTGCACAAAACAGCTGCCTGCTGAGGATGAAAAGGAAATCAAAACAAGAGCTGAAAGATGCTAAAAAGCTCCATACAGCTGAGGGGAACTGCAGAGTTGGGTGATAATTCTCTGTGGGTTCGTCAGTGCAGGCGACACATTATACAGGCATTCGATCCATTGTTGAAATAAAAATGTTGATTAGCACAGCTTTAACAAATATGACAAATGAAGTAATGAAATATAATAACTATCAGACCCTATATTTATATACACTTACAATAAAAAATACACTGTTCATACAGCATTTTACAGCTCTGTTCACACAGTTGCATCTCACAAGCCCTGGTTGTTTTTTAGTTGATGCACATCTCCTTTGTTTGGTACAGACTTTCACCTGAATTCCCCTTTTCAGTATACTTGAATACATGAAAAGCGCCTGTAATAGTACAATCAGTGTGCAGGCACTGCTCTTGTTCTAAACCACTGCTTTCCCCTGCAGTGACTCCGTAGGCTGTTTCTGTAAGTAACTCAGTTGTTATGAACCTGTCTCATTACATTAGGGTTAAACATGCTGCATCAGAGCAGTTAAACAAACATAAATATAGTGTGTATATATACTATACTATTATAATATATACTATTGACAAACCATGTAGTAATTTTTTTGTCTTATCCAGGCTATCTCCCAGTGAACAATTCAGCTTGACAAATGCCTCCACAAATATTTGTGTCTGTGTTTGTTATATGAATCTGTGTATCAGTATGAATTGGCAGATTTCTAAGTTGACAAATAGAGAAACTGTAGATCTTCTGAGACAGAACAGACAACACTATTAGTGAGGATGCTGTCAGTGTTTTTATTCTCTCGGAAACAATTTGGAAATCTCTCAGGGTCGTTTCCTAAACCCTGGGTGGTTATAAAGGCGCCGAGGTGCTGTGCTTTTGAGAGCAGTCTGATGTTTTGAACAGAACTTTCATGATAGCTTTTATTGTAAATCGGATCTGTCTTATCTTCCACAAAAGAAAAGAAAACCCAGTGGTAAAAAGTAGAGACATGGCTTTCACATGAATGACACTACAAATGCATGTTTAGTATGTCTGTAATGTATTAGAATGTATATTAGATATTATTAATTACAAACGATTGCATGAAGTTTGTTACTGGTTCACAGAAACCCTAAAGCAGTGTCTCTGAAATGGAGTCTTCTCAATTCACATCTATCTTTTGCTTCTACTTTGTTTATGGACAGTAATTGAATCGGTTTGTTTCTTTCCTTTCCATAATGTTGCCATGGTCATGAGCCCACAAATTTGAGGAATTTTCTTTATCCAAGTTGGAACATTTCAATCATTGAGTAAATGCACACAAGCAATGATTATTATGCTATTTTAAAGTCGGTTTGGCCAAAGATATGGTCCTGTTTGTGTCTATATTACAGACAAGTGATGTAGCCTCTCACTCACCTTCACATGAACAGTGCATCATGCTTTACTTTGTTCCAGTGAAAGTGCACAGGCGGAAACAAGTGTGATAACCATCAGAGTGAGCTGTTGGGGATAGCATTATGCCAATGATGTGTTTTCCTTTGACACTGGAAAGGCTCATTGTGGACATAAATACACACCACTGCTTTTAAATGGGTTAATTAAGACTGTATCATTGGCAGCAGATGATAGCATGAAAGCAGCCATCAGTCTAATTAAAATGCTTAAAGCCTTGCATTTGCCAGCCTAATCACACTACCATTATTGGTTTTTGCAGCATTTCTGCTGAGCACTCCAGTGTTTGTGCTGTTGATGTTTAAATCTGCATCCTTCTGTTCTTATTACTGTTCTGGGAATGTATTATTCTAGCGCTGGTATACATTTCTGTCAGTTTTATCACCCAATTCAGCATGAGAAGCTGAAAATAATTGCGGGCCATAATATGGACATAAACCACTTCCAAGCTGATAGATTGTGCTGATTTGGGAGTTGTTCTTCAAAATCCTTCTTTTCACAGGAATTCACCTTTTACCATTCATCTTTCTTGACTACATTTAAGTCACAGAACAATGGTTTCATTCAGGAACCAAAAAGATGATCAAAAAATGGTTTAATAGTTCTAAAATCCAATCAAAACTTCCATAGAGTAATGGTCAGATAATCATGAAGTAACAAATGGTTACATTGTAACTACTCAGTATGATGTACCTTAACTTGGGGGTGCAAAAACAGATTATTAAGCAATTAGTCATGAATGAGTGGCTACTAGTTCAGAGCTGACCAGGAACGACTTATGAAGAAAGTGTTCATTATTCCAATTCACTGATACTTATGAACTAATCATTACCTAATGATTAATTAATATAGTATCTCCCAGTCTGTTCTCTAGTAACTCATCAGTATCTGCTATATAGTCCTCGATTCAGAGTTATTCAGGAACTACTCATTAACGATTAATTAATTATCAGGTTGTTCCTGGTTCATTCCTCTCTCATTCCTTTGTAACTACTCACATTTTTCTGTACCGTATTGTAAAGTGTTACCTCCTAATTTTCTGACATTATTAAACTGCTGAAGATATAAGTGGAGTGAACAATATAATAACGTCACTACAAGTAAACACCACGCTAGGCAACAAAGCTAGCATGCTAGACTTCCCCAGAAAAGAAGCTTGGTAAGTTAGCTTAAAATAACTTCCCCTCATTTTCTAACAGTATTAAACTGCTATTGATAAAAAATATGGCACCACACATTAACATGGACTATATATAGATACAGTTGTTGCATTTATGTGCACTTTCCTCACCTGCAAACACAGAAATACTGCGCCAGTCGCTGCTATCACACAGTTTTTCAGTAACTTTGAAAAGACTCAAATAATTTTAAACGATAACAACCAGAAGTAAAATAGTGGGGTGTCCAAGATGATAATAATACAAACTAACATAACACTAAACACTCATGTCCAGGATGCCACGTATAGCTGAAGTTAACAATTGCTGTGGTGGTTTTGCATTTTTCTATTGTGTTAGCTAATGCTCTGTTTGCTCTTTGCTGCCCTGTCTTATTTGTTTTGACCCTGCCAACTCCCCTTTAGCCAAAGTATAAGGTGTGTATAGAATGCTATTATGTACATTTTTAAAATTTAAATTGTTAATCTAATGCCACCAGGAGAAATGCTTTATTGTACTGCGTAAATCCAGTAATTCTTTTTTATAGTTATCTATCTCGTCTCCAGGTTCTTTCGAGGCAGATCACATAAAGTCTAACTAATATTCACTTTCAAAGGGACACAGATATCTCTCTGTAGCTAACCTCCTCTGCTCATCATTTCCTGTGGAGAGCTCAACATGTCTTTCTCCTTAAGCATAATGCACACTGCTTCTGGTAAACACTGCTTCTGGGAGAGGATGAGATGAAACTCAGGTAGGTACAAGTCAAAGAGAAGTGGAAAGGAATGCATTAGGTGAGATTTGACATTAGTATCACTTCCATTTGCAGACATCTGAGGAGTATTTAAAGAGGGCGTGAGCAGAATTGCAAGTAACATCTTGAACATTTAGTTTTCAGTCTGACAGGCCTTGAGCCGAAAAATAACTTCCATCCAGCAAATGTCAAAGGCTGACTGCATCTTTCTCAGTGTTTTAAAAGGAGGTTAGTGTTATATGAAGCACAAATGCCCCAAATCCTCACCAAAATATTTGTGATCTCTCTTCCAGCTCTCCTGGTGGGTAAAAAGGCTTCTGGCATTCTACATTCTCTGTGAGATATTTTGAATAATAGCAACACCCTCCACCATCCTGTGGCCATCTGTTCACAGAGCCAAAGAAACAGGTTTCTCTCTGTCCAGGGGGTAAATGCCATTCAATATCAGTTATGATCAAAGAGTGGCAGGCTGATTCTGGGCCTCCTGGGTGACCATGTGCTGGTAATTACATGAAAACTTTGGCCTAGGGGCTTTGAGCTGAGACAACAGCCATAGGATGGAGGGGCTATGAGGATCAGAGAGCATAAACAGTCACATAACATCCTCTGGAATGATTTGTCTTTCCAAATCTCATGTTATTAAAAAAGGTCAGGTTCATGTAAAGTTACTCAAAATACATTTGACTGCTCTTTTAGAAACTGTCCTAATGGTTGTCACAATTTCTATTGTTGCACGGAAGTAGGATAGATGAAAGATGTGACTTTTTTTACCCTATTCCTCACGATTTGGAGTGGTGCATTGCTGATTCCCACTGTTGGCCTGGTGAGAATGTAAACAGCCACATGTCTCCTCTGATACACATGGAGTCACCAGCTGCTTCTTTTGACCTGCCAGTGAGGAGCTTCACCAGGAAGCTAAAACACATGCCAAGGTTCATGTCCCTCAGATCACGCCCCGCTCTGCACAGGCAACTGCAACCACCAAGCTGTGAATGAATCCCTCACTGGCTTCCCACCAGTGACAGTCAGTTGCATTCAAAAGAGCGTCAGGAGCCAGAGGGGCCGCTCTCTGGGATTCTGCCTTGTATTTAACTTTAATTATACTGTCTGTTTTACCTAAAAAGGGGGCATCAGCACGCTGGGTGGTGCTTGGCAATGTCACGACTCTAGGCAAAGCAATATCTTCATATACATTACATATTATATCTTTTTTTACAGGAAGCAAAACAACCCAAGGTTCAATCAAAGTTAAACATTGATGACATAAAGCAGTAGCATTATTTCTTAAATGAAAAGACAGCTGGATTATTTGTAATTCAGGTTAAACACCCTCTTACGACAAGACTAAAAACAACCCCTACCTTTCATTTAGCCTAAACGGTACAGGCAAACCACAAATGGTTCAAGCCATTTCCAATTTGTAACTCTTGAAAATTGTAATCAACTGGCGCAGCTTTGAAGCCCTTTTCATCTGGGCTATGTTTCTCTATGCCTATAGAATATTGAGGTTTCTCAAAATTAAAGGCAACTTGTGGTGCCAGTCAGAAAAAAAACATACAAATGTCTGCTTACTGTGTGAGGAGGTGAGGGGTAATTTAAATAATCTCTCTTGGAACTCAGAGCTACATGCTCACATTGCATGGAGTCAGAATGGTTTTGTCTCACATGGAATTCTTTTCTTGAGCTGAGTAAAAAGTAAAAAGCTAAGAAAAAGACCTCTCTCACTCTGCATTGCGGGTACCCAAGTACATGAGTGTATGAGAGAGGGGGACCATCATCTGATGAGATTCCTTAGTCAGAGAGGACCCTCTGCAGGACCCCCATTCTTTTAGAGTGGAACATCAAAGCATTTCTTGTTCCGGATTTGCAGTCATAAAACCATGAGAGCCGACTACAAGACGTTCTCCTTCCAAAATCTGCCTCAAGTCTCAAAAAAACGAACTGTGATGCTATATTGACTCTGACATTTTTTATGTACATGATATGAACAAAACTACTCTGAAAATCAATGCCACAAGGTCCTCTTATCAATAATATTATTGAATGAACTTGAATGAAAGTCCCATTCCAGCATGTTATGCAGTAGTATGGAAGTCAATCCAAAACTCACATTAAATGGCACATTGGTCACCTTTGTGTATTTTCCTGTGATAAATACACAAAGTAATTAACCCCAAATTACCATGCATAAGCACCCCCAAATCTCCCAAATTAATCATAGTAATCAGATTCTCTTCTTCTGTCATGCAGGCTTTTGTTTTACTCTGTGTGCCCTTAACCTATGTAATTAATTTTGCCATAATTCTTCTTTGTGAGAATCCCTCCGACATGCCCTATTTCACTTGCAAATTATTGTCTGGGTGTCAGATTCTTCTTGTGGTTTTTCAACAGAGAAAAATACTGTCCTTTGTAAAACTCTCCCTCTTTGTGTGCATGTGCACTATGAGCTCCACTTTATTTTGACAGAGATGCTGCCTGCAACTTGCTTTGAGGTATGCATCAAACTAAAATCCCCAGACCAGGCTGTGGGGTTCAGAATGGAACAAAACAAGTATGCGCAACTTCAGTGTTAAAGGGAAACTCCAGTATTTTTAAACCTGGGCCCTATTTTTTTTTTTACAAATTTTGGGGTCGAAATGACTAATACTTACCAAAAGTTTTGGAATTGGTCCAGTAGGTCGCCTCCCCCAGCATCTGCGAATGGGCTGCAATGACTGCATCGTAATCCTTTGGGGCAATTGTGCCCATGAAAAGTACCTCCACTAAAAGTGTTTGTTTTTGCCACTGACAGGCTCAGACTTTTATTCTAAGTGTCTGACAACATTATGGAAAGGATCCCTACAGAGACAGACTGTTTTGTTAAAGAGTAAGATCCTTTTTGTTTAAACAGAAACGGAAAGTCTCACTCAAGGAAAAGTCTTGCTCTGAAATCTCACAAGGGGGTTGAGTTATTGCGGGAAGACGACAGTAGAAACATGAGTCAGAGTTGGAGAGAAGAGTTTACATAGAGGAGATGCTAGCAAGAATTTATTTCAAAAGTCCTGGCTGAAAAATGTTGTAACAACCTAAGCCTGTCAGTGGCAAAAACAAGCACTTTTAGTGGACATACTTTTCAATTGCCCCAAAGGATTACGTTGCAGCCATTGCAGCCCATTTGCGGATGCCGGTGGAGGCGACCTACTGGACCAATTCCAAAACTTTTGGTAACTAGTTCTCATTTTAACCCCAAAATGTATAAAAATATGGCTGAGGTTTAAAAATACCGGAGTTTCCCTTTAACAATGGCCCGACCTGTTTCAGGCCTGAGTTGTTCCTTCACTTGGCAAACTGACTCAAACTAATGAGAGGCCAAGTGGTTATGTTGGCCACTGCCAGAAAGATGTTAATGAGAGTTTTGAGGAATGCTATTTCTTGGAAGACGTATCAAGGCCAGATGCAGAAAAAAGTAAAGGAAGGATGAAAAAGAGAGAGGCAGATGTTGAGAAAAGTAATATTCTTCAGTATTAAGCCACCAGAAATGAAATGTAGCTATGTTGCTTCCCCTGGACAGGTTTTGTTATTCTGAGATTAGTGCACCACCCCAGGGCAGGACATGTCCTGTCTGTCAGTCTGCTGGATGTGTTATGATAATGGAATCCACCCTGAGTAAAAAATAACACAACTGAACGTGCCTGCCACAGAGGTCAAAATATAATGTATTTCAAACAAAGGATGGCCAGCTAATGTTCCCACCTAAAGGGGCATTTGTAATGTGGACATAAAAAAGCAATGTGGCTTGGGAAATGATAGATTGTGCTTTACAGAGCCATATGGTGTATAATGTCAGTATGAAAAGCAATCTCAGTTAATCACTTTTTAAAACCTATTAATATAGTTAGAAATGAATTAATTTACACATTATCTGCTGCAGGTGTCCCAGATCTCTCTCTCTCTTTTACCACTAAATACATTTGTCTGACTGAGATTTGCTCCCATTTACACACACTGCCAAAAAAAAAGAAATGTAAAATGTAGAAAACTGGGTTTCACTCAAGAGTTTTCTTTTTCAATTTTCTCCCATCATTTCCCAACTAATAAAAACAAAATTGCACCATGAATGTCACTTCTATAAAGACAGATTTTTTGCAGACGTTGTGAAACCCATGGACTCCCGTGCTGTAGGCTCAAACACTGATTTTAACACCAACTGAGCTAAGGATGCATTCAGCATTCATGCTTTGGCTTTTCCAAACACCTTTTACAACTTTGCATCCATTCAACCAAGCAACAAAAAGACGGCAGAGGTATTCATCTTCTAATAAGGTAATGCACTCTCCAAAAAGTGTCTCTCTCGTCCACCATTGAATTAATTTGCCTGTATCTCAAGACTGAAGGGCCATTTAACAAATCCTCTTTTGATTCTAAGTAGCTCCTTAATGCATTGGTCCCTTCTTGGTGCAGCCATTTCTAATTAATCCTTCTGCATTATGCATGATTACATTAAACAATCCAATAAATTGATATGGAGTCTCTGGCTATGGAAGGACTCTGTTAATGGATATAAAATGGAGTTACACCACTCCAGGATGATTCATTATTTCACTTACTGTTCCAAAAGGTAACATGCTAGGTCTGGGTGACACTTTTCTTTTAGCTGGCCATTTCCCTGCACATCTCCACCTTTATGTTTGTGTCCATTAAGACTCAATGGTGGAACGGTATTACAGCATGCCTTAGGGCCGGATGAATTCTATTAACACCCTCCATATCAATCTAGTCAAGCAGTAATTGTCCCAGTGTATGGACTCGAATTAAGAAAAATTAAACAGTGAAATTACTGATACTACTACAGTTTGTTAGTTAAATGTTTCCTTTCTATTGAGATGTATCAATAACTACATATTTCAAGTGCTGTTTCATCCACATTTCTCCCCAAAATAATATCACACAGTCAGGAAGCTGTACAAAGAAGGGGAGGACACAAAACAGAGGACTGTGGCAGGATCGGATCTGAAGACAGCATGGGGCTTCTGATCCCAGCGATTGGGTTTTAAACATTTCATTATTACTGGATCCAAAACTATAATAAGTATTGCTCAGTCGGGGTTTGTCTGCTTAACCTTGGTGCACAGTTTTCCAGTATAGATGGATAGTCAGATAGATAGACTTTATTAAATTTCAGTGTTGCAGTAGCAAAAGGAACAATACAAATATTGACAAGAAAGTATGAAAAACTTGCACACATAGTCTTAGTTCCATTTCAGTTTAAAGGAATACTTTGAAAAAATACTTTCCCAAAGAATACTTTGGGAAAATGTTAGTCTAGAAGATCAATACCACTCTCATGTCTGTGTTAATTATGCAGCTACAGCCAGGAGACTGTTAGCTTAGCTTAGCATTAAGACTGGAAGCAGGTGGAAAGCTAGCCTGGCTCTGGCCAAAGGTAACAATATCCACCTCATATACCTCTGAATCTCACAAATGAGCATTTTATATATCTTTGTTTAATGCATACAAAGACACACGTTGTCTCCACTGGTTGTTTGGCAACCTCACAGTGACGACAAAGCTCCAGGAAGTCACTGCTCCTGGCCAAGAAATAGTCCAGCACATAACCCCCATAAAATCACAAATTGTTCAGTTTTTGTACAGATTAAACAAACTGAATAGAACGTGTTAATTGGTGGGCTTTAGAGGTGCTGTTACTGTAGGTGGATTTTGTTACGTGTGAACAGAGCCAGGCTAGCTGTTTCCCCGTTTCCAGTCTTTATGCTAACTTATGCTAACTGGCAGTAGCTTCATATTTAACAGAGAATGAGAGTAGTGTCAATCTTCTCATCTAACTCTAGCGAGAAGGGAATAAGGGTAAATGTTGAACTCGTCCTTCAAAAAGAGTGGGACCTCTAACTAGTGAAATAATTAAAAGTAATAGAAACAATGCTGAAAGTACAACAGAGACGACAGAGCATCTGGAGTTGTGCTTTATACATTTTATCTCAGTGATAACGTTTATCTAACTGAATGAACATGTCCTCGACCGGCACAGGGCTATGTGCTTTATCATTATTAATTGGATTGTTATACTTTCCCAAAAGAACCTATGTGACTCCTGCATTCTATTCCTTCCGTTGTCTGGGGCTTTGTAACATTCACCCTTGTTTTGAGCAATTTGTCTCTCTCCCTTTTGGCTTCATTGCCCTTATTTTGCACATCTGGTGCAGAAGATTGAGTCAAAGCATGGCATTCATTTTAATCATTCAGACAGGATATATCTTGTCTGGTGCACAGGTAAAAAGGGACTTAAAAACTGAAAAGGTTGATTACACCTTTGACTGTGACCTGAAACCATTAATCTATTACTAATGAAAGTCTGAGGGAGTGACATATGTGGAGATTCTCAGTCATCCAAGTCATAGTGAAAGCTGCTGTATCCAGAAGTCCCAAGTCAAGGGCAACTGGACTTTCTCTAGATTCCTGAGAATGTTTCGCCTCTCATCGAAAAGGTGTCTTCAGTTCTGAGGGGCTGAAACATTTGCCAATGATTTTCAATTTTGTATATCTGAGCACTTTTGCACAATGCAATAACGATGCAAGGCAAACTATTTTTAGTAGTAGTTTAATGTGTGGGTAACCTTTTTCAATTCTTAATATTTTTAGCCATGCTAGCTGGCTCTAGGGATGGCAATGTTGGTCTGTCGGTCTTCTAGCGCCACCGTGAGGCTGACATTTTAGGTTTTAAGTGAAATGTCTCAGCAACTATTGGATGTATTGCCATGAAATGTCGTACAAACATTCATGTTCCCCCTGGATGAATTGTAATGACTTTGGTGATCCCTTAACTGTTCATGTAGCGCCATCATCATTAACATCATTAATTTGCCCAATACTTTGGTATGATCAAATAACTGCAAACCTACAGACATTCAGCCTCAACTTTACTTTGTGTTTAGTGCTAGTTAGCAAATGTTAGCTTAAACTAAGGTGGAGTACATGCTAAACATTATACCTGCTAATCATCAGCATGTTTGTTATTGTGAGCATGTTAGCACGACGTTAGCATTTAGCTTAAAGCACCACTGTTCCTAAGTACAGCCCCAGAGAGCTGCTAGCATGGCTGTAGACTCTTAGTTCAATTTTAGCCATGGTTGTGGTGATTTTCATGGGCTGGCTGTGATTGAGGAGGAATCATGTAACTTTGGAAACAAAAAGTAGCTCATCCTAAATGGGTAGCCTTGTGTTTGCTTTAGTATAATCTGAAAAATTCAGTCTTCGGATGTCATAATAGAAATTCAATACCACAATATCCTTACAACTCTTTTAATTATATTATTAAACAACTGCCTGGGTACCATCAGATTTATTACTTAATTTTCTCTGTCCAACTGGGAACTATCACGTATTTTCTTGAAAGATGCAGAGAAGGATAATAAAATGCAGCGAGTGCATGCCAACAACTGTGTGGAGACTTGACTACCACAAAGTGTCTCCTCTAGGCCGTCATCATGAGCACTCCTGCTGTCTCTCCTCTCATTATACTGCCCCTGTCTCTCTGTCTTCGCCCTCTCTCTCCCTCTCCTACCTCTCTCCGTCTCTTCCTCCAGGATTGTCAACTTCCTCCTTTGTTGCACATGGGCTATTAGGGCCTCATAACTGTCAAGAAACCTGTGGCTTGCCTCGAGCCTTATACACTGCTGTACCCCTCGTGGTGAATCAAACTCAGTCCCAGCTGCTCTGAAGATATACTGCAGACAAAAATATTGGGGCAAAGTCAGTCAGATGATGCATAAATAGGGAGGCGTTCTGCAAGTGAAACTCAGCAGAAAATCAAAAATTGCATCTTGTAGACTTGAAAAAGCAAAACATGAGAATCATTTGATTTCATCTTGCAAGCAATGTCATTCGTTTCTAGGGTGTTTTAAGTCTCTGGATGCATCAAGTGCACCACGCTTAGTTGATATGAAGACATATTGCCCAGGACTGATGAATAGTGGACACTTTACAGTCTAAATGCATATTCTCTTCAATCCGAATAAGTAATATGTCAAAGTTGAAGTTGCTGCATTTAGATGTATAAGAAAGCATAAAAATGCACTGTTTCTTATGTAAAGGTGAGGTACATTTTGTGGCAGGAAATATACACAGATATAAAAAGATAACTATAATAAATACATGCTTTCAGAAGTTCAATGCAGAAAACTAATTCACGCACTTTTTTTTTTTTTTTACCTTTCATTCCCCACTCCCTCTTATGCTAAGCTAAACCTATATTGCTCATTATTCTTTCTCCTGCTTTGCTTTATTATTCAATTAGTCAGCTGAACTTTGGTTTGAATCATCAATCAGTGAGTCTAATTAATCCCTCTCATTTGTCTCATCCAATCACTAACCTGTGCACTCTTTATAGCCGAGCTGTTCTGGTATCTTTTCGCCTGCAGCCAAAAATAAGTGCCTCATATAAATTTTAGTGTACAGAGTACCCACATTTTTAAATGTCAATGGTCAAAAACCACTGTTATGATACTAAAAAAAATTGTTTTTTCATTTTAAATCTTTTAGAGAAATGTTGCTACTAGACAACAATTTATATCATGGCATAAAAAAAATCTAAACCACAGACAAGTGTAAGTGTAATGGTCCAGTGGACTGCAAAGATGCTTATGTACACAGCTACAATAAGGAGAGTAGGTCTGAGTTGAATTTGAATATCACTCCACTCCACAAATATGTTAACGTAGCAGTTTGAGCCCAAAACCTATGTTTACAAGACAGTTAATTACAATGTGATGACATAATTGACATTAATGACATTTTCAATCCAAATCACAAAGTTCAAAATGATGGATGAAGTTGTCAGGCTTTTAGATAACTGTAAAGGGCCATTGCACAGTGTACAAAATCTTACAGCTCCAATAACTGTAAATGACTCCCTATGAAGCTGGTCAGATACTGTATGTTTTTCTTAATCTTGTATGTTGCGTTACCTTCCTCTACCTGTGTTAGTTAGCCTTTATGCCCGGCCAAAATGTATCACTTCTATACTCACGCTTTACTGATTGATTCCAGATTGGTTTTGTCCACTGACTATTCCAATAAAGTTATTTTTAAAAAGATAGCAAATTGTTCAAAAATGCTGACAAAAAAGGAGAAGCCAACGTTACTTTGTGTAATATTACTTTGAATGGAAAGTAAAAAGAAAAATATGGACACAAAGATGGCTGGGAAGGTGTGGACAATATGGTCTGTCTGTCTGTTCTATCATAGCACAGTCTCAGTCAAGGCTACTGAGTCACAACATGTAAAATAGTATTCAAATAATATTAAACAACAGCCAAGTGGGAAATTGGATTTCAGAATTGCTCAAATTGCAAAACAGCCATTTAAAATTTGCCAGAAATCCATCTGATTGTCCAATAACCTTTTTTTTCCCTAGCATTTATGCAGGATATACATTACAGAAAAAGAACATTATACAACACTAACAATACACTGATAAACCACGCAACAGAATATAACAGAGGGTGAGGGGGTAGAAGGGGACACAACAGTACCACATCATTAAATATATTATTAATTAATAATTATAATTTAATTGCAAATATGTAATGTTGAAAGGCAGCTCCTCACATGATCCCAAATCATTCCTGAATTGTACTTAGTATCACTGATCATGTCTACTGTTTGTTCCATACTAACCAGTTATCTATTGATAAAAAGCTTGACTTATGAATCTTCCAGTCAAACAAAATCATTCTCTTAGCAGCCAGATTGTTGAGGTTCAGGCACTTAATCAAGCATTGCGACCGCCCTCAAACTACAACAATCTGGCACAAAATTCTGCGCAATTCTAAAATGAGTCGGGGTGGTGGATAAAATCTGGCTTAATTCATACAGCGTCTGCCTGGAATAATGTGAAAGAGTCGCTACTACAGCTGATTCCACTGAGAATAAACACCCAAATCTGCAGCTTGTTCGGCTTTCAGCTACTTTCATCTCATTGTTTTGGTCTGTGGGTTCACTCCCAACAGCTGCCCCTCATGTAAAACTTTAGAAGCTGTTTCCAGCACACAGCCTCAGACAAATTGTTTGTAACCTACCTGCCCCATGTGAAATAACAGAGAGCCAAATAAAATGAGATGTAAACATCTAGCAAACCAGAGATGCAGATATGTTTTCTCAGGAGAAGCTGAGAAGCAATTAAATATTGGGCTCACATTCATCAGGTGGCAAGAAACAGAACTCCAGAGAGATGCCTATGTTGTGTTGTGTCTGCCTAATGCACACGTAATTCATTTTTTGCCACCGTGTTAACAATAAGAATTTGATAAGACGATAGTAAATCGAGGTGTTTTTGCTTAGCGTCTTTCAATCAGATGCACGCTTACACATACGTCCCCAGACACCCTCTGTTTTCGTGCTCTTTAAAAAAGCCCTAAAGTCAGAAAATGAATGAAAGAGTTGCAGTTGAATGAGCTGAGTCTGGCTTTTAGTGATTCTCTGGAGCACACAGCTCAGTTTTGGCTCCAGTGTTACAGCTCAGCACAAGGTTCATGAGCTGGTCATCCATGACAGCCCTGTCCGTTTGTTTCCATCACTTCACAGCTTCTGCAGCTTTATTAAGAAATCGTATCAATTGCATCAGTGCACCATTTTGAATAATAGACTGTGCTTGCTCTGACCTTTATGAGAGATCAGCAAACAGCCTCATTCACATGTACAGAGTGAAGGCTTCATTTTGTTTATCTTGTCTGTCTGTATATCCAGTGGTCTATCCATCTATCTATGGCTTTAATGGCCTGTCTGTGTATGTTTAGTTGACCATCCATCTGGCCTGACACACCATGACTCACACATTTCTGGGCTGATTCATTGCCATGCATATGAAAGAGGATGTCCACGTAACTACACGATGCCTGGTGATGGAGAAGCATCTGAGAAAGAGAAAACAAAGATTACTTTCAAATGTGTATGTTTACAGTTTGGGATGTATGTGTGTGAAAAAGATTCACAGTTCACAGTTTTAGGATTCTTTTGTTAAAATAGTTTCAAGCCAATTTGGGAGATATTTTATTGTGCAGTTAAATAATAAAAAAAATTACCAACTTCAGTGATGTAACACTTCACTTTATTGTAGCAGGTATATTGACTTACAGCCTGTCTGGGCTCATTTTTCTCATTAATTTTACACAAAGAGGTCACATGCCATAATTAAAAAATGTAGATTTTAGCCCCATGTGGTACAACACTTGAGATACTTACATGACATATGTCCTCACGGGAGTAATCCTTTCAACATGACTTTATTAAAATGCTAATTATCAAGTCTAATTGGGACTATTTTCACTCCATTACTGTGAGGAGCATACTCTTATTTATTTCATGTTGAACAAAGGGCCAAAATAACTTTTAATGCCTAATATTTGTGGATGTTAGGTTAATATGATATGCTAGCTTGATCTACAAAAGTATTTATCCAATTTTTGCTGAGTTACTATTTGAGTTTAGTTTGCTTTGTATAAAGCTGCTAATCAGATCCTGCAATACCACTCATCACTCACTTAAATACTGCTTTCTGAACTGGGTAAAGAGCTTCGGATAAAAGCCCTACAGGCTACAAATGCAGTACATTTTAATGGAATCTTTGTATGTTGTGACTAAAGGCCAGTTCAGACCAAAGATTCACAATGAGACGAGTTGTAGCGGTGTGATCTGGCCCGTCTCAGCTCGACTCAAGCCCAGCTTATCAAGTCGCCAGTGGCTTGTTTTAGAACGTAAGGCACGTCACCTGTTCCAACAGCCAATCAGCTCATAGCAAATTTAGCTGCATTCCACACAATGACCTCTTGGGATATGTTATTTATGGCACGACAGCTTGTGACTCTTTTTTATCAAGAAAAGTATATGGGTTAGAAAAAAAGACTTTATTGTTTCATTCATTTAAATGACATCAGATGGAATATCCCAGAGGGAATTGCTTTTTTTTAGACCAATCAAAGATATTTTTTGGCTTCTTGAAAAATAATGAATGCAGTCAAACCAGCTGATTGCATTCATGAATCACAATAGACTCTTTGATAAGTTTCAGTCTGGCTTTAAAACTGGGAATAGCGAAGCAGACGTGATGTTCACTGCAATGGAGCTGTCTCAAGCAAGTTTCTTGTCTGTACAAGTTGATTTAATACTGTAGGAAATTAATGGACACCAGTGGCTCTGACTGGAATAGAATGGAAACCAGTGATTCAAAAAAGCTGGGAAAATGTTTGGCAATAAAATACAAGTTTTAAGACATGTGATTAAAAAACAACTTGGTGAGGTCTCTAAAGGTCATATTAATTACAAGAACAACCTGAGGGGATAGTTGCAGGGTCAGACATGAACACAAATGAACACACTCACACACTGTCAAAGCTGCCCAGTTGAGAAATATTTCTGCATTATTAACCAGTGAGCAGATTGGCTGTGTTGTTAGGGGTTTTGCTCTTCATTAGGTGTTCCACAATTTCACACTTTTGCACAGTGGAAAAAAGACATTACAGCTTTTAAATTATAGACACAGAAAACACTTAACACATCTTGAAATAGTGGTACCATTTTTGTCGAAGACTAACAGTTGACTTAATTTAATTAAAATGTAGATTGAAATAAATGAAGTAATCAAGAATCTGTATTGGATTACCTTCCTCACCCTGCCGTTTACACAACGCAAAAGAAGCGTACAGGCACAACCAGGTCATAAGTAGGTGCAGTGATGTGGATGAATTTAATTTACCTGTTTAGGAATTGTCCTTAATTGACCATCCGTTAAACCCCTTCTTCGAATAGCGATTAGCAATCATAGCTTAGCAACCGTAACTAGGCACAGCAGGTCTGTCAAACGTTAGATTTCTCCTCATGCCGCAGGGGTGTCCATGGTTCAATCAATCAATCAATCAAAATGTATTTATATAGGACTTTTCAAACAAATCAAAAGCAATTCAGTGACAGTCACAGTGAAAAAACGTATGATGTTAAAAAAGCACAAGAGGTTATCTATTAATAAAAGCTATCTGATGATAACATCTTTTTTATTGCCTCTCTAGAAACAAAAACACACATGTAAAAGTGTAAGGAATTGATTAAACAGTGTGTTTATCTGCTCTAATGTAAGCTGTAAACGTTAGCACACCCAGCTAACTAGCTTACTTCATTTGGTAGAAACACTTGCTGTGTCTCAAATCACGTACTTCCGAACTTACACTTAATATTTTGAGTGCATAAGTGTGTTCACACTGACAAGTATGGCAAAATGCAGTGTACTATGAGTACCCGGATGATGTACCCTCAACGGTCGCCATCTTGGCCACGTAGCGGAAGGGGAGGACCACCAACGTATGAAAATGGCGGCCGCGGTTGCGATTGTTACGGCTAAAAGTAAAAGCACGTTCATTTTTTATTCATTTCTAATATAACTGAATTGAAGTGAAGTGAGCAAACGTGCTGGCAGATATTTCGGTGTGCGGCAATTGCGGTAAAATGTTGGCGATAATGCTCCGCCCGGTTGCAATCTGCCATTAAAAAGAAGAAGAACACGCGGTCAAAGGTTGTGATCGTCATTTCCGGTAAGCGCACAACGGCAGTATTCGATTCGAGGACGACACTACCCTGTCAAAATTAACGCACTACACAAGTCAGTACATAGTGTACACACTATACTGCATGTGAGTGTACTAACGGAAGTACGCGATTTGAGACACAGCACTAGTGTTACTTGCCAAGGAGCCAAGGTTATGTTACAAAAAGCCCCATTCAAGATTGACACATTCACTGTGTAGGGGCCAAGGTTTTGTTAGAATAAATAACATTTAAAGTATATTTTATTTATAATACTGTACCATTATACTGAGGCTAAATAGCTTTACACAGCAATACAAGAACAATGCAGCTCCTTATTTACTTCTACATGAATCATAAACTGGTGAGGATACTGACCTTTTGCAAAGTAAAGGCCTCAGTCATTCAGCATGATATTATGTATGTAGCAATCAAGTGCATGTCTAAAACCCTTTTATGTGGCTCTTGTTTTCAAATGAATGAGCTGGATTCATTGAAAAATCAGCTGGAGGCGGAGTTTTTAGCCAACTCAAGGAGTTAGCAAGAAAAAAAATGAGAACAAAATCAAAATCAAAGACTTGTTTAAAAACTTTCCACAGATTTTGAGTGGTAAATCTACCACCATTATCACTGTAAACTGCATATGTGCTGTGCTAGAATAGAAGGTAACAGTAACTAAGGGGGGCAGGGCTTAGTGCATGGTCAATTGCAGCAGGACCATGAATGGACCATGGACCATGTCTTATCCATAGACTGCCTCTAGAAACAATTGTATTCTGTTACATAATTAAGTCACAAATATACATTTTGCCTGATGTGTATGTACGCAAATAATTTCATTATATTATGGCAGAAAATTTTCCCTAATGAAATTTGTTGTTGTTGTTCGTCCCATACTAAAAATGTCAACCGTGACACATTAATTTCAAATTTTCAGTCAGTTTAGAGAGCTGGTGATTGCCTCCAGTGAGAAAATAGCACCTGCCAAAAGGGTGGATTAACATTTCAATTCAACGACACACAACGTTACGGCAGCCTTCTACGTAAGCATATTAATAATAGTGGTAATGTTAATAATGAAAGTGAATTAAATGGGCCCTAAGGATCTGCTTTTGATTGCGTGTAATGAATTCTGTGGCATTGGGGCTATTGTTCTGCTTAATGAAAAGAGAAATGACTGTGGATGGGCAGAAGCACAGAATAGATTAATAGATCACACAGAACTGAACTCAATTTTGAAAGTCGTAATGAGCTGTCAGTTTTCTGTCCAGCATTGTGTGAGTGAGTTTGAACTTTTACATGCAGCTGGAGTCGTGGTGGGTGGACTAAGACAGAGGCTGAGGGAGAGAGAAGGAAAAAGAGTGACAGGCAAAGACAGAAAATGTCCATCTGGAGGTCAAGATCATTTAATGAGCACTATTGATGCAATAATTAGAACAGCAGCAGGCTAATGAAGTAATTAATCGCTGAATGTATTTTCACTTTGCCGTTTAGAAGACATCTGTTAAGTTACTTACCTAGTGGTAGGGCTAGTATCACAAACAATGTGTTGAAACCCAGAAAAGAACAAGCTTTAATTGTTTGTTAGTGGAAGTTTTTTCTGTTTTAATGTATCCTCTTTCCTCTATCCTTATTTGTGTTACTGTTTTATTATTAGCACTTTGTAACATTGACATTGTCATTTCTTTATTTTTTCCATAAGTAGTTTAAGTAAGAGTTAAAAAACACGAGTGCAAGTACAGTAGTTAAATATTTAGATAAATGACCGCATTTTTAAGTGACATATAATTCAATAAAAAAATTAAAGTATTTTTAGTTACTTCACCTTTACTATAATCACACATTTAAAAATAACAACCTGAAAGATGTTGGCAGTGAACATTTTCAGATGAGTACAATATGACATTATGTGTAACCAATGAGTTTTGATTGGAAAGGGAAAGTTAATGTTCTATTTCGTATAGGCTTCGCCCTCTAAGGCTATCGCTAGTGGGTTTATCCCTCGCGCGCATGCGCAGCACTGAAAAACTTAAGTCCACGCCCACCTGCGTGATGGGCCTCATCCACGGTCTCACCCTGTGTATAAATTGGACTGAGACCGTACAATCGGCTCCCATTTTTTCTTCAGCAACTGAAAACAACAAGAGATGTCTAAGAGCGAAGAAAAGAGATCTTCGGAGCGAGGCGTCATCAGGGTCTGCACCGGCTGCAACGTGGGCTACATCATGAGCCACGACCTGCACCCCCGATGCGAAGCCTGTCTGGGACCGGAGCACGCCGGCTTGGCTCTCACACCGCAGGCGTCGTGCCCGTACTGCGCTGTCTTGTCTCAAGCCGAGAAGCAGCGGCGAGCGGATGCCTTCTTCGACGTCGACGATGAGCCGCCGGTGCCCGTGTACCCCCTGGACGAGGCGTTAGACCTGTTGGACCCCGCCGACGAACCGGAGTCGGACGACTCTGCTCCGTCCATCGATGGATTCATCAGCGGATCGCCCCTGGCCCCCCTCCTCTCGGTGGGGGAGCTGGAGCTAGGCGACGATCCGCGGGGCGCGCCCCCTGGGGACCCAGGGGTCCCCCTCTCCATGAGGACCGCCCTGCCAGCCGTAGGCGGCCTCCTTCGTGAGCTGCCGGGGATCATCCAGAAAGCAGCAGCATACAAGGAGCTCACCGTCCCGCCGGCGCAGACGTCGGCTCCGCTGGATGACATAAGCGGGGCCTTCCTCCCTGCCCAGCCGGTCAGGCGGGACCCCGTGTGGCCATGTTTCCCAGCTATCAACAAATACCAGGATGGGGCAGCAGCGGACCCGCGGAACCTGAAGGCCCCGGTGTCCACCTACGTCCCCATCACCAAGGTGGAGGGGCGTACGGAGCACGGGTTCCCCCCCGTTCCCCCGCTGGAGCCCAACCTCACTGCATTTTTCGGAGCTAAGCTAGCGAACCCGCTAGCCGGACGGCGGCCGGTTCCGCTAGCACCAAAAGACCAGCTGACAGCCCGTCTTGCCGACCGCTCCCACCAATGTGCGTCCCAGGCTTCTGCGGCGGCAAACAACATCTCCCTGCTGGCCTACTCTCTCACGAAGCTGGCAGCTCAGCCCGACGCGGTGTCCCCAGAGCACGCAGATGAGATAGCCAAAGCTTCCAGCGCCATTCTGATGCTTTGCGCGTCTGTCGCCGTCTGCTCGGCTAGAATCGCAGCCTGGCAGACGATGGTGCACAGGCACCTGTGGCTGCAACAGTCCGCCATCCCCGAAGCAGCGAAGAAGGAGCTGCTGGAGGCCCCCATCAGCCCGGACGGGCTGTTCGGGCCACACTTCCACTCCATGGTGAACGCCATGAAGTCGGCGTCGGAGGAGGCAGAGAACATTAGGAAGCACGTCGCCTGGGCTCAACCCGCGGCGCGCTCCCACCGCCCGCTCGGCCAATGGCGTGACCGCCGAGAACGGCGTGACCAGCGGCAACGGCAGAGACGCCCTCCGGCGGCCGCCGGAGCTGCGTCCCGGCCCCCTGCCCCACCACCACCACCACCGCTTCCTCCTCCCCAGCAGTGGGCGCCTCGGAGGGCCGCCAAAACCAGCCGTGTGCTCTCCTCATGGTCCAATCCTCCCATGGAGCCTCCGAGGAAGCAGGGCAGGAGACAGTGACGGGTTGGGGGGAATGTGTGTAATGCTTATGTGACTACTGCTTGTATGTTTGAATGTTTTGAGATAAAACAAAAACATCATCCCCTAGAGGGCAGTTTTCCTGATAACCAGTCTGCACCTGACTCATCTGACTCAGCAGCAGCTGTTACACACACATTCCCCACAACGTGTGAGCCGGCCGCCTCTACTCCTCCGGTTAGTCAGCGGCACGGACTCACGTCACCCAAGCAGCACACTCCCTCTGTCACTCGTTCAGAGGTGTTCCCCACACATGGTGTTTCTGCTGTGACGCCCCCCTATGAGCCCACGAGCGCTGTTACGCCTCGTGTGGACAGCGCACACGCATCCGTGCCTGCATCTGGCATCTCCTCTCCTCACTCATCAGTGTGTGTGAGTGAGTTTGACACTCAGCAGCACGTTTACGGGGTTTCTCCTAAACGGCGGCTGGGTGAGGCGGGGCTCTCCGGCCGTTACGCATCTCCTCTCCCGTTATGGCCGGCTGCGAGTCCAGCTCAGCCCTTTCGGTCCGAGCCCCCCATGGGTTGCGCCGGGGACAGACGCCCCGGCTCATGCGACGGCGGCGAGGGCTCTCTCTCGGCTCGTCTCCATGACGAGCATGGCGCAAACAAATGTA
This sequence comes from Macquaria australasica, assembly GCA_005408345.1. Lineage (NCBI taxonomy): Eukaryota > Metazoa > Chordata > Actinopteri > Centrarchiformes > Percichthyidae > Macquaria > Macquaria australasica. The sequence continues at coordinate 19,478 of SEMN01000506.1, read as the reverse complement.
CGCCCGCTTTCAGAGCGTTGCTCGGAGTGGCGGCGCGTATGTTTGATGGACAGCTGGATGAGCAGGCTGATCGACAGAGGTTACACTCTGCAGTTCGCCGCTCCCCCCCCGCGGTTCAACGGGATACTGGAAACAGTTTTATCATCCCAGGAACACTGCCTCGCTCTCCAGTCAGAGCTGCGGGAACTACTGTTGAAAGATGTGATTTCCAGAGTTCCTCAGGGGGAAGAGAATCAGGGGTTTTACTCCCGTTATTTTCTCGTTCCGAAAAAAACGGGGGGGATGAGGCCCATTCTCGATTTGTCTGTGTTCAACAAATCGATAATGTCCAGACCTTTTCACATGTTAACGATCAGGTGGGTGCTGGAATGTGTTCACCAGGGAGACTGGTTCACTTCCATAGACCTGAAGGACGCGTATTTTCACGTCCCCATCGTCCCGAAACACAGGAAATTCCTGCGTTTCTCATTTCAGGGGACGCAGTATCAGTACAACCGTCTGCCGTTCGGCTACTCCCTGGCTCCACGCACCTTTTCAAAATGCGTGGAGACGGCTCTGGAGCCGTTACGCAGGTCGGGGATGAGAGTGTTATTTTATCTGGACGATCTGCTTGTGCTGGCTCGCTCCAGGGCGGAAGCTGCGTCACAGACGGAAACGCTGGTGACGCATCTGTTGCGACTGGGCTTCACAATAAACTGGAAAAAGAGCTCGCCTCTTCCCTCCCAGCTGATTGTTTATCTGGGAGTGGAGTTGAATTCGGCCGGCATGAGAGCACGGCTCTCACAGCAGAGAATGGAGACGCTGTGCGCTCTTCTCCGCCGCGTCACGCCGCACAGTGTTGTGACGGCTCTCTCTGTCATGCAGCTACTGGGCATGATGTCTGCGGCTCACACAGTGGTTCCCCTGGGCCTCCTTCACATGAGACGGCTGCAGAGGTGGTTCATTCGTCTGCGCGTCGATCCTGTGCGTCAACGGAGGCGTGTGGTTTTCGTTCCTCCATCAGTGGGCTCCGATTTGGCTTACTGGAGGAATCCCCACGTCCTGTCAGCGGGAGTGCCGCTGGGCAGGGCTGCGTCTCACATCTCAGTGTTCACAGACGCGAGAGAACGCGCAATGCGCGCTCTGGTTCTCTCTGAGCGCACGAGACGATCCTCCACTGGGAGTGGACGCGTTTGCGCATCAGCCGTGGCCCACTGTGCTTCTGTATGCTTTTCCACCAGTTCCGCTGATCCCGCGGTTTCTGGACCGGGTGCGGGAGGAGCGGCTGTCCGCGATTTTGATAGCTCTAGAGCGCACGGGCGCGTCATGGTTTCCGTGCCTGCGGCGGCTGTTGTCGGGCCGCCCATGGAGACTGCCGTGGCGGGGGGACGCTCTCTCTCAGGCGGAGGGGGCGATCAGGAATTATCCGATGATAGGCCAACGCTTGTGGGCTTGGCTCCTGAACGGGACCGCTTAGAGAGGATGGGCCTCTCTAGTGAGGTCGTGCGTACTATTCAGAACGCCAGGGCTGCGTCTACCAGAGCGTCTTACACAGCCAAATGGTCAGCTTTTCAGCGCTGGTGTGTGGAAAAGACTCTGGACCCCGTGGCGTGTCCTCTGCCTCACGTGCTGTCGTTCCTTCAGCAGTTGGTGGATAGGAATTTGGCCTTCAGCACAGTTAAAACGTATGCGGCGGCCATATCATCTTGTCACGAGGGCTTCGGTGACAGATCGGTGTTTAGCCACCCTCTTTTGAAACGTTTTCTGAGGGGCGTGCGGAGACACAGGCCTGTGGCTCGCTCTCTCGCTCCTCAGTGGGATCTGGCGTTGGTTTTACGCGCGCTGGTTAAAGCGCCGTTTGAACCTCTGGATCAGGTTCCGCTTAAGTTTCTGTCTGTCAAGACTGCGTTGCTTTTGGCCTTGACGTCTGCGAAGAGGGTGAGTGATCTATCTGCTCTTTCTGTGGCTCCATCATGTCTCCGCATTCAAGGAGATTGCAGCTCTGCTATTTTACGGCCTAACCCGGCTTTTACGCCGAAGTGCATTAATAGTTCGTTCAGATCGAGAGTGATAACATTGGACGGGTTTAGCCTTCCTCCTCACCGGTCTGAGGAGGAGGCCACGTCTCATTTCCTCTGCCCGGTGCGTGCGCTGTCCTGCTACGTTGCGCGCACGGCTGCGTTGCGCCGTTCCCAGCGTTTGTTTGTGCACTACAGGGAGCAGTCTCAGGGACTTCCTCTGTCTGCACAGCGTCTGTCACACTGGCTGTGTGAAGCTGTCTCACAAGCGTATCTTTCCTCTGGAGTGGACCCTCCGGAGAACATCAGGGCGCATTCTACGAGAGGAATTTCATCTTCCACGGCTCTGCATGGAGGGATGACGGTGGAAGACATATGTACTGCAGCATCATGGTCTTCCCCCTGTTCTTTCATTCGTTTTTATCTGCGGGATGTTTCCCGTTTTTCTATGACGCACTCTGTACTGAGTGTTCTGTCAGAGTGATTGGATTATGATTGTAGGCTTTATTGTGTTTTTAGCCTTACTTCCCTCACGGTGTATGTCAGGTTTGTTATGGTGCTTGTGTCACTTGAGTGCCTGTGGTGAGGTTGGGTGCGCTGCGCCGTTTTTGCGGGATGCAGCGCCGTGGCTTGTATTTTTGTTCTCTCCTTTTTTATTGGATCAGGGTGTGTTATGCTTGTGGTACCGGACGGACCCAGTGAGGCATAGACTATATCCTGCTTCGCCCTTAACCCACTAGCGATAGCCTTAGAGGGCGAAGCCTATACGAAATAGAACGTTGGTTACGTATTGTAACCCCAGATTCTATGAGTATAGGCGCAGCCCTCTAAGATCTGGGCCTCACTGGCTTCCTGGATGGCTGAAGAAAAAGCTAATTTGGGAGCCGATTGTACGGTCTCAGTCCAATTTATACACAGGGTGAGACCGTGGATGAGGCCCATCACGCAGGTGGGCGTGGACTTAAGTTTTTCAGTGCTGCGCATGCGCGCGAGGGATAAACCCACTAGCGATAGCCTTAGAGGGCTGCGCCTATACTCATAGAATCTGGGGTTACAATACGTAACCAACGTTACACCTGCATTAATTGCTTTTTTGGCCACTTGGGGGCAGCGCAACAAGCTGTACACACAACATTTACATATGTTCACATTATAAAGTTGTTGCAGTAAACATGTTAGCAAACAGTAGCTTATTTACACATCCAGCAGACAGAGCATCATTTGGACTCGTGTTTCTGGCCACCTGATGAATCTAAGTCCAACACTCTTCTTTTAAGAAAAATACTTAGCTCTTTAGCAGCTACATGTTTTGCTGTGTTCACCAGCGAGTCTGCAACTTTGTCTGCCATTTACACGCTACTGTGCATGTAGCGTACAGTGGGTTTTTAGAGTTGTTATGCTAAAAACAGATGCTGTGAGACTGAACCAGAACAGTAAAGTTACGGGCCGTAAAACCAAAACATTCAGCTGAAAGACACTAAAAGATTTTACAGAGCTGAAAGGAGCTGTAATTAGGTGATAATTCTCTGTTGGTTTATCATTCCGAATGACCCCTTTCAACATTACACATAGTAATGTGATCAATTGTTAATATACAAATATTGATTACTGCAGCTTTAAGGTAATGAAAGCTGCAGTGATAAATGGACCAAAGTACACATAATACAGGCAACATTAAGATCCCCCCAAAACAACATTTCTATATACTGTAATTTATAGGATGTATGGCTTGTTTTCTTTATTTTTCCATGGCTGTATGTCAACTGTCTCTAGGACACTGGTCAATAAAGTGGTTGAGGAGACTGATCAACTCCCAGGTTGGATGTCTGATACCTTTTCAGTGGTTTGGAGTCCATCCGTCTCCTAAACCACAGTCTTCTTTAGCATAAGCACTGCGTAAAATGAGAAGTCACCTCAGACAAGGCCACTGGGCTAAGTACATCATTTATGTAATGTAATTGATCCCTATCACATTCTAGGCATGGCAAATTAAACCACATACCTTCCTTGCTGGAAAAGAAAAAGGTCAAGATCTATCAATTCGTCCCGGAGGTGACTTTTCAAAATCAGCATGTTGAATAAGCCGAACACGTCAATCCAACACACATCTCACATATCTAGCACTAACACTTAACACCTGTCTAACACTTATTTATCATACCTGACATCTTGGACCTGAAACCCACTCAAATAAAACAAAAGATAAAATATTCACAGTTGTTCTTATGTAAATGTGCTCTTCTTTCTTCTTAGTTTATAAAAACATGGATTGTTCTGATGATGTAAGGTATTTGCTAAATCATATCAACTATGCTTGGACAGTTACTTAGAATTCACATATTACTAGTTAGAATTCACATATTAATCTAGGCATGTAGAGATTAGCCAAAGGTCTAGTATGAATGTATCCATGTAATAGTAGTATTATTTAAAAAATAAAAAAAATCACATTTTTTATTCTATTTGCATTGCGACGGTATGATTTAAGAAAAGCTTATGTTAAAATATGTATTATTTTAAATTGTTAGTGTACTTAACACAATTCCAGTGCACAAAAATGCCCTGAAATGAACAAAAAATAAACATGTACATCACTAAATTGAATGACTCCTGTGAAACATTTCTGTTGTGAAGGTATAGTCAGACAAATGCTAACACCAGCCAGAGCAGACAAATCAGTTCTAAACTTTAAATAAATAAAAAATATAACACAAGATATGAACTTAAGATAAAATAACACCTGGTCTAAACCGGCTGCAAAGCAAAGGAAGCACATTAACAGCGCTGCAGCAGAAGCGTCTCTTCTGCATCAGATGCATCATGCAAACATCAAACACATTTGAAATTCAATTGGTGCGGTTCTCACTGAACAACTTTTTGCAAAGTACATCTATCTTTAGCCTCAGTCATTCAGCATGATATTATGTATGTAGCAATCAAGTGCATGTCTAAAACCCTTTTATGTGGCTCTTGTTTTCAAATGAATGAGCTGGATTCATTGAAAAATCAGCTGGAGGCAACTTTTTTTTTTTTTTTTTTAAATTAACTGGTTACACAAATAACCCCAAGCTCTTTAGCTGAGGCTCACCGCTGCTGTCCTTACTTACAGTTCAATGCTGGCTCATTTATTACTATTTAACTGCAAAAAAAACCCCCACATACATCACAAGTGTCCACTTATACTGTTACTAAAAGTTAATCCACACCTGCCAGCCAATCAGAATTGAGAATTCTCAGTGAAGGGTATAAAATAGCATATACATAATTTAAGCATTGTGCAAATGTGCAGAAATGAGTCCAGTAGTGCAACTTTACACATTACAAATACTTACTTTTTTCCCCTGTCTTCAACAAGGAAAGTCAGAATGTCGTTAAGGAAAAGCTGGATGCTGTGTTGGTGTCAAGGGGCCTTCACGGCTGTGTAATACATTCAATGTGTATGTAATACATTAATTAAAATGTGTTTTTGATGCTTAGGAAAGACCAAAAGCTTGCCCCAATCAATGAATCAATGAATGTTGCACAGAGAGGAGTGTCCGGATGCTTTCCCCTCTCATTATACATTTCAGCTCCAGCACCTCCAACAAGCCTTTACTTGGTGAGCAGTGATTGTAACTATATGTCAAAATACAACAAAAATGCTATACATGTTTCTTACTTAGTAGGAATTTTTGCTTTGCTAGCAATCAAACCAGCCTGCAAACTAGATCTCAAGTTAATTAATGAAGGAATGGTACACAGTTCCTTCTCATTTTCCATTTGCAGCACTTTGCTACAGCAATTAGTAACTCTTACATCCAGAACATTACTGTACCAGATGCTCTTTGCCATTCTGACAGCCTAATTGGAACTCACACCTCAAAGCTTATTGTTCTCAGAGACTCTTTAAAGAAAGGCGTTTCTGCTTTCCTATATAAAACATATTACATGATGTGGGTGGTGCCCTAAGCATTTGGATATGTCGAACTTTGAGCGCTTCAGCTTATTTAAACCAAATAATGATAAGAAATAATGGGTGTTAACCTATTCCAGGCTTTTTGCATTGATCTCGCTCAAGACATCTTTGGGTGGGTGTAAACTGTGCTCAGTGAAAGAGCGGTGTTCTTTTGTGTTTACCCAGATCTGTAACCAAATGGACAATTAGCAGGTTTTGGGGAGCAGATTAGTGTTTTTTCACAGGGGATTACTCTAGCTGATTTTTTGCAATTTGGCAGCCATTTGGGCGGCAGGGAAGGGCCTGTTCTTGTGAGCTTTTTGGATAATCTGCCTGAAAATTTTGAAGGGAAGCCAGGAACAAATTGAGCTATATGTGTTTTCTTTTCTTTTCTTTCATTAGTCATGGAAGTTTGCATTTTAGTGTTTTCATATTTCCCCTTTAGCCTAAAATAATGAGATTCTGTGCCTTACGTGTCTTAAAAATCACTTATTCCTGCATTGTTTCTTGTTCATGCATCAACGGCACGCAACAATTATTATACATTTTTCAAATGCAGATCTTTTGAAATATAAGAGTCATTGTCATATGAAGATCATGTGTTTAGACACATAAAATGTTTATATGAATTACTTGCTGATGAATCACTACTTACACCTGTATCAAACTTTTTTGAAATTCAAGTGATTTTTCTTCCCACCCGGGTCTGGCTGAGACATAGATGTTTTCAGCGTGATCAATAACAGATGCATCTCACCCCCACATACCGTGGTTTCTGAGTGTGACTCAAAAGAAAGTAATACATAAGTAACCATTGGTGTAAGTGTCAAGCTTGAGCTGTCACTGTCGTGGCTGTGGGCAGCTCGCAGGCACAGCGTCCCACATTCTCTTCTCTCGCTCACTCTGCTGATCTCCGTTTAATGTTCTCACTCGTGTTTCTTTATGAGTCATGTGTTTGTACGAATCCTTCCTGTGAGGTTTTCTTTAATTTTTCAGTCGACTCAAGATCTGCTTCTTTATACTTGTCAGCCTAAGGAGGCGAGGTAATAGAAAACGGCTCATCCTATATACAATAGAGTATTATAAAACATAAACTACCATGTTTACAGTGGTTGTATGTTCTCTATACAGTGACAAGTTTGAGACCATGGTTGTATGAAGGAAACCAGGAGAACCACTTATATTTAAGAGTTGCTCAGGGGCGGATCTATGATTTTTCTAAATCAGGGGCCACAAAGGGGCCATACTTGCAGCGGGGCCCGGTATTATACGGGGGTTCTGGGGGTCCACTCCCAGGAGAATTTGAGTATAAGACACTTCATTTCCTGCATTCTAGTGAATTTTCATTCATTATAGCCACAACAACCATATGGACACAAGACACAGAGCTGAATAAAGCAATTTTGTTAGAGTGACATGTGTCTATTTTTGGCAGCATTCCTGCACCACAATATTTCACTAACCTCAACCAAAGTGCTTTTGTTGCCTAAACCTAACCAAACACAGGACTCCAAACTTCAGTTTTAAAGTTTTGTTCTTTGTGCACCCACCATGCATGCATGACCACCACCCTACAACTTACATCCCAGAGTTGACGCTTTCTACACTAGAAACAACATAAGTACATATAGTACACATGGATGCAATTTCTATGAGACGGGGCTCTAGAGAGACGAGGGCTGATATACAATGAAGGTCGCCAGCCGGACGTTGCAGTTACATGGTCAGTGTCTTAAACCCCTAAAGGCCCTTTCAGACACAAGGCAAAAACAGCACCACTGCGCTCTGAAACACATTATTGTGCCACGCCACGACAGCTTTTTGCTGCGTCAAGTTGCTCGCCGAGCTGCGCACTGTGATGAATACCTGCATGGCCAATAGAAACAAGGCAGCCAGCCAGGCACGGAAGGCAAAATGGAAGAAAAGCTAATATTGTGAGTGTCTGAATTCCCCGAATTGTACAACACAAGTTTATGCTTGTATCGCAACCTCGGGAGGAAAGCCCTATCTTTGAAACATGTTTCCAACCAAGTAGGTGGCAACAACAAAATGACATAGTCCCGCTAGAGGTTTTGAAAACTCTGCCCTCCGCGACTTCCCGAACACCTAGTCAGATGTGCGATGAACCCAGCGGCGAGCGCAGCGCAAATCACGTTGTGTCTGTGAAGGCCATAAACCACCAGGACGCCCAATCTCTCAGGTCATTTAATGGCTATTTCAAATAACTGTAAAATGATCTTGGCTATAGTTCAAACATCATACCCCTCTGACTGGTGAAAGGGTGAAAACGAAAAAATGTTTTACTGAAGAAGATAAAGATGTAAAGGATTTCCCAAGCAGCCCTTTCACTCACTTCATAATTAAAAAATCATGGAAGCTTTTGTCTTATTTACTTTGAAGAACAAAAGCCAAGCCACTTCCAGAACAGCGGAGACTCCCGGCGCATGTGGCAGGGCATCCAGGCGATCACCAACTACAGGACAACACCACCTGCTTGTGACAGTGATGCCTCCCTCCCAGACACGCTGAACGACTTCTACGCTCGGTTTGAAGCACAGAACAACACGACGGCGAGGAAGACCATCCCTCCTCCTAACGACCAGGTGCTCTGTCTCACCACAGCTGACGTGAAGAGAACTCTACGCAGAGTCAACACACAGAAGTCTGCTGGACCAGATAACATTCCTGGCAGAGTGCTCAGGGAGTGTGCAGTGCAGCTAGCAGATGTCTTCACTGACATCTTCAACATCTCGCTGAGCAGCTCCATCATCCCAACGTGTCTCAAGACAACGACCATCATCCCTGTGCCTAAGAAGTCCACGGTTTCCTGCCTCAATGACTACCGTCCCGTCGCACTCACACCAATCGTGATGAAATGCTTCGAAAGGCTCGTCATGAGGCACATCAAGTCACAGCTATCATCCTCACTGGACCCCTTGCAGTTTGCGTATCGTCCCAACCACTCTACGGATGATGCCATCACCACAACCCTCCATCTGGCCCTCACACACCTGGACTGTAAAGACACATGCTGTTCATAGACTTTAGTTCAGCATTCAACACAATCATCCCTCAGCAGCTGATTGAGAAGCTGAGCCTGCTGGGCCTGAACACCTCACTCTGCAACTGGATTCTTGATTTCCTGACTGGGAGACCCCAGTCAGCCCGAATCGGGAACAGCATCTCCAGCACCACCACACTGAACACTGGAGCTCCTCAGGGCTGTGTGCTCAGTCCACTGCTGTTCACTTTGTTGACTCACGACTGCGCAGCAATGCACAGCTCCAACCACATTATTAAGTTCGCAGATGACACGACCGTGGTGGGTCTCATCAGCAAGAACGACGAGTCAGATTACAGAGAGGAGGTGCAGCGGCTAACAGCCTGGTGTAGAGCCAACAACCTGTCTCTGAACGTCGACAAGACCAAGAGATGGTTGTTGACTTCAGGAGAGCACAGAGTGACCATTCCCCGCTGTTCATCGACGGATCCTCGGTGGAGATCGTCAAGAGCACCAAATTCCTCGGTGTTCATCTGGCAGAGAACCTCATCTGGTCACTTAACACCAGCTCCATCACCAAGAAAGCCCAGCAGCGCCTCTACTTCCTGAGGAGGCTGAGGAAAGCCCATCTCTCTTCCCCCATCCTGACTGTGTTCTACAGAGGGACTATCGAGAGCATCCTGAGCAGCTGCATCACTGCCTGGTTTGGGAACTGCACTGTCGCGGATCGTAAGACCCTTCAGCGGATAGTGAGGACAGCTGAAAAGATCATCGGAGTCTCTCTTCCCTCTATCACGGACATTTACACTGCACGCTGCATCCGCAAAGCCATCAGCATTGTGGATGACCCCACACACCCCTCACACACACTCTTCACCCTTCTGCCATCTGGAAAGAGGTACCGGAGCATTCGGGCCCTCACAACCAGACTGTGTAACAGTTTCTTTCCTCAAGCCATCAGGCTCCTCAACACCCAGGACTGAATTACACAAAAATCTCTCCCTCTCTCACACACACACATATACACCTAGAACTGTACAAGACTAAAAGAACTGAACGGCACAAAACTCTCTGTCCCTCTCACAAGCATACACACTTACTCACACACACACACTCTCTTCCGCCTGTGTGGACACACACACACACATAACTTACATTGTTCACTATTTATTGCACTACCTCAACCCTGTTATTATTTCATTACGCTGCTGTTTATAATTATGCCTATGCATATATTCTATTTGCACTACCTCAACCGCTGCTACTCTGTTTATTCCATCTCATCTTTTTCTTTCTTTCGGCGCTAAGTGTCTCATTCTTGTGTTGTCTTTTTCTTTTTGCACTGTTTGCACTATATTGTCTTTGCACTGTTTGTACATAGTTGTACACTTTGCACTTTATGTGGCTGGGACAAAAACCTTGGTCCTAGCTCTGTGTTGTTGTTGTTTTTTTCGAATTTGATCTTTGTTGTATGTTTATGTAGCACCTGGTCCTGGAGAAACGTTGTTTCGTTTCACTATGTACTGTGTCAACTATATGTGGTTGAAATGACAATAAAGCTTCTTGAACTTGAACTTGAAGATCAACCCAGCAGCATTTTTTGTGAAACTCTGCCTGGCAACACATAATGTTTGGTGCTAGGTATCATGTTAAAGCTGCCAATCTCCCATGGTATTATTTGTTCATGGTAGATACACCAAAAACTTAAACAACATGGTAGGGATTTATGGATGTTGAAATGCTAAATGCAACACCACCAACCAAGTTTGAAAATGATACAGGAGATTATACTATTTCTTTAAACACATATTTCCTTGCTTACAGTATGCTAAACCGTTAACACACCCCTTTGGTGAATCACTGCATTCCTTGCATCGTGACTCTCTATTCTGAGAGGTTGCCCACTAGCACTGTGAGTGATAGCCAGCAGTAAACAAGTCCCTTCCCCAGCCAGATAATAGCCTTCCCGGCTGTGTGTATCTTTCAGCTTTCGGGGGAACGGCTCTGTTCCTTGCTGTGCCAGTTGTGATGCTCTGCCAGCACTTTCCAGCTCAAACCCCTCCACAGAACCCCAACATTACTCCTTTCCCAAACACATCATTTACCCCCCAGTCGCCCCTGTCCCACCAAAGCCCAGCAAGTCCTTCATTCTGCTTACACACCAGATGCACATGACTGCACATATGCGCAGCTTGGCACAAATTATGCAAAAATAAGCTTCACAAAAACATTACTTATATATGCCAATGTTTAAGTGCCCACGCACACACACACGGGCGCGCACTACTCCAGACTAATGTCTTATGCTCCACTATTGCTCTCTCTTTTCAAGACACATGGCCTCAGGGCTTCTGTGACTTTTGAAAAAATAAAAGTGAAATGAAAGAGACAAAGCCATTATGGAGGAAGTGGCATGCTGTGCTATCCCTCTCTCTCTCGATGCGAGGGAGGCATACGTGTGTTTATACTTGTTTTAGTTGCCCCTTAGACGACCACCGTTTGGATCCTGATGGCTCGGCTGTTCCATTAATCCGTCTGGCCACAGCTTCATCCTCCGTCCATTTTCCTCCTCATGTTTATGTTTGTTCCTGATGAGCTGATTTCAAACGTGCTACATTAACCAAGTTGGCCACCAACAGCATTGTTAGGTCTCCATGAATGTCGGGAAGAAAGCAGGGATGGCTGTCATACAGCAAGTTGTAAAAGTAATGAAACAAAAAAAACGTGGTATTTATTCATTGCAAAAAGGAAGTCTGGTTGACCAGTCACTGGTAATTACAGTGTACAGTGTGTAAGTACTTCTTTTCCAGACTAAGGGGTCCAGGTGTATCTGTGTCATCCTTACCCTTTGCTCATATTTAATCCCTGATATTTGCAAAAAGCAATGTTTGCCCTCGTGGTTGTTGACTGACTGGAAGCATCAGATATATTGCAATGTACACATAGGGGATGTTGACTATAATTCACAAACCAAAGCATTGTTTACAATGACATTAAACTTCTGTATCAGTTCATCACAAGGCAGCCGAAATAGTGCATAGGAATAAAACAAACCTAGGGGTAGAATAATATTCCAGCAGAGCAATATGGGTTGGTTGAAACAATGAAGCTGCCACGCGTGGTCTGCCATGTGCTCTGTACGATGGTTGCTTAAAGCCAAAAAGATACATGCACATTGCTAAAAGAGTGTGAGTAATGCTGCTTTCACATGTAATCAGGCAGACGGCAAACCGGATAACATTTTAGTGGATGAGAGCAGGACAGTAAAATTAGGTGTGGTCGGCAGAGAATACCAGCAACAGCAATGCTAGATGCCATTGCCATCCAAAGTTAAAATGCGCGATGGAATTTCCAACCAGATGTTACGTAGCTCCCTCACACAAGGAGAAAACATGGGCGATCTGGACAAGGAGAAGCTAAAAATGTGTCTTTTTCAGACAAACATAAACGAGGGACACACCAAGTGCAGTCCTCTTTCACTAGCCATGTTGGAAATGAATGAATGATGATTTGGAGGGAATTTAACATTCATTTTAAGTTTGCAGAAAGTTTGCAGAAAGCTGCATTTTATAGCTTCATACATTACTATAATACTTACATGAGATAATAGATGCAAAAACATTTTAATTAATATATTTTATTCCATTCTTTGTAAACAATGCGACATTATAGCAACATATGGTCATGCGTGTTTCGTTTTGCCATCCTACCATTCTGTTGGAGTTTGTTTTTCCCGTGCCGTCCAGAAGGTGTTGTCCATTTACCATCTGCCTGATTCCATGTGAAAGCAGCATAACTGGAGTACCAATAAGGGACCTATTCAATGTTTTTGCCTAAACCTGACTAATCTTTAAACCGTGGTTACAGATCACAAAACGGTCATATACATAGCTTTGTAACTTTTCTGAAGGCACAGACAAATGATGTCATTCTGCGTCAGATCCGAAAAAGGCTCCCATATGTTCACATATCACATGTACGTGTTTTACCATTTAGCTTTGAGGACTTGTTGGGTAAAAAGAGTCATGGGTTAGATCTGGAAGATTAGGTGTGCAGACCAAAAGCTGTGGCGACAGAACAAGAGGCAAAACAAAGACACATGCACAAAAATACAAACCAAAAGAAAAAAATAAAAGACACAATGCAGAATGATACTTAAAAGCTTTGGTGGGTTCTAGTGTAGGAGGTGCTGTCAAAAGGGTCCACCAGAGCCATCTTTAAATAGAATTTAATGGAGCGTTTTGTGTTGGAAATGAGACTAAGCAGCATTTTTGTCGCAGCCTGATGTGGTGAAAACAGAATGTTTTATATCTCCTTCCACAACATTTGCATATCAAAGCTGCCCGTGTTTTGATATCATTACAGTGTTTGGAGTGGGCAAGTGTGGTGGGATTATTTGATAAACAAATCATTGGGACTTTCAAATCTGATGTCAGGTATTCCAGATTTTTCTTTGGTCTTAAGCGCTGGTTGCAATATAAATTTGCATCACAATAGCCTCGCTCACAAACCTCAAACAAACTGACTCATTAGAATTCCAGTGGCAAGAGCCAATTTAGTGGGAGATCATGCGGGGAGACACACTTTAAACTCATGAGAAAAATCACTGTTTCTTGCAGAATTCATAGGCATTAGTAAACCAGTTTAATCAATGTGGTGGAATTTTAATATGATCATTACTGGGGATCAAAAGCTCTACAGTAGGAGGAGTGAGTGTTCTGCTTGTTTGACAGGTATACTGCACCAGGAGCTTAGCTGCCTATAATATAGAATATAGTATACATGGAGAATAGTTTGTATTTGTACAGCTATGTTGAGTTGTACAGCAAGTACAAGTTGTGGTACTAATTATCAGTTAATCTGATGTTTATTTTTTCAAATAATTGCTTAATCGTTTGTCAGAAAATAGTGAAAACTGCCCATTACATGTTGATAAACTAATCTACTTGTCTTTTTGGCTTGCAACCAAGGGCATAGGTTTGGTTTTAACATTGGTATCATTCACAAACAGATGGACAAGCTGTGGCTGATGTATGTTATAATAATGGCCATGTTATACTGACCTGCAGTATATATAATGCCCATAACGACCCATGTAATAACTCTTGATCCACTCGAGAGAAGGGGGAGGGATGGCGTTAGTTTAAAAAACCATTAAGGCCACACATTAAGGTTATTGATGTCAAAGATGATAAATGTTTGCATTGCTTACAGAGTATTATTTTTAGCTAAGATGTTAGTAACACACTAGTGACTGTTCTTAAAAAAACAGTAAACCAAATGTCCTCCCTTTGTGCATTTTCCCTTAACGTAACAATAACAAAGTGGGTTGATGTTAAAATGACGTTTGAGCAATTAACACAAATGAGTTAACACCTTCTACCTGAAATTCAAGTGTAGTATTAATTGACTGATAAAGGTTATGTCCTTAATTCATTCATTCTTTTTAATTCTGTGATGTTTGAATTATTTAAACTAAAAAATGCTTCAAATCAATTCATCTCACAGACACAGATACTTCCAGTGCTGCAGCTAGTTGACACTGCATAGTACAGTCTGAGGGTATCTCCCTGCATAGACCTTACCGGTAACACTGTGGAGTTAAAATGACAAAATAGTCTGAGATTGTTAAAAAAATATTGGTAGGGACAATTCAGTAGATTGGACATGTCCATACTACTGTCCACCCCCAGGAAATGCACTGGGCTTTGAAGCCAATTTGACATAGTGGCCAAACCCTGTACTTACAACTTCTGGGTCCGTCATGTGATGCACACCAGCCCAAAAAGACTTTTTTCCACAGACTTGCATTGTGAAAGTGACTGTAAATCAGCGGATAACTTTTTTTGAGGTACATCAACCTTCAAGTACGAACACTTAAATAATTTCAATCATTATATCCTAAAAGTTGTAAAATTAATTATAGTCGAATCCAGAGTTATACAGACACTGTCACTCATGGGAGTGAGCCAGAGACAGAGCGGTTGGGAGGCGGGATTAAAGGAAACGCTAGTGCACTTGCTCTATCGGCCGCACGTTGCGGAAGCTATGCGGAAGATCTGGGTAATTTTATACCCGGAAGTAGAACTTCATGAGCCACTGAGCAACTTTCATAGGAATGAACAGGGCCCTGCCTCTGACGCTGTATCCAGTTCTCTTTATACATCCATGGTCCTTACCCAAATCTATGCTCTTGGTTGCGTTAGTCTAAGAGCTGTAAGCACTTTAACCAAAAACTGATGTTCCTTCCACAAAATGTTTATCATGACCCCTCAGATGTATCTTGCGACCTCCTGGTGGGTCCTGACCCCCAAGTTGGGAACCACTGAACTAATCAATTAGTTGACTAATTGTTTCAGCACAAGTTCAAATATTTACGGGCTGCATTCGATACCATTGACCATCACATTCTATTACAGAGACTAGAACATTTTATTGGCATTAAAGGTACTGCACTAAGCTGGTTCAAATCCTATTTATCAGATCGATATCAGTTTGTACACGTTAATGATGAATCCTCTATGCACGCCAAAGTTAGTCACGGAGTTCCACAAGGTTCTGTGCTTGGACCAATTCTATTTACCTTGTATATGCTTCCTTTAGGCAATATTATTAGGAAGCACTCCATACATTTTCATTGTTATGTAGATGATACCCAATTATATTTATCGATCAAGCCAGATGAAACCAATCAATTAGCTAAACTTCAAGCATGCCTTAAGGACATAAAAACCTGGATGACCTGTAATTTTCTGATGTTAAACTCAGACAAAACCGAAGTTATTGTACTTGGCCCCGAACACCTTCGAAACACATTATCTAAAGATATAGTTTCTTTAGATGGCATTGCCCTGGCCTCCAGCGACACTGTAAGGAATCTTGGAGTTATCCTTGATCAGGATATGTCCTTTAACTCCCACATAAAACAAACTTCAAGAACTGCCTTTTTTCACTTACGTAACATTGCAAAAATCAGGCACATCCTATCTCAAAAAGATGCAGAAAACTAGTCCATGCATTTGTTACGTCTAGGCTGGACTATTGCAACTCTCTATTATCAGGCTGCCCCAATAAATCCCTTAAGACTCTCCAGCTGATTCAGAATGCTGCGGCACGTTTACTGACAAGAACCAGAAAAAGAGAACATATTTATCCAATATTAGCTTCTATACACTGGCTCCCTGTAAAATCCAGAATAGAATTTAAAATCCTTCTCCTCACCTTCAAAGCCCTAAATGGTCAGGCACCATCATATCTTAAAGAGCTCATAGTACCCTATTACCCCACTAGAGCACTGCGCTCCCAGAATGCAGGTTCCTTGTGGTTCCTAGAGTCTCTAAAAGTAGAATGGGAGCCAGAGCCTTCAGCTATCAAGCTCCTCTCCTGTGGAACCAGATCCCAGTTTGTGTACGGGAGGCGGACAACCTCCTCACATTTAAGCAGTAGGCTTAAGACTTTCTCCCTTTGGATGCGGGGTTATGGCAGGGCTGACTCCAGACCCCTTCGAGCCACCCCTTAGTTATGCTGCTATAGGCCTAGACTGCCGGGGGACTTCCTATGATGCACTGAGCTCCTTTCTCCTCCTTTTCCTCTCCATCTGTACGCCCTCATATCCCATCAATGCTTGTTATTAATTCAACTTCTTCCCATAGTTGTGTGCTTTCTCTCCTCTCTCTCTCTCCCTCCACTTCTGTTGCTTTCTGCAGGTGTTTCTGCCTCTGGAGCTGTGGTGGTCTGGGTCTGTGGTTGCTGCCGCCTGCTGCCCCCGTGCTCCTGCTCTGCACCCGCTGATGCTATTGCTGTTGTTGCTGTTATTAGTATTGCTATTATAATGTTGCTCTTAGTGTTGTTTCTGTTGGTGTTAACATCAATGCTATTACCATATCTATGCTGTATTGAGCTGCTGTATGTTCTCTTTCCTCCTGCTCTCTCTCTCCCGCTCCCCCCTTCCCCCTTCAACCCAACCGGTCGAGGCAGATGACCGCCCACCTTGAGCCTGGTTCTGCTCGAGGTTTCTACCTGTTAAAAGGGAGTTTTTCCTTGCCACTGTCGCATAGTGCTTGCTCATGGTGGGAACCGTTGGGTCTCTGTAAATATAAAGAGTCGGTCTAGACTTGCTCTATTCGAAAAAGTGCCCTGAGATAACTTTGTTATGATATGGCGCTATATAAATAAAACTGAATTGAATTGAATAGTAATTCATTAAGGCCAAATATATTATCGACAGCCAGGTTTCAGTAAGACAAAATAAATCAATATTATGATCTGAAATTAGATCGTTTACTAGAACAGCTTTAGATGAGAGAGATCTGACGTTTAAGAGTCCACATCTCCTATTTTGTTGTACTGTTGCAGTGGAGGTTTTACTTTTTATTAGGTTTTTATGTGTAACTCCTCTTCTGTTTACTTTGGATTTAAATAATTTAAGTGGTCTGGGGGCAGACAACCTCTCTGTGGAGTTTAGGTTGGGTAACTGCTCTAATGGAAGCGCAGAGAAGCGTGTAGGACTGCAACTCTGCATCCTGGTCTGGACCACAGACTGTATTAAGTCTATGGTCTGAACTCTGAGCTGTCATGGCTTTGGGCCACTAATAAATTCGGCCAGATTTCTAGATATGAGAGCTGCTCCATCCAAAGTGGGATGAATGCCATCTCTCCTAATCAGACCAGGTCTTCTCCAGAAAGTCCGCCAATTATCTACAAAGCCCACATCATTACCTGGACACCACCTCGACAACCAGCGGTTGAATGATGGCATGCGGCTATACCTGTCATCGCTAGTAAGATCAGGTAGGGGCCCAGAGAAAACTACGGAGTCCGACATTGTCTTTGCATATGAACACACACCGACTCAACATTAATTTTCGTGACCTCCGATTGGCGCAATCGGCTGTCATTACCGCCGACGTGAATAACAATCTTAGCATATTTACGCTTATCCTTAGCCAGCAGTTTTAAATAGGATTCAACGTCGCCCGCTCTGGCCCCTGGGATGCATTTGACTATGGTCGCTGGTGTCGCTAATTTCACGTTTCGCAAAATGGAGCTGCCAATAATCAGAGTTGGTTTCTCAGCGGGTGTGTCGCTGAGTGGAGAGAACCTGTTAGAAATGTAAACGGGTCGGTGGTGAACCGTGGGCTTTGGTTTAGGGTTATGCTTCTTTCGGACAGTCACCCAGCCTCCCTGGCTTCCCGGCTGCTCGGGAGTTGCCGGGAGACGGCTAGCAGAAGCTACCTCTGGTCGGCTCGCACCGGCTAGGGGCTGGCTAGCTACAGCTGACTGACTCTCCATGGTGCGGAGCCGCGACTCTAACTCACTGAGCCTTGCCTCCAACACAGTGAATAAACTACATTTGTTACACGTACCATTATCACTAAAGGAGGCAGAGGAGTAACTAAACATCTGACACACCGAGCAAGAGAGAGCAGGAGAGGGAGAAGGAGAGAGAGACGCCATCGCTAACTTAGCTAAAGTAGCAACTAACTACCGTGTAAACAACTGTGGGATTAGCGGAAAGTCGCTAACAGGAGACAGATATGAGTGGTTAAACAGAGCTAGTGTATCCTTAAATGTATAGCGGGTAATTAACCGGTATAGTAAAGAAAATATCAAACTTAACTGGGTTTTGCTGGAGCAGCAAAATTTGCAACCAGTAACACCGAAACACCGGCAACCGGAAATGAGACAATACGTTCACCTGAGCACGTCAGCACGTCAGTCCAGCAGCAGGGTCTATAGACCAAACCAGCCTGAACCAATCGCGAGCACCACGGCAAATTAAGGTATTATGATCTTCTGTGTCAAAAGCAGAGCTTAAGTCAAGAAGAATCAGGGTAGTGCAGGCAATTGTCCACTGGCTCCATGATCCAGATCATTCTGTCAGGCGGGTGTGAGCGCGAAGCAACAGAGGAAGGATCTAAACACAGACAATCGAGGCAGAGTGGGGCAGTTCAATAGTTTATTGGGTTTGGGGAAGTGGGAAAACGGCCGGAGAGAGGGACAGAAAGGCAGAATGTGACAGATACAGCCTTTGACACTCTTCTCCCATTACATCATTATTGTCCAACTCACCACCCCAGCAGTGTCTTGCTCTCAGGTGCCAAATATCACACAAGCTGTATCCCTAACTGTCCTCTTATGTCGGAATAGAACCTTTGCAGAATACTGTTTTCTAAAGGACAAGAGCCAGTACTTGAATAAATTAAGCCATAAATGCTACACATTCCATGTCTATAAAGTGGCCATAGAGACCAAGCCCAAATTCATATACAAGCATTTTTCCAAAGCGATAGTGACCATTTGGCCCATCAAATAGCTTGATGTCTTGTTTCTGCTTGTGCTGCTATGTGGAAGGTAAAATGGAGGCTGGAACAGCTTCCTTTGTCTTTGCCATGATCACACACCCGTCCAAGCAAGAAGCAGCTAATGATTAGCATAATCACTCAGTCCCCAGAGCACTCAATCACCTCCAGTGGCAGTTTATGATTCAGAAGGGCAGACATGATGGAGATGAGCTTTTCTAGCCCATAATTGGCTGTAAACATTG